>OY720041.1:4785515-5383081 GCA_963082485.1 Eudonia mercurella | reverse complement strand
AAGGCATCATTCTATAGCTATCTTACTGCAGAACGTCCATGTACCACCTTCGGACAGGTAACTTCTGGCGCCGCAGTATTAAAAGAAGCTCATAAGGAAGGTCATGGACAGTGATAGGAAAAAAGGCATCAGCCGGTGACACTGCTGGGTGGATGAGTGACATCGACCGACGAGCCGCCCGCCAGCCTGCCGCACCTGCACCATCTGCAACCAGACAACTTCCTGGCGCCGCGGTACCTCAATAAGCTCAAGGGGAAGGTTAGTTGAACTGACGTGACTATAGGAACTGTCTTACTGCTGGATGCAATTGCATTATCTGGAGACGGTCATCGCGCCCATGGCTAGAAAGGTAAAGAGGAAGGTGGAAGGTGGGTGGCATTGTTAGCATCCATAGCACTGTAGGAAGCATCGGAAGCACTGTCTCACAGCTGGCCATCTCTGTAACTCAAGAAACTCAAAGGCAAGAGTAGTTGTACTGACGTGACCATAGGAACTGTCTTACTTATGGACTTAATTGCACTATCTGGAGACAGACAACTTCCTCGCGCCACGGTACCTCAAGAAGCTCAAGGGAAAGCGTGGATGGCATTGATGGGACTCTAGGAATAATGACTGAAGCGTGTAGCCGCCTCACTGTCTTACTGCTGGACGCACCTGCGCCACCTGCAGCCAGACAACTTCCTCGCGCCGCGGTACCTCAAGAAGCTCAAGGGGAAGGTTAGTTGCACTGACGTGACCATAGGAACTGTCTTACTGCTCCCCCCTATGCTCTACTTGCAGTCAGATATAGTCCTCGCGCCGCAGTACCTTATGAAGCTCACTGGTTAGGTTAGGTGAGGTTAGGTCTTACTGCTGGACGAAGCAGCTCAAGTGAAGATGAGTGACATCTACAAGAGTAGAAAGGAAGGCATCATTCTATAGCTATCTTACTGCAGAACGTCCATGTACCACCTTCGGACAGGTAACTTCTGGCGCCGCAGTATTAAAAGAAGCTCATAAGGAAGGTCATGGACAGTGATAGGAAAAAAGGCATCAGCCGGTGACACTGCTGGGTGGATGAGTGACATCGACCGACGAGCCGCCCGCCAGCCTGCCGCACCTGCACCATCTGCAACCAGACAACTTCCTGGCGGCGCGGTACCTCAAGAAGCTCAAGGGCAAGGTTAGTTGAACTGACGTGACTATAGGAACTGTCTTACTGCTGGATGCAATTGCATTATCTGGAGACGGTCCTCGCGCCCATGGCTAGAAAGGTAAAGGGGAAGGTGGAAGGTGGGTGGCATTGTTAGCATCCATAGCACTGTAGGAAGCATCGGAAGCACTGTCTCACAGCTGGCCATCTCTGTAACTCAAGAAACTCACAGGCAAGAGTAGTTGTACTGACGTGACCATAGGAACTGTCTTACTGCTAGATGCAATTGCACTATCTGGAGACGGTCCTCGCGCCCATGGCTAGAAAAGTAAAAGGGAAGGTAAGTGTCATCTTTACGATTGTAATGGAAGGCATCTGCCTCTCACTGATGGCCTGCAGCGGCCGCGCGTGGTTAGTGAAGGTTAGTGTATGACATTACTAATAGGAACTGTCTTACTGCTGGACGTCTCTGCACTACTTGCAAGCTGACAACTTCAACGCGCCGTAACTAAGAAGCTCAAAGTGGTACCATGGATAGGACTGTAGGAAGAAAGGTATCAGCTTATGTTACCATTGGGTGGATGCCGGAAACCGTTACCTCAATAAACTCAATAGGATTTTGGTAGCTTAATCTGTGGTAGCATCAATAGGACTAGGAACAAAAGCATCAGCCTATAGCTGCGCAACTGCTGCGTGAATGCAGCGAGAAGGCGACGCTGCCCGTCACCCTCGCGCCGCGTTATCTTAAGAAACTTAGAGCAAAGTTAGCGTACCGGCAGCACTGTAGGAGGATAGCATTAGCCTATATGTCACGACCGCCTGACGTCTCTGCGCCCGTGGTACCTCAAGGAGCTCAAGGGGAAGGTGGGTGGCATTGATGGGACTCTAGGAAAGAATGACTGAAGCGTGTAGCCGCCTCAGTGTCTTACTGCTGGACGCACCTGCACCATCTGCAGCCAGACAACTTCCTCGCGCCGCGGTACCTCAAGAAGCTCAAGGGGAAGGTGGATGGCATTGTTAGCATCCATAGCACTGTAGGAAGCATCAGAAGCACTATCTTACAGCTGGCCATCCCTGTTACTCAAGAAGATCAAGGGGAAGGTCGGTGGCAACGGTAGCTATAGAGAGGAATTCATCAGCCTATAACTGTCTTATGCTGGACACTTCTGTACCTCAAGAAGCTCAAAGGGAAGGTTTGTGTATGTTTGCTGGACGCCCTAGCACTATCTGCAGGCAGATGAAGTCGTCTCGCCGTGGTATCTTAAGAAGCTGTTTTAAATATACCAAGGCTGGCCAATAGATTTTCCAGGTGGGCAAAATTTCATGGATTGCGGTAGCGCCCGGGCCAAATATCAATTCATAATATTTTACACAAAAAGTATATTATACAAATGCTTACCTATGCCTATGCTAGAACCCAACCGAAGTGCTGGCGGGCAAATTCAAATGCCTTGGCGGGCCACTTTGTGGCCCGCGGGCCTGGGTTTGGCCAGCCTTGGAATATAGGAACTGTCTAACTGCTGGATGCTTCTGCACCATTGGCATCTTCTTCCGAACTGCTTCCGCATTAGGAATGTAGAAAGGAAAGGAGCTGCTTATGTTACTGCTAGGTGGATACTGTAGACCGTTACCTAAATAAACCCAATAAGAAGTTTGGTAGCTTACTAGTAGATCTTCGGTAGCATCAATAGGACTAGGAGAGAAGGCCACGCCGCCCGCCAGCCTGCTGCATCTGCATTACCTGCAGCCAGATAACTTCCTAGAGCCTCAAGGGAAATTTTAGTGACATCCACAAGACTGTAGAGGGAGGAAGGCACAGCCTAACTGTCGCGCTGCTAGATGCTGCTGCACTATCTTGATTTAAATAACGTGATCCATAAATATCTGCATTACCTCTTGCTTGTAATATAAAATGTATATATCTTACCATTCAATCTTCCTACCACCAGTTCACACAACGCCTCCTCGAGAGCCACGCGAACGTGAAAGACCTCCCACTCCTCGAGGCGAAGCTGCAGTACATCCGCACCTGGCAGAACTTACCCGACTACGGGCAGACGCTGTTCGTGGTGCGGTTCATGGGCCACCGCAAGGACGAGCTCATCAGCATCGCGAACAATCGGCTGATGCGGCTCGACCCGCACACCGGCGACCACATCAAGACCTGGCGCTTCAGTACCATGAAGGTAATTGTGACACTGAGTCTTCCTAGTACATGTATTGATTCTTAATATCAGCTGCACATTAGTTTTTTTAGAGGTTTCCTGTTGGCCTTAAACTGCTATTCCAGAGACAGTTTTTGGGAGCGGCGAGAAATGGTATAATTATATTTCTCTATGACTGATCTATCGACTTGTGCTGAACGACGAGACGTCACGGGCGGGCCGATCGTTGAGAACTCGACGTCACGGGTGGGCCGATCGCTGTGAACTCTGTGCACTGAAATGCACGCCGCACGTCCTTGGAGCTGAGTGAAGGTCGCGCGATCCAATCAACACATTCGCTCCGCCGTCGGCTTGTGCGGCGTATCTTTTATTTGAATGAGTGAACGAGACCGTCGCGTTTTTGGCGCGAACATCTAGCTAATTTTATAAATGTGACCACATTTTCCATCAATAGCGGCGGCGCGAAAGGTCGTACAGTCGCCATCAGATATATCGGAGCGGCCAAGGTGTCCAAATATTTCTGAGCAAGACTAAATTTCTATAAATTCTGCACTCTCCAAATGCCATTTATATCGCAACTACTGCAATGCCATAAATATCTGAGCATGCTGTTATTCAATAATTTGACAACAACTAAGCATTCTGAATAACTGACATTTCGCTTATTCTCCCGCTGTTAAATGCCAAAATTACACGACTTTTGAAAAGGGACAAATATATCATTTGACATTACGTTACTCTTCTCGTGAATTGTCAAAATTTGAAATACGAAATTGACACACTACTTACTTGTTTCGGCGGGCTATTCGAAATGTCTACTTTTAACATCTTTAATTGCTAACCAGTGAACTTGACATCCAACGTATAGATAACTGTAACGCTTCAAGGGTCCATTTTATACCTGACACTGGCACTCGGTATTAAATATGTTTTGTGAATTGCTACACTAATATGACAAATATCGCATCATATTCTTAACAAAGACCAAGATGTAGACAAAAACGTATTAAAAATGTAACCTTAATGCTAAATCTTAAGCTATATTTTGCTTAAATGAACATATATTTGTGAACGCCTTTGTTGCTTAGATACGTTTGGTATTTTGTTCGATCAGATATTTTCGACTGGACGTATGCAAAGAAATTATTGAAAAACAGCATGCTCAGATGTTTATGGCATTGCAGTAGTTGCGATATAAATGGCATTTGGAGAGTGCAGAATTTATAGAAATTTAGTCTTGCTCAGAAATATATGGACACCTTGGCCGCTCCGATATATCTGATGGCGACTGTACCTACCGAAGTGCCGACAAAATTATTGCCTTGTAAGTTTTGTCATATAACAAAATTTTTATCGGGGTAAATTTTCTTCACTTATTTTTTTTTTAATTATTACGTAATTAGAACTGAATCTCGCTACCTAATAACACCGTTAAAGATCGGACAGGTTTTTTTTACATATTGTAGAATATGGATGAACGTTTATTGAATTTATATGATAGTTTTGGTTATGTGTACCTGAGATAACGCTGCGTTTCCATCAAAGTTGTGCGTAGACAAGCGGTGGGCGAGAATAAAATCCACCAATAGGATTACTTAATTTTCCTTGCGTCTCTGACTGTGTAAAATGCCATCTTAGGGTATCAACGATTAACTGTGTCTTCCGAAGCACGTAAGAGCTCGAAATATTTTAATTCGGTCAACAATCCCACCACCAGCACATTGCGAGTGTTGCTTAACTTGCAAGATCGCAATCCAAACACAAACCGATGCACTTTCAGCATAAATAGGGGCACTAAGTTGTAAACCACTCAATTCATACCATTATTAGTTTATAAATATAAATAAAGAGAAATAATCTAACATCATTAACACTTATAGGCATGGAACGTGAACTGGGAAATCAAACACATGATGGTGCAATTCGAGGAAGGCAACATCATCTTCTCCGTCCAGTCAGCCGACTGCAAAGTGGTCCACGAGTTTATCGGAGGCTATATCTTCCTCTCCATGCGCTCCAAGGACGCCAACCAACAGCTAGACGAAGAATCATTCCACAAGCTTACCGGTGGATGGACGTAAAGTACAACTAGCTTTATTACAAGGGAACTAAGGTTGGAAATGTAATAGTTCTTTGTCAGGAACGTTGTTGGTAGGATTCTATTAAAAAATTTTTTTTTTATTAAATTATTATGAGAGTATTTTGTATAATATACTAGACTATACTGTTATCTAATATTTTTTCGATTTATTCGTACTTTATGATCTGTCTGTTTGGACACTTTTGTAAGTTGTCTTCTCAATGTATACCACGATAGGTATAACTTTCAATTTATATTGTAATATTATATGTTTTTTGAAGATATATGTATAATGTAAAAAATATTATTCTAAATGGACATGGCTTATGAAATGTGCCTTCACATTTGATTATTACGAGTTTTAATGAGCTCGTTTCTAAGATGGGTTCGGAGAGTGATAGTAACGCGTATTTTTGTACCAGGACACAATTTAAGATACATTTACTGACATCATTTAAGAGTCTGCTCCTGTTTATAGAATAACCCTTGAGCGATATAATTGTTAATAGAAATCACTGGTCGCCGTTTATCGGTACAAAGAGAATATTTTCAGCCGCTACCTTTATTTACCGACAGCTTGGTTCGCCGAAAGAATGTTAAAAATAATAAATGTTTCACCGATACCACCATTTGCAGATAAGGCAATTCGCTGAAAGCTTCACCGAGCGAATTAGCATTTTTTCGCTAGAAGCATTGCAGAAAGCACTATAATATAGACAGTTACATACCGACAATGACACAAGGCCGGGTCCATAAGCGGCTGTATCACGAATACAGTAAACACCCTGATTGGCTGTAATTTTCTCGTTTTAAATTATTAAATTTACTTATCATTTTGCTGTAGGTATATAACTTACGAAATAAATCACAAAAAATTAAAATACTAAGAAACATAAATAAAAGAACATAATTTGCAATAATTTACCTTTATTGTATTTGGATTTTAAAAAAATAAAAATTCTTATTAATTTACTAAAAAGTAAATAAAATTACAAGTATTTTTCATAATCATTATTCTAATTCCTGATTATCATTTTGAGCC
The DNA here is from genome assembly GCA_963082485.1 of Eudonia mercurella. NCBI lineage: Eukaryota > Metazoa > Arthropoda > Insecta > Lepidoptera > Crambidae > Eudonia > Eudonia mercurella. The sequence continues at coordinate 5,376,662 of OY720041.1, read as the reverse complement.
CTAATACTATCCAGTATTTAAGCAATTATTACAAAAATAAAAAAATAAATTCTTACGTTACATTTTGTCGCGCGAGTGACCGAGGTGTGATTTCTATCGAAAAATTGCTAATTTGCCCAGTGGAGCTTTCAGCGAATTGCCTTATCTACAAATGGTGGTATCGGTAAAACGTTTATTATTTTTAACATTCTTTCGGCGAACCGAGCTGTCGGTAAATAAAGGTAGCGGCTGAAAATATTCCCTTTGTACCGATGAACGGCGAACAGTGATATCTATTTACAATTTATATCGCTCAAGGGTTATTCTATAAACAGGAGCAGACTCTTAAGTAATAAGTGTAGTGCTTCCATAATTATTTACATAGCCAACTTTTAAAAAATGCCAAATATAATTTTGACATAATGTTGACAATGCTTCTATAAACATCACTTTATCCACGTAATCTGGATTACCGAATTGCGTTTGATGTTATAAAAGCTGATATAAATATAACTATTAAGTTTGTAGTTATAATCATCTTTCTGTAGGGTTAATTATTAATTTAATTGTATGTTTTACGATATTCAAACAAACATGAAGTGCCATTGAGTAACAATAACTTTGCACACGTGCCTTGGTGCTTTACTGAAATATGCGTAGGACATTAGGATTATTGGAGTGGCCTTAAAACTTTTATATAAGTAGATTATTTGCCTGATTTTTAATTTTCTTTATGTAAATAATATTATGATATATGCTATGCATGCGTTAGGATAACTTATACCTTAATACAGAACAAGTTTATAGTAAAATTTCGCTTCAAAAATAATATTGTTGTTTTCATGAATTCAAAGATTTAATATTATTATTGTGGGCTCCTAGTCTAACGAAGTCGCGCATAAAATGCTGTCACATATTAAGTATAGTTATTAAATGAGTATTAACAAATTTGCCTTATTTTTATGTAGGTATATTGTACAAAATTTATGTACACAATAATTTGTGTCTGTTGTAAATGAATGTCGGAATAAATGTAAATGAATAACAAATTAAAAAAAACATGCCTTTTATTTAATTTTCACTTAAAATTATAATATTTAACATTTAAAATGTCTTGAGTTCTTGTAGATCAAGCTTAATTTTGGAAGTAATACATCATGACGTATAGTATACTAAAATTTTTAAACCAATTGGATGGAGTGTTTATGATCATATAAAAATTTTACCAAATATTTAAAAATATATGGTATTCTAGGGGCTAACCCCCTATTAAATCGAGTCACTACCAGAATACCCACGTTCTAAAATTACTATATCACCCAAACGTCTTGATATTAAAACGCCATAGTTACTAAATAGACATGAGCATTGAATGATATAGTAGCAAAACCTTCATATTTAAATGTAGCTTTCCCTTAAAGACAGACTTTCATGGATCACAATCTTACATGCCAGTGATACGACACGTGTTGTCTGCATCGCATTTATCAAAAAACCATTAATGCTCAAAAAGATCTTCAAAAGGTAACATGATGGTTATTAGTGTATTTTTGTATGAATTAAAAAGTTTTATTTTATTAGTTCGTACAGAAATAAACATTTACAATGGTTAACATTTTGGATCGCAATAGTACAGGTAACCTTATCTCTAAAAAGAGATTTCTTCCAGCATACCATGGTGACAGGATAGTATGAAAGTAGCTAGTTAAATAGACAAACTGCGCACAGAACTATTAAGAAAATATGATATTTATATAACATAAAGACAACCACACTAATACACAAAAATATTAATATAAATGTAGATGTGGCATTGACAGAGTACTAATGTAATATAATATAATTTGTTTCACTGTTTATTTTATTTTATTAGTTTTATTTCTTTAATTTTTACTATTATTATTATTATCTTTTTAAGTACCTATTAGTGAACCTTACCCCACTTAGTCCGACCAGGTATTTGTGTGTTGTTGTAAATAAAACTCTAAAAGTATTTAATTAGGGTATATCTATATAATACTAGTAGGGGTGTTTATCGCATGCCGTGGCTGTCATTTAGATATATGAGGTATCGTTACAATCCTTGCATCGTTCCGACTAACTACCAAGTGTTGGAACAACACCCCCCCCCCCCCCCCCTACAATATTAACATCAAAGTACACTTTAAAGAATTGCACCACCCCATCTGTTCCCTTGGGTGTCGTAGAAGGTGACTATGGGACCATTCCAGAGGATGGGCAGCAGTGTCACTCTGTTATTATTCTCACCTTACTGCGATCGCCAACTCGCCTGCCAAGCGTGGCGATGATGGCAAATTCCCCTCAAAATGATTTGTCCTTAAGGGCGGCCTTTATCCAGCAGTGGACGTCTTTTTGGCTGAGATGATGATGATGACACTTTTAAAAAATATTTTAAATCCTTTCTTCTAGAGAAGGTATACCCAACAGGCACTCGGTGGCGGACTTCTTTGTTTAAGTCGCGGTCACGGTCAATCCCTTTCCAACCTCGCCCCTTTAGTTATATTATTATTATTGTTTTTTTTATATCTATGTGTTTTTATTTTTATTTGTTAATTTCCCATTTTCACTATTTGTTTTTAATATTGTGTCGTTTAGTGCCTACATTAGTGCTTACATTTTGTTTTTGTTTTGTTTTTCTACCCGCTTTTCTGGGTAATAGCAGAATACCAGTGCTTTGCTTATACACTAATGTATTTTTGTGTATAAGCAAAATCAGCCACTGAGCTATCGCCCCTTTGTGCTTCTGCAGCACACATAATATAATACAAACATAAAATAAAAATATGTTATTTTTAATAGATTTTATTTTTGTTATGTGTGATGTATTAGTTACAAATAAAGTGTTTTCTATTCTATTCTATTTTAACATAGGCTAGTAAAAATTAAAAAATTGAAAAAAACCGATTTAGATATTAAAGGTATCGTTACAATCCTTGCATCGTTCCGACTAACATAGGCTAGTAAAAATTTGGAAATTTCACCCCTATGTGGGTAAAATAGGGGATGAAATTTTGTTTTTTAAACGCCTGAACCGATTTAGATACCTATATGAGGTATCGTTACAATCCTTGTATCGTTCCGATAACATAGGCTAGTAAAAATTTGGAAATTCCACCCCTATGTAGGTAAAATAGGGGATGAAATTTTGTATGATGAAAATTCGTCATTATTGGAGTTAAGAGACTAGAACTTGATGTTTAGCATTTTGGATCGTAATAAAAAAACACGTGTTTCAGATTTTTTTGGAAATGTTTAAATAATTATAACGCCAATTTTGTTGCGAAACAAATTACAAAAACACAAATGTTGAAAAAATTTCCACAAGCAGGATTTGAACCTGCACCCTTCTGACATACCGGGTCAGGTGCTCTTCCAATTGAGCTATCGTGGTTCTAACCAGCCCGCCGAAATTATTCAACACTATTTACTTTTTACTTTGAAAGCCAAAGGCGCCCATTCAATGTCAACAACTACCGTCATTAACTTTCCTGTCCTTTGGCTTTCACGGCAAAAAAATCGCCATTCCTACTCCTTCCTCCTTCCTCCTCCCTCTTCAGATTCGCTGCGATCTGAACCAAAGGGACTACATCGAAGCAGTGATAAAAACAGCCTCACGTAAACTCGGTGTCCTAACAGGGTGCGGCGATTCTTCACGCCAGATCAGTTGTGTCTTTTGTATAAGACGCAGGTGCGGTCTTGCGTGGGGTATTGTTGGCACCTCTGGGACGGTTCCGCAAAGTACCTTCTCGATGCCTTGGACAGATTGCAGCGGCGCGCTCTACGCATTATCGGCAATGCAGAGGTCACTAATACTCTCGAACTCCTTAGTGTTACTCAGCGTTTTCTACCGCTTATGCCACGGCGACTGCTCTGTAGTACTCCCACTGACCTTATCCCACCTTCTCCCTTCCTCCATAGGAGTACGCGTGCTGCTCTCCGGAGTCACCTTGTGCTGTCTCGAACCTTCCATCGTGCGCAAAGAAATTTGGTGGGTCGTTTCTTTGTCGCACTTCTAAACGACGGAATAGTCTACCAGCACACGTTTTCCCTCCTTCCTATGACATGGGGTCCTTCAAACGAGGCGTGAAGAAGCACCTTGTGGGCCGGCAGGGCGAGGGTGACTGATGCTGCGTGCAGCGTGAAAACAAACGCGTGAAAAAAGCGTGAAAAAAAACGGAGTCCAGACGCGAGGACAACTGGTAAGTTGTCCTCGCGTCTGGACTCCATTTCTACTTAACATCAGGTGGAGTGGACTACTACACTTCTGGTAAAAAGCATACGAGATTAACTTAATGCTTTATTAAACTTACATTCACCTAAATTTTCGCATGCAAACCATTTCTATTAAGTGTTGGGTAGTAATATTAAAATATGAACACCAACTTGCCAGAAAAAATAAATATTTATTGCCCATATCAATCACGCTTACAAATGGTCCTGTAAAAAAAATCTCTAATTTGTACTTAAAAGTATTAAAATTATCCAAGTGCTATCAGTACCTATAATCACTTCGCAACAACATTATATGTAGGTACTACTACAAACATGGCATTTTTATTCTTACTTTGAGAGAATTCTACCTAATGAACAAAGTATGTTTAATAGTAGACTTTTTCACCAAAACTGAAGTCACTTGTTAAAAACTATATACAGTGAAATTACAAAATTTTTCGATCACAGATCTGACAATAAAAAAAACAAAATAGCTTAACATAATTTTAGTTTAGCTTAATCTATTTATTTCGTTACCCGTTCAACTATATTTCAAGTGAAATGAAGATTAAAATGTTTAGTTATATAAGATAAAACACAATATTAAAAGACATACTTAAAATTATAATGTGTGAGAATCTTTTATATACTTACTAAATACAATCAGATTGACGATCCACATGAGTAATGTACGTTCATAGTTAGTTATAATTACAAGATGACAACACAAATTAGAACAATCTCTTAATCTCTTAATAAATTAAAAAAAACATCTTTTTAAAATGCAACATAAAAGTCATGATTAAAACTTAGATCAAAAGAATACAATTAATGCTTGCACAGATTCATTAAATACAATTAGGTTAACATAATTTTAAAAACTATTGCTATTCTATCAACCGGTAGAAGATGAAAGAAACAGATTTATTAAAATACATTTTCTGATATTTGTACAAACATTTGGATTGGAAGTCGACGATGTAGTTTTTACCAGCATAAGGCACACATTGGCTTATAAAGGTAACCGGGATTGTCTGAAGCAGCGGGTTGAATATTACACATTTCTGATTTCAATTTAATTTGTTCACAATAAAAATTGCAATAATTTAATATTTACAGAGAAAGAATAGTATTTTAAATATTATGAGCTTTAATTAGTGAGATTTGATGCAAGTAGCCCTTAATCTAGCTATTGTCAAGTATAAAATAAAAAAGTTTCTTAACTTAAAAATAAAACCGACACAGATTTAACTTAAAATAATAACATGGCAAAATGTCATGGCCACGATAGAATAAAATCTCTTAATATAATCGAACATTCTTAATAAGAACTACACTACAGTGTTTTCTTTGAAAACCTTTCATGTATTTATTTACTTATTTTACCTAAGAATTATTACTCAATTTATAATATCGAAATATGCCACAAAATTGAGTCATAATACCGAACTCGTAACCACGATGTGGATCATCAAAAAAGATATGAGTCTTCACTTATCAAGGTCAATAACCGACACAAATTTATTGGTCCCAATATCCAGAATGAGACAGCAAGCAACTACTACATGTTTATCTTAATCTTATGAAGATGATCATTCAACAACCAAAGGAAACTCTTCAACATCTTCGCACATTGAGTTGAATTGGGCAGCCCAAGCCTCCATCTCTGCTTTCTGAAATTAAAACAATATTGATAAATATTATAAGGTTATATGATGACTTTAATGATGACCAATAATGATATTAATGCAATAATATAATACTAAGGCGGAAACGACAAAACAGCAAAGACTACCAAAAAAGTGTGAAAGTAATAGCTTGTGCTTTCATTGTGAATTAAATAGTGAATCTAAATGTACAATCCACAATCTAGTGTCTTTCAAATTCACATAGCTTAAATAGTGGTTATCATAGGAAATTATTGCAACTTTAATCTTCAGTCTTAAAAGTAATAAGATATGTTATTATATATCTGTAGACAACAATTTTTTATTACTTTTAAAATTAATTAATTATAATTAATAAGACTAATGAATGTTTTGAATCACCACCCTAAGTTTTAGGCTTTTTAACTCTGGTCACCTAACATAGCAAGGATATCTAAAAGTAATGATAAAAACAGGCATTAATCATCTGATTTCCAATTTAGGTTTATTTGTTTATTAACACCTATTAGAAAAATTCAGGTGGTGTTTACTTAGATGAGATCAATAGTCATGATAGGCACCACTGTTATGTAAAGGGACTTCAAATAGAATATACATTTGAAAAATGGTCTTAAGTATAAAATTACCTCTTTCTTAGACAGTTGCTTCTTTTTTTTAGTCCTTTTCTTTTGAGCATTTTTCGGTGCCACATTAGGCATAGTGAAAGTAAGATCTGCCAAATCGTCTTCATCGCTGGACTCAAAATATTGTGGTGGTGCACCATTGCTCTGAGAATCGCTGTCTGTTGCTGATGTTTGTTGGAAAGTTACCTTCTTGGCTTTGCCATAACTCTTACGGGAAGGCTGAAATATAATACAGAATTTTATTAGATTGTTAATGATCACATGCAATTTAAACTTTACTTTAATAATTTAGGATAATGAGGACTACTAAAACAAAGTACCTTTAAGTGATGAACAATTTCAATGTCTTCAAATAAATGAACAGACTGCGAATCATCATCTTCAGGATCAAATTGGTCTTCAACATGCGTAGTTCCTAGCTCTTCATTATTTGCATTATTCTCTGGGAATACTGGCGCATCTGTAGCTGATTTTATCACATCATACACTTTATTAATAGCATCTGAGCTTAAACCTATCTTAGTTTTGGCTGCAAGAGGCAATTTAGCTCTGGATGGTCCTGATTGTGCATTTATCTCTTGTAGAACAGCTCTAGCACGAGGTCTCAGAGCTCTCACTCTAGGATTGTCAATTTTAACAGGAGAAACATTCTCCTGATCCTCACTTTCATCAAATCCAAAGAATGTGCCATCTTTGTCTTTATTTGGTGATGTATTTATAACATTATTCTTGTTATTATTTTTCCTCTTATCACTGGAATTCTCTTTATCTGCATTTACTGTATTACTAAACAAATTTACTTTTCCATTCTTATTTGGTGTTCGGTTATTGTCAACAATATCTCTTCTCGGTGTTATCTTAGGTGTTCTGTACACATCCCTGTTAGTTGCAACAGACATGTTAGAAACATCTTTAAATAGAAAGTTTTCTTTAGTCGGTGTTACCATCAAAGCTTTCTTCTTCTTACTAGCACTCTTTTCTACAACCTCCTTTATAAATGATATTATACTGGTTTGTTTCAAATTAGATTGGTTATCAAGAATTTCTGGTAAAGCTTCATTTGTCTCAGGTACTAAGTTGGTGTAAACATGACGTCTCTTATTAGTGCCCTCAGAATTGATGAAGGAACTTTCTACTGCTGGCGTCATGTTCGGTTTAACATAAGTATTTGCATGCCACTTTATAGGAAGCTGCTCAAATTGTACTCTCCAGGGACTGGCCTGAGGCCTCCTCACAGAAGTGTTCATGCTACTGCTAGCAACTGGCACATCATCAAAGAAGCTGAGATTGTCTTGCAAATTAAGTGGATCATTATGGTGGAAAGGCCTTTGAAGGGTGTTATCAATTATTCTGTTGGTCCCATCACCTGATTTACCACAACTGGGTGTGGTTACCGGTGAATAATTAATGTCATTATGATCCATTAGTGGCATGAAATCTGCCTCAATATCTTCTACCCTTGTGGACGTAGAAATTCTCTGCTGTTGAGTTGGATTCACAACTTTTGTTAGTTCATTGGATGTTACAGTTATTAATGGTGGTTTCATAACATTGTTTACTGTGGACTTAATAGCAGAAACAGTAGGTTTCTCAGCTATTTTGTTGTTCTCTACATTGTCAACTAAGTTTTTAACCTGAGATTCGGTGGGTTTATTTGCAACCACTTTCTTCAAGGCAGCCAAGGCTTTACCCACATTTTGATCATAATTGTTCTTAAACACAACTGTTTTTGGCTTCGCTGGCTTCTTTCTCACAGCTCTTTTACGTTTTTTCTTTTGTGGGGGCTCATCATTTGGGTCAAAAGTAAACTCATAAACGTCAAGATGACTATTGTCACATTTGGCCGACTTTTTCTTGTCTTCAAGTACTCTGAATGAGAAACTCTTCTCCAACAATTCTTTGCCAGTTGTTTTCTGTTTTGAAAGAGGTAGTTTCTCTGGAGATTTCAGGGACTTAGCTGTGCTGTCAACCTTTTTCTCTCTTAATATTCTGCGTTTAGTGTTATTGTTGGTGCCAGAACTGGTTTTAGATGTAGGTAGTTCAACTGGTTTCTTCACAGGGCTTTCTTTACTTGTCAATTTAGTTTGTTTGGTATCTTTTGTTATATCAACTATAGCTTTTTTCTTTTCTACCTTAGTTTTAAGCTGAACATTAGATGGCTTAGTAATCTTATTTGGTACTATTGGAGTACTAGCATGGCAACCAACAGGTATAAACTTGTTTGGACAAACAGAATGGTCATCGAACTTAGATGGCAAACGGCAGACTCTTTTAGGACGGTTGGCTATCAAACTATTGTCAGCATCCTTTTCGGGTGTTTTAAATTGAACTGTTGAAATTGTAGAGTAATTTTTATCTGGAGTTTTATCTTTATCATGTTCAGTTACAGACAAATCAGATTCCTTATTATTTGATAGATTTATCAGCAGTTTGTTTTCATTGAATCTATTTGGAAGCTTCCTTTCACGACGAGGTCTGACTTTATTCTCAGTATTGATTTCGACAACTTTACTCTTCACAGTGGCACTGACAACATTTTTGCGAATTTCACTTGAAGAATTGTCTGAAGCCGAGTTAGTTTTGTCTGCTAAAGCTTTGCGTTGTTTTGTTACTTTACCATTAGCTTTAGACTCAGTTTTTGAGATGACACCAATGTTTTCTTTAGCTTTCGTTTTACTGCCCCTCGTTTGAGGAGGCATGACGCCTTGAAGTTTCAAGAAAGCTGGACTTTCTAACACAAGTGGTATAAAGAAACTGCAAATGCAACGATAATTTATAAAATTTGAGTAAGATTTACTGATTATTACACTGAATTTTCAGGAAATGAAATACATGTTTATCTACGAGACGACCAAACCAAACAATTTTCGCTCGTTTTTTCGACAATGACATTCAATGTCATTTTGACACTTGTATGTTTTTTTTTTTAGTTGTTCGTTCTCTGAGGAACCGGCTAAGGTCATGTCACCATGCTGCCATGTCATTAGTTTCTTAATTTCATTAGTATTATAATCCTAAAGATGATGATGAATGATAATGGAAATGAGAAATGAGAAATGATATACCCCCCAACCCCTCGAGTATCTCAGTGGGGCTTTACTAAGTCTTCGGGCGGACTTCTTAAGAGAATTTGAAAAGTGACGTTGCACTGTTTTGTTTCATTTGCCAACACTCATGCACACTCACGAACACTTAACGGTTAATAATCCACCATTATTTCTCATTAATATTCGACTTAACACAAATTTTAAAAATTAAACAAAGCCACAGACATGACTCTTCACTTTCCCGCCAAGAAGTCGACACTTGTATGTAAACCAAGGTTCATTCGGATACACAGGTTCTAGGACATTAGTTTTGTTAACATATCACAAACGAGGTGTCCGTTAAGCTAGCGTACACATGGTCTATTTCACGTTTGTTGTTATGCCCTCTTTTAGTGCGTAATTAATTACTGCAAATATAAAATAATTAGTGCCTCCTTAGTTTAAGAAATAAAGACCTTTTTAGTGTGTACGTGTATCACGATCACATACACTATTTCTACTGACAGTCAGAATTTCACTTTAATGCTCTAAGAATTTCACGCACTAAAACAACATAATTATAACAATCATAAAAAGAGAAGTTTGCTTTCCGTAAGCACGAATATGGGTACATACACTGTATAGACGCCAGCTTGAAATGTCATTCAAAAGTCTTATTCAATATCTCAGTTCCTTTAAGTGCATTCCTTATGAAATTTTGCATAGCGTGGGCACTAAATAGACACTACATAAGTAGTTTTCGAGAACGATCACGTTTCACGATTTTCGTTTCTTCTGGCAGTATGCATCCAAAGAGAATTTAACACCAGCGTTGTAGCATTATTGAAATGCTATAACACATGCTGAGAAGATGCCTTTTCAGTATCATATACCATGTATATTCAATTATGAATGCTTTACTCGTCTGAATGTTGTTTTGTGATACTGAAAAAATGTTTCTATTCTATATTCTATTCTAATTATGCATCGAAACCCGTTAGGATAATTTATAGGTACCTTATTATTACAGAACAAGTATAAAGTAAAATTTCGCTTCAAAAATAATATTGTTGTTTTCATGAATTTAAAGATTTAATATTATTATTGTAGACTCCTAGTCTAACGAAGTCGCGCATAAAATGCTGTCATATGATAAGTATATGGTCTGTGTTATTAAATGAGTATTAATAAATTTGCCTTAGGACTTCTTGGCGGGAAAGTGAAGAGTCATGTCTGCGGTTTTGTTTTATTTTCTAAAATTTGTGTTATGTCGAATATTAATGTGAAGTAATGGTGGATTATTAACCGTTAAGTGTTCGTGAGTGTGCATGATTGTTGGCAAATGAAACAAAACAGTGCAACGTCACTTTTCAAATTCTCTCAAGAAGTCCGCCCGAGGACTTAGTAAAGCTCCACATCTTTACTAAGATACTCGAGGGGTTGGGGGGTATATCATTTCTCATTTCTCATTTCTATTATCATTCATCATCATCATACAAGATGGAAATATTGTTTATTTATTTATAACTTGTAAGAAAAATTACTTTGACACTGGCTAAATGTGCTAACCGCACAAAGCCATCAACTAAAGGAAAAAAAAAAAAAAAATTTGCCTTCTTTTTATGTTAGTACTTATATTGTACAAAATTTATGTAGGTACACAATAATTTGTGTCTGTTGTAAACTTGTTGTAAATGAATGTTGGAATAAATGTAAATGAATAACAAATTAAAAAAGCATGTCTTTTATTTAATTTTCACTTAAAATTATAATATTTAATATTTAAAATGTTTCAGTCTTGAGCTCTTGTAGATCAAGCTTAATTTTGGAAGTAATACAACATGACGCATTGTATGCTAAAATTTTAAAACCAATTGGATGGAGTGTTTAAGAGAGTTGTTCGGTATAGGACAGATTCATTTGACACCGAATAGTAAAAAATATGTAGTAGTCTTGGGGCTAACCCCCTATTAAATCCACAAGCTTACCCATATATAGACACAATTTCATGGATCACGCCATAACTCCCATAATGATCATATACACATGAATAGGTATCATCATCATGATCATCATGAGCTCATTTTATGTCCCCACTGCTGGGGCACGAGCCTTTCCTATCGATGGATAAGGAGAACGGGCCGTAAACCACCACGCGGGCCTAGTGGATTGGTGGTTGTTAACGACTGCTAGTGCAGCCGGGACCAACGGCTTTACGTGCCTTCCGAACCCAAAGCCTTCTTTGAATAGGTATGCTAAAGTACTATCTTAGGCTGGTTTCAGAGCTGGGCGGGCCGCCCGTACGGGCTCCCGAAGCGGAGACACATGTGAGGCGCTTAGAACATCATTTGACAGCGACGCGGTGTGACCCGCTTCGGGTAAAGTCCGTACAACGCCTAAGTAAAGACTTATTGTCAGTTTTTAACATTTATCAAAAACATACCGTTTTGAATATTTATAAAATACAGTGAAAAAATGAAATGCCTACCCGGCCCAGCCAGGAATCGAATCTGGGTCTTCTGCAATCCGGGCGGCTGCACTGACAATTATGCTATCAGGAAGGCTGACGTAAGCACTGAATTTTTAAACTGCTTTTTAATTTTTGAGTGCTTATAGCGGCACAGTGCCATCTATCCAATGGTTATTGCAACGATGGCTATGCATCTTTACAGATGAAATACCACAAATTTGATAACACAACGCTATAGTAAATTTTACTTTTTATTTTCAAGTGCTAATTGCTGCACTGAAGCTGAATTAAATATTTATAAAATACAGTGAAAAAATTAAATGCTTACGTCAGCCTTTCCGGTAGAATAATGGTCAGTGCAGCCGCCCGGATTGCGGAAGACCCAGGTTCGATTATTGGCTGGGTCGGGTAGGCATTTAATTTTTTCACTGTATTTTATAAATATTTAATTCAGCTTCAGTGCAGCAATTAGCACTTAAAAATAAAAAGTAAAATAATGTTTTGGTTTTAACATAATGCTTTAAATCAATTTGATGCTCACTCTTAAGAGATAGCATAAGGTAAATGACTTAGCTTACTTTTCACTATATCTATATCTTTACAACAGCTGAGACCCTCCTTAATTTGTTTTGGAATATTATGTTTTTGATAGATATCAATCAATACATATCAATACATTCTTTAATGTTTGGTGAATATACAGCATTATGGCTGTGTAACAACAGCTGGAAACTGAGGAACCTGCCTTGAAAGCACTGCATAAAACATCTGGGAACATTATGACAAGTCTGTATATGGTGTAAGGTAGCGTTTGTGGTACTGCGACGGCTCCGGGTACACTGGGGGGATGGTCATGACGAGCTTGCACGAGCCAGCCACGTCGTTGACCTTCATCTCCGTATCAGACTCTGACCAGAGCACCCGAGGGCGCTCGTCCGCACTGACCCCTGTGAACTCCTCCACTGCTAGTATGTCTGCTTGGCCGCACATGGTTCGCGTGAATACAACAAGGCGGTTGCCTGCAAACAATGTGGGGTTGATCGTGTTTCTCAATAAAGTTACTATAAAAGGGCGTCCGATGCTTCAAGCGGGCGTCCGCGTGGTATGCGGTTTCATGTGCTATACCCGCGCCGCGTGCGACAGGCGACCTGCCTGACGCAGCGCTGCTCTTATGAATTTACACGAAACAGGCACACTCGCGCCGTGCGCCTGCTTGACGCAGCGGACGGACGCTCTAAGAGCATTGGATTATAAAATCACAAATTGAATAAACAAAAGAGAATTAATAAATACTACATACATACATAAAAGGTGTGCATAATTATATTATTTCATTCATTAATAACATATTGAAACTGTGCTAGTAAGTATGATTTGTTGGTTTTGTTGTCATGGAAACTGTCAAAGCGGTACGAAGTCCGCCGGGTCAGCTAGTTTTATAATTGTATTAAAAATCTTACCCAGATGACAAATTGTGGCAGGTGGATTAGTAAAATATGTAATCAGCTCCAACTTAGTATCAACATCTGGTTGAAACCTATAGAAATGACTAAAGTAGTTCTGTGTGCAATAGATGTAATTCCCAAACGACATCATACAGCTAGTTCTTATGTCGGTGCCAATCACTGTGTTCCACCGATCTGTTTGTCCAGAGTCTTCATATCGGTAAATGTTCTTGTGGCCAGAAGCATAAACAACATTGTTATGCGTACACACAGCTGGATTTTGTATTGCATCTGGCAGCCTCGCAATTTTCCTGAAGCTTCTTTGTTTTAAATCGTATATGACTGCCGTATCTAGCGTTACCCTGAAAAAATATGAGACTATTAACTTTCTAGATTCACAATTGTTATTAATCTTAGCAATTTCAAATTATGAACATAATTTCTGTTTTTTCAATGCCATATATTGAAATACTCAGAGAATCTTATATCTAGAAAGCAGACTGACCTAAACCCACCTACTCCTCCGACCATGTATAATTCATCACCAATAACTGCTACTCCACCGTGTCTGCGCGCCGGCAGTTCCACTCCATGCCTTGTCCATTCGTTTCTCAGGGTATCATAAACTTTAACATCCTTCATAAACAACCCAGTTCCTCTACGGTGTTCCCCACCAACAACCACCAGTCTCGTCGGTCCCCATTCCACAATACTCCAACCCCACAAATTTTTCTCAGCCACTTCTATCCACTTCTCAAATCCTTTCTCTTCAGTAAATGTGTACATAAAGTGGGGTATTACCTCAGGCTTTGTTTCCTTTACCATCCACACTGGTACTGACGGAGTATAAGTCAATTGCCTACTTCTACTTTCTTTTATTAAATTAAAAACTTCATTATATACCCTCTCAGTAAACATTTCACAAAAAATTGGCTTTTGACTAATAACAACTGAGGTTGATAATTCATAGTCTCCGCTAGACAACTCATAGAGAAAATTTACAACCTTGGACGCAAGGCTGTCAGTATAGTTGGCAACAAGCATTTTAATTTCTTTTAGCTCTAGGGTTGTAAGTCTTTTCACATCTAAACAACATAAAATCAATAGTAAGGCATCTGCCCCTGTCTCTGTCGTAGATATCCACTGAAGCCCAAATTTAAAGACATCTAATTCATTTGATGCATCTAAGTATGGGTGAGACAAATACCAATAAAGCTTTTCTATTGATGGTACATATTCCGGTTTCATTGCGTTGAATGATAATAAACCAAAAGCTGCAGATAGTTGCTTTAATTTTGAGTATGATGAAGTTTCTGCTATAGCCATAGTTTGCATCCAATTTGAGAGAGATAACTGAAGATCTAAGCAATACTCAATTTGTTTGATGAGCTCAGAAATTTGTAGGAAATTTGCAGCAACTGACAGGTCAGCTATTGCAGTGAGTGTATAATCTGATATATCTATCAGACCAATGTTCATAAACTGCAATATTATTTCCATAGATTTAGCATCTAAAACCTGTGAATAGGAAAGATATGGATGGTTCATCATCATCAATCTATCTAAACCACTACTGGACATAAATAAATAAATAAAAAAGATAAAAGGTTAAAAGATGAGTATAATAATGTTAGAAAACACTTTATAAAGCTCTACTTAGAGACTGACATCTAAAGTGTGTTCTTTCCATGGACTATATAATATGTAAAAAAATTCTATCTTATAAGTATACTTACAATTTCAAAATAATCTATATAAAATGATATAGGTAGTATTATATATATTAAAGTTGTCTAACTAAATGAATCTTTACACTGACATTAATAAGCATATAAACAATGAGGTTTCAAATAATATTTCACAAAGTTTTTTGAACTAGATATCAAATAATTGGAGGTAGGTAGGTAGTTACAAAAACTCAGGACAACTTGGTGCATAAATTTAAAAATGTTTGACTTTGCAAACGATATGATAAGAACTTACGTCTATTTTTATGTCTTGCTTTTCGTTTTCAACATAATTCCCACTAAACATCGCGCGAAAATAATCACTGTGCTCGCACAGGACATCTTTTTTTACTTTAAATATTTGATTTTCTATGTGTAACGAAACTTCATCCATTTCGAAAACTTTACTTGTCAGTCTTCTAAAGAATTAGTATATCATATTTTACAAAAAAACTGTTATTTTAATGAAATAAAAAATAGCAATAATTCAATTCAATTTCTTGTATGATGGCTCTCGCTATGATTTACAATAATAAACCGTAAAACCGGCAGAGGCTGACAGTGACAGCACTGACAGCTTGTTTTTTTTTCTTTCTTCGTTCTTTTTTTTTTTTTTAATAGTTTGTTCTCTGAGGAACCGGCTAAGGTCATAGACCATGCTGCCATGTCATTAGTTTCTTAATTTCATTAGTATTATAATCCTAAAGATGATGATGAATGATAATGGAAATGATGATGATGAATGATAATGGAAATGAGAAGTGAGAAATGATATACCCCCAACCCCTCGAGTATCTCAGTAAAGATGTGGGGCTTTACTAAGTCCTCAAGCGGACTTCTTGAGAGAATTTGATTAGTGACGTTGCACTGTTTTGTTTCATTTGCCAACACTCATGCACACTCACGAACACTTAACGGTTAATAATCCACCATTATTTCACATTAATATTCGACTTAACACAAATTTTAGAAAATAAAACAAAACCGCAGACATGACTCTTCACTTTCCCGCCAAGAAGTCCCTTTCTTCGTTCTTGTGTCTTATGTCCTTAACCTGTCTAGCTACCAACCAAGCTAGTTTTCAGCAATAGTTTAATACAGACCACCTGCTTCCTAGCTGTAATCCTGTAATATTATAATGAAAATCTATGTTATTGTTATTGCACTCTCCCGTTTGGCAGCGATTTGGAGTCCCTTTTTTATTTGTAAAAATTATGTGTATATTTTTATTTCTATTTCCTTTTTTTTTTAATTTGTTATTGTTTGGCGACGTTAACTGTGTTGAACACTGTCACTGGCACTATAGTAGTTTTGAAGTTGAGTAGTGGCACCACTAGGTACCGTACTTCAAAACTATTGTAGTAAACGACTAAACGTAATGGAAAAAAATATTATTTACTCTGTGGCGTCTGTGGAGTGTGTGTGTGTGTGTGTTTTGTGTGAACTGGTTTGGAGGGAAAGTTTGTTTGACAGAAGAAATGACAGATAGTAGAGGTTGTGTTGAGACATGTTTGTTGAGCGAGTTTTCGACAAATGAAATAAAATATTTCGAATTATCTTTTGTTTTGACAATTACCCTTTTCCTCCGATTTAATTCATGTTTTTACTGTAAACTTTTATAAATATATGCATGTTTAGTTGGTATTGATAAAATAATGGCTGCAACAGCTTCAGCTATAACCGCTACTGTTGACGAAGATTTGGAAGAATGTGGACCACAGCTGATCAATAAATTAGAGGTAAGGTCTAAAATAAATCATACTTACTTATGCATATAGGTTGCGACTTGTGAATATTAATACTAAACTTAGATGAGACTAGATGTAAACGAAGTAAAAACTAGTAAGTAGAATGATACATGAAATTTTTGTTTTATCTTCCTTTTTTTTATTCCTTTCTTCCTAAACCTTGCAGGGTAATGGTATTACATCTGGTGACATAAAAAAGTTAGAAGAAGCAGGATATCACACTGTAGAATCGGTTGCTTATGCTCCAAAAAAATGGCTTATCACTATAAAAGGCATATCAGAAGCAAAAGCTGACAAAATATTGGCTGAAGCTTCTAAACTTGTGCCTATGGGGTTTACTACTGCAACTGAATTCCACCAGAAAAGGTAAGAGGACTTTTTAATGTGGTAGAGTATTTTTGTATTCTGAATACCAGACAGCTACAGTTAGACACTCCACATAACATCTGGTTATGAGTAGCTTCTTAGAATGTTGATTTGTGACAACTATTTCCCTTAAACATGTTGCCTGGTATATTTGCAACATTAAAAAGACACTGAAGATTACTAGCATTGCTAAGATTTTGCTATAGTTGTATTTAAAGTGAATTGAGTACCTACCTTTTTTATATTATATATTGTTTTTTTTATTATATGTAATTATTGTCGGTCTTTATTTTTCTATTATTCAGAGCTGAAATAATTCAACTCACCACAGGGTCTAAGGAATTAGACAGATTACTGGGGGGTGGTGTTGAAACAGGGTCAATAACTGAGATTTTTGGTGAGTTCCGGACTGGAAAAACTCAATTATGTCACACACTGGCTGTGACATGTCAGGTAATCATTTACAAAATTAAATATAAGAGCTCGCCTGCGTGAATACCAGACACAATAGAATTTTAATTGTTATCCGCCGGTGGCCGGTCACTCGACACACAAGGGGATATACAATAAATCTACTATATTAACTTGTTAAATAATTTAGACTGAAAAAAATCTAAGTTTACAGTAATTGCTTAAAAATACTAAGGCTAATACTAATAATATGTTCCTGCACATTGACGAGTGTTCAGATTCTTGATATTAATGTGTAAAATTAATCCACCTTTAACTATTTTTAAAGAAAAAAGAATGTTCTGTTATATCTAATTTGTGGCTTTAATTCATTTAAAAATAACCAATATGCAATAAGAAATAATAAATATGGATGCAAACACATTAAATAAAATTCATAATGGGAATATAATTTATATATATATGTATATCATACAGTGACCTTTTTAGATGCATTTAGAAATTGTAAAACGGCCTCTGTAGTGCCATGTGTTATTGTTATTATTATGATTATAGGTAATTCAGGCAGGCAGTCGGAACAACTGATAGTTGTCTGTATCCAATGTAAACTCAATTATTTGTTTTCATTCAATTTGATGTAATAAAGGTCTAGTCTATTTTTAAACTGGGTGACATATTATACTGTTATAGTTTCCTTAGGCAGTTTATTACATGCACCAACCACTATGTTCCAGGCCCGACAGGGTGTTATAACACCACTAAAAGTATTATATAGATGTACTTACCCTAATTTAATACTTTTAGAATTTTATTTAGTCCAACAAGGCTTTTGTGTGTTACAAAAGCCTGGTTGAACTAAATGGGTTAAAAAGTGCATTAGGTCTTAGCTTTCCATTGTTTTCCCAGCTCCCAATCGAGCAGTCAGGCGGCGAAGGCAAGTGCATGTACATAGACACCGAAGGCACGTTCCGTCCAGAACGCCTGTTAGCCGTGGCGCAGCGTTACGGCATGGAGGGCGCCGCCGTGCTGGACAACGTGGCGTACGCGCGCGCTTACAACACGGACCACCAGACGCAGCTGCTGGTGCAGGCCTGCGCCATGATGGCGGAGTCCAGGTAGGTCGTCTTCTATTTTACTTTCAACTTTCGATGAGCAGTTTGTGTAAGGTATATGGAGAGAAAACGAGAGTCAAGAGTAAGTTTTTATACGCGTTTTTATAGGATGACATTGTTGTTGGCCGCCTCTAGCATAAGCGACGTTTTGTGAGCGGCAAGAAACTTAACACATTAACAGTCCCCATACAAGCGTTCCGAAACACACCATATGTCCATATGGGTTTTTGACTTTTTCTATTGATTATACCCTTGGCCATAAGTCCACAAAGAGAACACTAACTAATTTGACAAGTCCGTGGTTCTAGAGCTCACAGAGAATAACAGGGCTCGTGTGCCTCATAGGGTATACGAACTCGACGGAATCGCTCCCTGTGTACCACATACGATACACCGGACTGTTCAACATTAAACATTCTCAGAGGGTTTTTATAGGGGATGGCATCAAGCACGCTTGTCCTCCCCGTCCTCTACTAGACTGCGAAACGATCGGATCAAGAGTGGAACATTCCGAGGGCTTCTGTAATTGCTAGGACTTTTGCTCGGTATGACCAGGTTGTAGAAGTAGAACAGCGCCCAAGCACATATCTGTACCTGGACCAGCGCGCTTATATGGACATATACACTAAAGGCACGTTCTGTCCTGAGCTGCTGCTGGCCTGGTGCGCGCCTGCAACACGAACCACCTATCGACAAGGTAGGCTTATCGTAGCTAAAGCTTGTTTCACACGTACCACAACCACACCAGCCCCCCTACTGCCTAACTCTTTCGTTTTCGATCGCTTTGAAAGCGAGACCCTCGCCTCGCCTTCTAATATAATATCGAAAGCTATAGCCTATAGCTTTCGATATTGCTTTCATATTCCTTTCGAAATAACAAGATGACGCCTCCTCCTCGCCTCGCCTTCAAAGCGATTGAAAGCGAGAGAGTTAGGCGGTCGGCCCCCTGAATTTGTATGAAAATTGATAGTTGAATTCATACGGGTCACATTTTGCCGTCTCATTATTGACCGCGTGTTTGATACCGACTACATCGCAGCCACATCGCAACCACCAGCGACACTGCGAACTAGCCGCTAGCTACAACGCAACCACATCCACATATTGCAGGTAGCACAACGCAACCGCAAGAAGCCGCAGCGACACTATACGTAACCACAGCTTGACCACCTTTTGCCGCGACGACGACGGTGCCGGTGTGCTTGTGGTACGTGTGAAACAAGCCTTAGTGTGACTGAGGTTTCCCCCACTCAATATCACGTTGACATGCTACTGAGAGTAGTAGGATGAGGATTTTTTGTGCGACCAAGTACTACTATTTCTTTGCAGATCTTATCACTGGATTAGGCTTACTTATTATCAGTGATCGGAGTAGGTAGAGCATTTTTTTGTATCTGCGATACGTTGTATTAATATGGACATTCCCGAAATATTGTCGATAAACAATTTGAATGCTGTAGAAAGAAACGGATGCGTTCCTCTAGCGGCGGAACCCGCTATTGTATTCTTTTGTTTCCAAAAGCTGTGTTGCGCGGCAAAATCGTGCAGCAACATTGCGCGTGTGCGCATTGGAAATTGGCAACGCGTCGCTAATGTAAGTTTGACAACGTCGTGGCGCCCACTACCAATACGTAAGACAAGCCTTCTTTTATCATGTTTATATAAAAAAGTTACAGTTAGAATCTTGCAGAATATCCCATATTAACATCAACGTTTACGGTCAATATATGTATGTATATGTAATATATATATATGTTTATCTATAAGAATTTATCTGTTCTGTTTATTGTTTATTGACATTGGCTTATTAGAGGTATGGTCAACATCAACATCAAAACAACAAATAGGTCATAATATATTACAAATTTCTCTTGTAAGCTACAGGCCTCTTCCTGTGCATGTTACTGATCCCAATCATCCATTCTTCTCAACTGCTGCCACCTGCTCTGTGTAATATGTATGTTTTGACCATTTAAGATGTTTCAATGAATTGTGTTTTTGTTTCAGATATTCTCTAATAATAGTAGACAGTGCAACAGCTTTGTACAGGACAGACTATTCCGGACGAGGAGAACTGAATCCCAGACAGCAGCACCTAGGCCGGTTCATGAGGATGCTTCTGAGATTAGCAGATGAGGTTTGTACAATTATCAGGAATATAATCATTTTGAAAAAAGACAAAGCGTTGAAAAAATTCCATGAGCGGGATTCGAACCCACACTCCATGACATGCCAGGTCAGGTGCACTGCCAACTATGCTATCGTGGCTCAATCCAACTCGCCGAAATTGAGCGAATTGTAATTGTAATTTGTTCGCAACAATATTTGCGTAAAATGATATGTAAATAATCATAAATAAAGCTTGCCTAATTCTTAACTGATCTTTCAGTATTTGTAAAAATATTAAGATCGGATGTTGATGACGTAGTTGTCGACACTGAATAGGGCTCAATATTTTCTCAGTTATGATTCTGAAATAACACAATCTTCAGCTTAATTTTCTATTCCAGTTCGGCGTTGCTGTCATAATTACGAACCAAGTAGTCGCCCAGGTGGATTCCGTTGGTGTTTTTAATGCGGACACCAAGAAGCCCATCGGTGGGCACATAATCGCCCACGCGTCCACCACCCGCCTGTACCTGCGCAAGGGCAGAGGCGACAATAGGGTCTGCAAGATTTACGACAGCCCTTGCTTGCCTGAGACAGAAGCTATGTTCGCGATCAGCAATGAGGGTATAACTGATGCTAAGGAATGATACTGGCTGGTTCTAATATCGTCGATTCAGTGACAGAAATACAAGATATTCCGTCTATAGTGAATTCAGCCACAAATCGATTGAAGCGTACTCTATGGTCCAAGATATCTTTGCATGTAAGTGAAATAAGTTTTAATAAAAAACGCTGACAGTATTATTAAAAATGTGCTCTAAACATATAAACTAAAGTATGTTTTACTTAAATGCCAAGATGTTTTTGACCATGTAATGCTTTGTCAATCAATTTGATCGAGTCACCTTTGCAAAAGAAGGTTACAGATGGTTACAGTTGGACATTATGGCAAATGCTGAAGCCGCCACTTGCTCGTGGTTCGCCGTTCAGTTTTCAGGAGCTTACTTGGAATATCACCCTATCCTGGCGGCGTAGTTGGTATATCATCATATCCAAGTGGCTTAGTTGGGATATCATCCTATCCTACAGGCTTGTGATATTCTATCCTGGCGACTTAGTTATCGTCCTATCGCAGTTCACTTCGTCGTCTAGTAACTTCTAGGATAGCTCTACGTAAACGTGGCTGTTAGACCAAAAGACGCTTGCAACGGTTGTTTAATCGACATATTATATTTTCTCAATTATATCACCAATGTTTTTGTAAATGCTTAACTAATACAAAATGTAATAACTCGACATGATCAATATTTACATTTCTATTTTTGTATGTCGAATATTGTAAATAACTAATCGATTATAGTTCTTAATTTTATTCTTAATAAAAAAACTATGCATTAATTTATATGAAAAATGTTTTATTTCTTCTATATTATTGTGGTTGTAAGTTAGTTGCTCGCTAAAAAGGCTTCAATTACTACAAGTATAAGTACCTACTTTTTTGTGATAAAAGATGGAGTGGACAATAATGTTTGCTATAAATTAAAAACTTAAGATATATTTACCAAATAATTTATTATAATAAAACTCGTAGAACAAGCCTAATTGAGTGTATAACCAAGTGTGTTCAAATGTTGTCTGGAGCAGCATTAAATTACGGAATGTATGGTAGTACATATTCAAATATTGATATAAGTTCAATGTTGAATTATTTGACTTCGAAGAGAAAACTAGAATGTGCTAGTTCTACAAGAATACTACTCTACCAATTATCTAAACTCCTTATAAAAATAAATAATTACTAAGAGCAATTTATTGTACATATTGGATTTGATAACAACATGCTTTATCTATAATTAAGTATACACATATCTGTATCATAAGAAACGTTATTGTTAGTAATTGTATTTATTTTTACCAAATCAATTTGTATTAAAAAAATATAAAGCACACAAATTCATAATTAAACAATAAATAATTATTTTTTTTAAACAATTAGCGGGATTACAAAATTATAATAATAATATTGATAGAGGGCAACACAACATAAATATAACTTCATTTTAGGACTATGCCCATTACCTACTGGAACTAATATACTGACTTTATAAGAATAAAATAACTTAGTCATGCTCAAATAATGTCCATATTTTTTTTAACACAATAAATAAATCGATATTTAATAGTTTTTATCAGTTGATCACAAACACCATTAGTTAACATAATTATAACACTATTAAGAACTTTTTTTTATAGCTGAGGACCACTTAAATAGAAATAAAATATAAAAATCACAATCCCAACTAAAATACAAGTAATAAATAGTTATTTAACTTAAAATTTAGTCCTTTAAATAACTAAGCTAATTATTGTGGATAAACCATTTTTGATTTTGATAAAGCATAAATTGCCAAAGTCCTACAAAGTATAAACGTCACCCATACAAAAACATTTTATACTACTTTAATTATTGATATAGTTCTTATTATCAATGTGATGGTTTTATTCACGACACACACTAATATTATTAAACCATTTTTATTATCTATGTTTATTTTTTATAAAGGTTATATTTATTAGAAAAGCGACGTTTTTTGACGATATCATGCAATATTCTAAAAATCTAGCAACATTTTAATGGATGCAATGCATAATTAAAAACTTTTTTCTATGTACATACAGTCGACGGCTTGTCTAGCGTTAAAATAAGACATCGCTGTCACAATAAAACAAAAAATATTTTTAATATAAATAATACACTCGACGAGCCATTGACTGCAATATGCATATAATATGTTTGTGTATTTAAAATATATAACGGTTTCTATCTATATTATACTGTCTATAATGTTGATCACATGTAACAACAGAAACATATATGACAATACATACAAAATATCTGTGTAAACATGTCATATTTGGTGGATGAGAAGGCACTGCAATACTTTAGTAATATGTTGCTTAACGGCATATTAATTTAAACATTTACAGTCTAGACCAAAATATTAACTGTACGTAAACTTTAAATAGTTTAGAAGCTTGTATTGTATAAAATATATAAGTACTTTATTATTTGACTTTGATTACCAACATCATAGGCGTAAACGTAATAAACTTAAGATTTTCTTTAATTTAAATAACTCTTTACTTAATTTTATATGACCAACAGACTACAAATACTTTAACTGACAGTCCAAAAATGGTAAAACGAATTATTGGTACCTATTTGAATACCTCTATAAATAAATAATAAATAAATAAATATAAAAATTTGTAACAACTAGACTAGTCATAATATTAATTTATAACGCGCAAAGGCATCTCTATAAATTCAATGTAGTTACTTGGCATTGTCGGTCAACCAACACCCATATCGACAGAAATTACAAAAAATACGCTTTCGAGTTTTTTTTCGTTCGAAAGTAATGCTCTTTTTTTCTTAATAACTCTGAGTGCACCAGTAACATATATTTTAACTCGGGAACTATTCGATAAAAAATATTGGGGTGCGATTTGAAATTAAAAATGTAAAAAAAAAAAAATTAAATATAACATTTCTTTAGTTCATTTAGGTAGGGTAGTGGTACCAGTGTTCAACAGGACCCAGTGATCGACATTTTTATGATTAAAATTAGGGATCAACAACAGATTTTAGTCTTTAGCAACAATAGAATACATACCATACCACCATCTTCCTAGCTACCTAACTAAAGTATCCAGTGACCGTATTGACACTTTATAGTGTCAAAACAGTCACTGAAGACTTCGAATTCGAATGAGAGTGGCACTCCTAATCGCACCCATCGCTAATTATTCCATTTAATTGCAATACCGAATTCATTCATAGCATAACTAAAAGTGTACCCTGAAGATTTCACTTCGATTATGTGACAATGAATATTAACACATCGCATCATACGCGTCGGTACGAACGCATAGTATATCTATATTATACTATGCGAGCATCTGCACGGCAGGCTTATTACTGAATAAAAAGCAACCAGTTGCTAATTGCACAATGGCAACGCGACTGCTACTAGTTGCGGTTGCTACGATCATGTCGGTTTATACTATAGCGCCGTCGTGCACTTTTAGTTCGTCAATCGCTCGCTTGTGGCGCTATCGTAGCGTTCTACGTTCCGTAATACGAATATGTGTTTAGGCAGCGATAAATTGTAAATCGTCGCGATTGCAACTGTCACTTAAAGATCGGTAATAAGCCTGCGAGTTTAATGCAAGAAATCGAGCTTAAATCCCCATAAATCAGACTACTGTCGTGAACCCATACCTAACGCAAGCGTATTAGCTTTCTGGTAGGGTTAACAGAACTAATTATTAGTGTTAATAATAGGGCATTACCTAATAATAATTTAAAAAATAATAAGTTAATTGTTGACCCAAACATGCACTAAAATTTATATAAATTCAAAATAATAAACTATGAGATACGTCTTCGTGACTAAATTTAAAATTAACTCTACAAAGTTTTAAGTAAATGTACTCTCAATTATTATGGAAGGTTATTGGTGAAAAAACAGTTAAATTGTAAAGGTAACTAAAAAAAGCCAAAGAGACATAATGACTGATACAATTTAGCGTAGTCAGTTTTCAGTTATGAATCGTGCAACCGCGCTTTCATTGTGAAAGTACCTAGTTCGCGCCCGCGCTGTCATTGTAAACGGACCTTATAGTTCTCTATGCCGTTTTTAAGTGCACTTCGATGCCCCCTGTGCCTTTAACCTGCAAAAGAAGGTCTATGTAATAGCTAAATTAATTTGACATCGCTTATACAGGGTGTTTCAACATTTATGTTCGATTCGGAAATTGATTCGTTTTTAAGTAGACTTGATCTGTTTACGGATGGATAGGTACTTGTCTAGTTTTTTTATTCAAGCTTATAATTGGCCGAACAACATACGGTAAAATAAAATAAAAAATTATAAATAAATAGTTAATAATTTGTAATTATCAAAATTTGAGGTTGTTTTTATTATTCCACAACGGAGAAGCTCTTGGCTTACAGAGTACAATGACAGTACCCTCTGTACCTCAGGGTCTGAAATCTTTAGTTTAATAAGTGGATAAATTCAAGGATAATTAACAGAGGAATAAAAACTGAACGATCGGCAACCCTTCCACCATTGCCGGTTCAGTAACACAAAACAAGATATAGGATTACCCAGACCGGCCACCATTTTGTAAACCTGTTCTTACCATTACCATAGATGCGGGAGTGCTGTGATATAGCTGACCCGTCTTAAAGTTTTGGTTCTGCGCTTGGGCCGGCTTGCAGTGGCGAACCGAGCGGTGCGTTCTCGCCTTCCATGTCGAAACGTTCGTGTTCGCGGGCCACCAGGGCTAGGAGCTCGTCCTGTGATACAATAGTAAATTTCAAATTGCTATTTAAACACGGTATAACAATAATATAGTAATTATATTTAAAAAAATGTAATGATAAGTACAAGTCGAGAAATGAAAATTACGAGAAGATGGAAACATAAAGCGCATGTCATAGATCGTGAAATAAGGCGTAGTTCCATCGCAAATATATAATGCAGGAGTCAACCAATCCGCGAGGTGTGCATGCGCAGTTCTAGGAGCTACATGTGGTTATACTCGCAGCTTACCTTACAGCCGTCAAGAAGATTGCATCTGCCTGCATAGCTGTAGCGTTATTTTAATTATAACTTAAAATTATCGCCGTAAAAAATAAAATTACATAAGTAATAGAAAAGTAAAATAATTAACTAAATAAATTAATAGTAATATTTAACCTTAATTAACCTTAGTTAAAATTATTTAAATAACCTTATTTCAAATAAAAAAACTATATACTATCTATATATCAAAACTTAATAAATTATAAGCTCACTAGTTTATCGAATTACCACCGGTAGCAATCGACTTTACCGCATCCCTAAATATGACGTCGCGCGGGCAGCGGCCCCCACTACGGCCGAGCGGCGATGACACTCGTTCAAGCCACGGAGCTGTGCATACGCCGCAATCGGCAAATTTTATGATCTGTCTGTCGCTCTGACGTCTACATTCACTTCTTTTATGATCATAGCAACAATAGCAGTACATTTTAAAATCAGTGTGTGTTTCCCCCGCTTATTGGGTAAGTGTGAACAATAATAATAAATTAGTTTTAAGTATGTAGACGATTTTGTGAGTGCAGGGTGGGTAGTTACCTATTGCATCAGCCGCTTAGCTTAGTGCTACCTATGATTAATACAATGGACATTATTGTGTCTAGCGAATTGGTGTGTAAAAGCATCGAATTTGATTGTCTTTTGCTTAACGCTTAACCCTTTCTTGTTGGCTGTTAGAATCTTGTTACGACAACAATCACTACAGACATTCGCCGCTTTGTAATTAATGTATTTAATCATCCTCTTATGGATTTGCTCCTATGTATTATATATACCATATCATGGTATATATTATTATTAATACCTATCCAACTATGTCTACAACTCTTTAGTTTTACTGCATAAATTCATCATCACCCTCCGTTCCGGTTTCCGTGTGCCGCCACAAACAAACAATAGATTATTATGTAACAGTTACAACAAGGGTTGTTTTGATGGCATACACGGGACCATATTTAAATATGTGTCTTAACCAGCACCGGTTATTTGCAGGGTCCACTGTACGGACTGCGCCTACTCAAGATCTATCGAGCCGCTGGGAGACCGGGACTGTTCACCACCAGGGCAGTACCGTAGAACAGTTCGCAATCCAAAGATTACCCTGAGCTAGGCCAACCCATAGACCCCTTTAATTTAATTACTTACATTTTTTGTAATAAACTTATAACAATAATTGTACGCGTTGGTGTTTCTTTAAAACCTGCTAGAAAATCACCGTTACATAGCATATCAGTGCATACTTAGCAGAGTTAACTTAATCACTTTCACTCGGCTCCCTAGCAACAGCATTAACGTATAAACCCCCCCCCCACCCTTTCCCAGCCCGTCGCGCGTCGACAAGCAGGCGGGAACACTGGCGAGCCACTCAAGTTCCTATCAGCAGTCCCCTAGGCAGGAATATTGCGTGAGCGGCTCCCAGCAAGCATGTGAGTCAGTAGGTTTCTTGTAGTATTGCACTCACCTCCAGCAATATACTCGTCCAGCTGCAGCCCGCTTTATCATCAACAAGCATGTTTGTCAATAGGTTTCCTTACAGCAGTGCACTCCTCAGCCTGCTCCCTGCCAGCAGTGCACTCGTCCAGCTGCGTGAGAGATGGGCCTCCGGTACTTTCACTCACCAGACGAAACACAACAGCAACGAGTGCCATTGTTTCACGCCGATATTCTGTGAGAGGGTGGTATTACGCCGGGCGAGCCGGCCCATTTCGTGCTGCAACGCAGCGTGGCTCTACCACTCAGACAATGTCACTTATTTAGCACCTCACGCATTGCTCGAGCGCGGTATGTATTTAGCTTACCTTCTGGGTCTCCTTATTTTGTGCCCCAGCAGTGTATCCCTCCAGCTGCAGCCCGCCTTCATACCAGCACGCATGAATTGCAGCATTATGCACTCACCCCCCATCCGAGCCGCTGCGCCAGGTCCCGGCAGCCGTCGTCGCAGTCCCCGAGCCGCGCCACGTCGCGAACGGGCTCGTCCAGCTGCAGCCCCCCGCCCAAACCCCACAGCCGCAGCAGTGGGGAACGCACGCCCGCCTTTTCACGGTTGATCAGCAGCCGGGGACACCATTCTGGCACCCTTATGATGATATTTTTATTTTACTTATTTATTTGTTAGCTGAGATACTAAATCAATCTTTCAATTACAAGTGTCCTTCTGGAGGTCATGGACAGATAGGGGTTTGTGTGATCCAATATGGCAGTCGCAGTAATCGGGTTATACTAAACTGAGTTGCATCACATACTTAGTAAAAAAGGTAAAGTAGCAGCTTATTTACTGTCCCACCGCTGGTTTTGACCAGACCTTCATCGTGGAAATCAAGTGACCAACCACTACATTCAATGTGTAGTGGTTTACTACGCTTGCCAAATGCAGGTAGGCTACTCTTGACGCAAACTCAATCTCAATACAATTCCAATGCGATTAAGATGTATCGATATTGGGATAAGTTTCGCAATTTCGGAACGCCCCATCTCGATAATAATTTGTTCACTCAATTTCCACGCAATTTAATTTTAATGTAGCGCTATTATCGCTTTTAAGAGTGCCATTTGAATTTTATAGATTTGGGATTGGAAATTGATTATTGCAATTGTGTTTCAAGAGTAACCCACAAGAGTAAACCCAGGGTTGGTGATTGGAAGCCCTTGAAAGACTTGGGAATTACATCCAGACCTTCCCAAATCGGGCCGAGCGCTATAAGTAGTAATTAGTAAATTTTTCTTTTATTATAAATTTAACTTACACTGCTTACAAGCATGCGGAGAGGTGGAAAGTCGACAATGTATGTATAGAGTTTTTTAAGAAGTTTTAACGCTACTTATTACGCTACGATAACTACTTAGGCTAGGCTTAGGTATCATTGGCAACACGTAGGTAACAAAACTTTGTTTAAAAGTGTATAGAACAGATTAAAAAAATAACTTACATATCAATGAGTGAAGCAAAAGGCTGCACTTCAAGGGACGAGCCCATGATGATGAGCATGTCGCACCGCTGGAAGTCCTCTTGCAGGCAGTGCTGGAACCGCTCCGGGAGGCTCTCGCCGAAGAACACGATGTCGGGCTTCACCACCCCCGGGCACTCGGTACAGATGGGGATCTCGTCAGCGAAAATGCGCTCTAAGAGCAATAGACAATATTTTTTTTTAATTCAAAATTCAAAATATTTTTTCAGTTTAAGCTACAAGTAGCTCTTATAAAAGTCAATATACCATCGGTTCACACACAGGGCGGGAGACCTTGTATTGAAAAGAACCGGCAAGAAACTGAGTAAAGGCATTTCTTTTCTCCCTTAGGCAGGTGTCCCACCGCCTGCGATGAGCGAGTAGCGAGTAGAGCTAGAAACTAGAAGCGAGTTGGCGCGCATCGACAAGCGAGTGTAATCCGATAGTTTTGTCGCTGGGCTATAAGCGAGTGTTCTTGTGCGATGGGCGATTACTCGCGCTACTCGCCTAGTCCTGTAGACATGGAGCAAAGTCGTAATTTTTCAATCACCGTGACTGTCGTTCCAGTTACACAAGAAAAATTATCGTGACTTTGTCACGTCGATATCGTACATATTAGAAACATAGTTTCGAAAAACGTACATCTCGTTATTATTTTATGTTGTCTTGTCATTCTTAAATATGTACGAAAATCTTTATTTGACAACTCGTTGAATAGTTTAAACTCACTGTAGGTATTCTACATGACAACCACAACATGTAAACACAAAATAAAAAATAAAAATATAATCAAGATAGCAAATTTACATCAGGTAGGTACCAGTTTCAATTTCCACTTCTAGTTTTTTATTCCTTCATTATAATTTTGTTTTTGGAGAGAGATTGCTGATTGCCTCAGACGGCATTTTTAGCTTCACCGGGCTTGTTTGGGGGCGGCGAGAAACTTAAAGGGTTCCTCAAGCCGTGTGAAACAAATCACCTTCGGAGGTTTTCTAGAGGGAACGGCATCGCGCACTACTGCGCGTCTCCGTGCCCTACTAGATGCTCCGAAGGGTTCGGATCGGATTTTCCTTCTCGGACCTTCATTATCAGCTCATTTTATGTCCTCACTGCTGGGGCATTAGCCTCGAGCCTTCCCTATGGATGGAAATACCGCATGTGGGCATTGGTTGTTAACAACAGCTACAGCTGACATATTTTTAGAGTCATTGCACATAGATTAGATACATTTTTGACAAGTCAGCATTTTGCCTACACTTGATATTTAGTGAAGGCTGATGGTGAAAGTGCACTTTATACGGAATCTTCAACCACAGGTACTGGCTATCTTATCTTTTAGTTATGGGATCATAACAATGCAATTTTTTATGTTATGGCACCATAATTCGATAAAATGGTGGTAGCTAGCCAGACGGACTTATAACAAGCCTTACCAATGTGGAACTGACTTACTTATCTCTAACTGACAGAATATAACAATGCTTACCTAACAAGAAAAACTCAAATAAGATAGCGAGCATTAGAACCAGCCATACAGTTGTATGATTGTAGTAGTGATTAGTGAATCTAATAAAAAAAAATATCCCTGCTGGAAATCGAACTGTAAGCAAGCTAATTTTACCCAAGGCAAGTAGCCAGGGGTAAAAATCAATTAACACATTACCACTTTGTTAAACCAATTAAACTTGAGAATGTCAAGTGAAGCTGTATTAAACTGGTACTAAAGCAGTCGGCTACTTCTGCTGTTTATACCAGTGTGTGGCTTTAGTAAGTGACTAAAAGTTTATTATCATTATGGCTTCGTAAAACCTAGCATTGTGGTGAAAGGTTATACTCCTAAATACTGGTATACCATGGTAGCCAAAGTTATTATTATTACCAGTGATCGGAATAGGTAGGGCTAATTCACCTAAAATTCGAAGAACATAGACAAAAATTAATGGAGACTTCTTTATGACAATATTTTTTTTCGGAACAACTGTCCGGGTTTCCGGACATCACTTGAGAACATTAAAAATTAATATTATCAATACAGTAATTGATTTTATTACTTATTTTGTATCCCGGAATTGCCGAAAATAAGTAGACACGTTTTTTATTGTTTTCCAAAATGAAACTCTCACTAAAATGACAATCTCGTTGTTATATATATGATAATTTTTTTTTTGCGCGTGTCTAAATCTATTCTTGTCTCGCTCATGTCTTGCAAGACTTGGGCAGCCTCGAATTTCTCGGGTGGAACAATGCCGTTCGTTTATCAGTAATCTATAATAGCGAGATTGTCTTTCATTTTTGAAAACAATAAAAACACGTCTACTGATATTCGGTAATTCCAGGATACAAAATAAATAATAAAA
This sequence comes from Eudonia mercurella, assembly GCA_963082485.1. Classification (NCBI taxonomy): domain Eukaryota; kingdom Metazoa; phylum Arthropoda; class Insecta; order Lepidoptera; family Crambidae; genus Eudonia; species Eudonia mercurella. Next base: position 5,344,793 of record OY720041.1, on the reverse strand, counting down.
TCAATTCCTGTATTAATAATATTATTTTTTAATGTTCTTATGCGATGTCTAAAAACCCGGACAGTTGTTCCGAAAAAGAAAATTGTTATAAGGAAGTCTCCATTTTTCTTGTCCGTTCTTCAAACTTTAGGTGATTTAGCCCTACCTATTCCGATCACTGATTATTACCTTTAACAAAATCCAAATTATACTCTTTACGGCATTCTAAGCAGTGTGATGTGAAGAATGTTCCGTGTGCTTCTACGATTTTATCTTCTGGGATGTCCGCACGTCGCTCAAGCGTGTCAATGTTTTGTGTGTAATGCCTTAACAATAACCCTGGAAAAATTTTTCGATGTTAGTTCCACTTTATTAGAATATTTAATTAATAAACAAGGCAAGAGCCAGATGAGAATAGCTACGGATCGAGCTCAATAGTGTGCACTTGAAGAGGCCTATGTCCAGCAGTGGACTAGTAGACTGATGATGAAACAGGTTGAATTTTTCAAGTGTATGGATGGCCATATATGATTTCGAACAATAAAAAAGCAAACACTATTTTTCGACTTTTGAATTATCCCTGAGACACTTTCTCATTTGATTATATACCATAAGTATATAAAATTTTTTTGTTAAGATTTAGAGGTCACTACAAGCTGTCAAAATTTTTACAAAAAGTGTTAAAGGACAGCTTAAATTATGGTTTCATTAATGTTTTATTTTGGTTTTTTAATATAATAAATTAATTACAACCAATGAAGAACAAAAGCAATTTGCTTTTGTTGGTAAAAGAGTATAGGAAAAAGTATCCTAAGATTAACAAGTCTAGTATCTTAAAAATAAATGATTCAAATATACATAATATCTTAATTCATAACAACAACAATTATTTTGTAATTTTTTTTATCTCTTGGCTATAAAAATAAAAGAATGTAACAAATACAGATTTTGAGATTTTATTTAAAATTCAAACCTCAACCTCTAAATGTCATTTAAAAAAATCAAAAATATACTGAAATACTTTCTTATGGTAGGTATATAATCAACTTACGTGGTGCCCCACGATATTAAAGAAAAAAATTTTTTTCTTATGAATAAGAACCACCCTAATCTTTATACATCACAACATTTATACACAGTAAAAGTGAATTCCCTGCAGCCTGAGAAAATTAAAACTGTGTTATAGGCCGGTGTCTTCCCTAACCTCGCTAACAATCATAGTTATGGTGATATTTAAAAACAAATTAAATAGTATCATAGGTAATAAGCAGTGGTCGGAGTAGGTATATTGATTTTAGATACTTGCGTCATGATATCATAACATGGACATGCATTTCTTCCGGAATGTACCGGAGTTTCCAAAAATTTGGTAAATAGAGTAATAAAATAAAAAACCATATGTAAGCAAACAAAATTGTTTATTGTTAATACAAATAATCATTATTACAGTTTTATTAAAAATAATTATTTTTAATCCTCATCGGTTACAAGTTCTACATTTTGATTTTCTGTCTCTATACAATTAAAATAAATAACTATAATTTTTTCAATATTTTCTAATTTTAAGCTATTTCTTTTAACATCTAAGATCCATTTGTAAGTGGAAAATGATCGTTCAACATCTGTAGATGTCAATGGAGCGAATTTGAAATAAAGTTTCTGATTATTTGCTACGCTTTTTTCAATACTCTCGCTGTATTCTCTAATTGTATCTAAATCTGGATTTCGTTCCATAACTGATTCTATTTTATTTTTTATATTCTCATTATTGCACTCGTTAAGCGTAGCCCTTACTTGATCAAATACTAAAAGTGAATCAGCTAGAGATAAATTTTGTTTTTGTAACTCTTTTAGGGCTAGTAGTATAATAGAGTAATTTTCTTCAATATATTTTAAATCATTTTCTAAATTTTGTTTTTCCAAAATGTTTTTTGCGTTTCGTATGGCTATAGCATCAGAACTGCTCAAGCAGGATAAAACTTCTTTTATTTTATCTAAATGTTGAGCGTAGTAAGATGCTGCCTGTAACCAAGTACCCCATCTGGTAATGACTGGTTGCGGAGGCAACGGTAAGTCAGGATATTTTTCTTTTAAAATGTTTACCCTACTAGGAGCCTTTAAAAATACTTTTTTAACATTTGATATAAGAATATCAACATCGTTGTATTCTGACCTTATCTGCTCACTTACACGATGAAGAGCGTGCGCCAAACATGTCACATGCTTCATTTCAGGAAAGTAATGTTTTAAATTTCGCCCTGCAGATAGCATGTACGCTACACTGTCAGTGCAAAGCATTAAAATATTGTCAACTTTCGCTTCAAAAGTGTTTTGCCATAAATTTTCTAGACATTGCAGTACAAATTGTGTTATTGTTTGTCCATTTACTGCTGTTAGCATTTTACAAGCAATCAAATAAGGCCGGCCTGCACTATTACTAGGATGCAATGGTTTTATTAGGAAATTGACTATGTATCGACCAAAAATGTCTGTTGTCTCATCCAGCGATATCCATAGTTTCTCATTTTTATTAGTTTCATAAATCGAATTGATTTTATTCCTATAAAACTTCTCCAAATAAACTTTTCGTAACTGTGATTCGTCAACCACTTTACGATTGGTACAAACGCAACAACAAGTACTGCACATATATTTCTGAAAAAACTCTTTGAACGCTGGATTTTTCATTTGCGACCAAGGAATATTGCATAGAATCAGGAACTTAATGAGGTCGAAGTAAAATTCCTCTTGCGGTCTCTTAAATTTTCCTTGATGTACAGCGCCTTCAATGTGTTTGGTAATGTTGCCTCTATTCACAGCTTTCAAATGACTTTCACACTTTGTACAGTATATAGTGCCACTAGCGTTATCGTAAAGTAGCTCAGGATAGTGCAATAACCTTTTGCACTGTTTCAGCCTTGACCTTTGCCATATTTATTTATATCTCACCTAAAACAATGATTTAAATTTACAATATATACATACACAACTGTAAAGTCGATAATGAAATTCTGTTTCATATAAAGTGTTTTTTTTAACTGAAGCGGTGATAGCCCTGCGGTGTGCGTACCGGACTCTCATGCGCTGTGATGATTGCTATAAAGTGATTTTTTTAACTGTTTCCAAGTTCTAAAACCTTCTTAAATAGTGAAAATAATTAAAACTTACCCGTACAAAAACAACTTCAAATGGGCCCAATCCAAGAGTAATAAATCGATGTCCGTAGTTATAAGCCAAATTCGTCGTTTTAAGTAGATTTCAGAAGACAGTAAACAAGCCAGGGTCAAGTCAAGATATTCACAACACATAAAATAAGCGCACTCCACGAACCGAAATAAGTGAGTGAGCCACTTGGTCTGGATGTCGGTGCGAGCGCATTGTTTTCGAACAAACAGTCAATGAGTCATCCTGGATACTTGATTCTAATTGGTCAGATGCGTTGAGCATAGAGATAAGAGGACAAAAGACCCTGTTTGCCGGATGTCGTGTGTTGAAATGAATATTATTATTATATCATTTTATACATGCTTAGGCTTTTACTCCAACACTTTTACTACAACAAGGTTTTTACACACCAGTCATTTTTTACTATTAAATTCTGGTCATCTATGCCACTAGCAGCATAGCGTTGAGAGTATTGATACATTTTTAACTAGTTTCATGTAATAATTTCGATGTTTCGGTATTTTTATCATAATAATCCGGAAACTCGGAGGAGTATCCATATTAACATATACGTTTGATGTCAGTGACCTTAATTCAATATACCTACTCCGACCACTGGTAATAAGGATATAATTAAGCCTATAATAATGCACTGTTTTGGTCTAAAAGAGTCTAGGAACTTGAAATCAATACTGCCGTGCAATTTATGAACACAGTAAAGAACATGAACAGTTTCAAGAAAATAGATCATAATGTCAGCACCTCAAGTATCACAATCACAAATACAGTAACTTGTACTTACTGCGTTCATAAATTGTCCAGCAGAATATACATAGTGTCAATTACACCACTTTTATTACACTTACCCTTTTCATGTAGGAGCCTAATGAAGTAATGTGACAATGTTGGTTTAAAGTTTCCAGGGTACATTTCCTTAGCTAAACAGAAGAATGGCTTCGGGTTCTGTCTGAAAAAGTTGATTTCAAATATGGCCTGTGGTTCCGGTAAGTTATATTTTTGCAGATTATGATATAATCCTGTCTCAGGACTACGGAAATCAGGAATCCCAGCCGCTGAAAATATTAATGAGTCAATGAACAAAATGGATACATAAAGGTTGCATTAGGAAATGCTAAAAGAGACTTAATGATAATTTAATTAACACTTACAGACACCCAAGTGCTATTCAGAGATTCTTGTCTGCTAATCATTAAGTTATCAGGAAATATAAATAGTAACTTCCCATCTTGATAATAAAGGACATTGTCAAACAATGATCTGATAAAAAAAATTGCATCAACAAACATGACACAAGTCAAGGTCACGACTCTGAATCAACAACAATGTTTTTCTTTTTTTAAATTTTATTGATTGAAAAGTATCGTTTCAAATTGCCAATTGATTATGATGACTTACCAGTAGATATGCCAGCACCAGCTAGAGTTATTATGTTCTTACATCTTTTGTTGTTTATCCATTTCACAACACCATCCAATGTAACCTCATCAAGTACTGTTTCTCCAGGATTCGAAGGCTCCGCCGCCGCCGGCTCGTAAAATCCGAGCTTCTGTGCCAAGTACCGCCTGATAGAATCTACGTCTAAATCTCTGATTCTAGCACCAAGACTTTCCATAGGATTTGGCGGGACACTAGGGCCGATAGTATCGATAGGTTCCTCGCCTAAAAAGCGACGCAAAAAAATATTAATCTTTTATTCAATTCTCTTTCATAAATGTACCGGATAATTTTCTAACTTACCATCGCTCTTCCCTGGTGGTGTATTTGCAGACATTTTACGTAAACAAAGCAAATTGCAATTCCAAACCTTTGTCCAGATCCAATATTGCCACGGTCTTTTTGACAGATAGCCGACGACGCGCATTTTTGGGGTTTGTTCGCAACGCACTCTAATTAAGACAGTATTTACGCTAATATGAAAATGATGTAGCTACTGTTGTTTTTATTAAATTCATATTATGTAATCGTATTGACTTGTAACTAATTATAGGGACTAGTTGTTTTTTGGCTTGTGATAAATGTGTTTGTGAAGTATCTTTACAGATATAATGTTTCACAAAAGCAACTTTGTAAATGCAACTTTCTATACGTTTTCAACAAAATCTAGGCAAAGGAAAGAAATAAAGAAAGAAAGGACTTTTGTTTTATTTACTAAAATTTGTGTTATGTCGAATATTAATGTGAAATAGTTCGTGAGTGTGCATGAGTGTTGGCAAATGAAACAAAACAGTGCAACGTCACTTTTCAAATTCTCTCAAGAAGTCCGCCCGAGGACTTAGTAAAGCCCCACATCTTTACTGAGATACTCGAGGGGTTGGGGATATATCATTTCTCACTTCTCATTTCTATTATCATTCATCATCATCATACAGGAAAGAAATATTGTTTATTTATGTATTACTTAGAAAAAATACTTTTTCATTGGTTAATTGCTTGTGCAAAGCCATAAAAAAAAAAAGAAAGAAACAGAATAGAATTTTTATTTTACTGTTTTGTTTAAGACTTCTTGGCGGGAAAGTGAAGAGTCATGTCTGCGGTTTTGTTTTATTTTCTAAAATTTGTGTTAAGTCGAATATTAATGTGAAATAATGGTGGATTATTAACCGTTAAGTGTTCGTGAGTGTGCATGAGTGTTGGCAAATGAAACAAAACAGTGCAACGTCACTAATCAAATTCTCTCAAGAAGTCCGCTTGAGGACTTAGTAAAGCCCCACATCTTTACTGAGATACTCGAGGGGTTGGGGGTATATCATTTCTCACTTCTCATTTCCATTATCATTCATCATCATCATTTCCATTATCATTCATCATCATCTTTAGGATTATAATACTAATGAAATTAAGAAACTAATGACATGGCAGCATGGTCTATGACCTTAGCCGGTTCCTCAGAGAACAAACTATTAAAAAAAAAAAAAAAAATGTTTTGTTTAAAAACAGTAAAATATAATTTTTATTTTACTGTTTTGTTTAAAAACAGTAAAATAAAAAAGGAGTACATGAAATAGGTACAAATACAAATACAAAGATTTTATTTCTCTCCACAAAGCCTATTCTTATTGCTAGTTACAGTTTGTAAAAATAATAGGTAACGTAACGGCACCAATGATGGTCAGCTTAAGGACATGGTTGTCTTTGTTTGGTCTTATCTTACAAGGTTTTGAATCCATAGGTGATCATATTTAAATATAAAATGAAAAACCATTAGAGAATTGTTTCATATACTTTTAATTTGTATTCTTTGAACACTTTTTTATAAAAAAATAAAAACTTAAAAACTTAAAATACACCAATGATGGTCAATCAAAATCCATTAATGGGCACCCAGTAATGGTCATGTTGTGAATACAAACATGAGTTATAAAGAAAAGTACTTACAGTATAAAATGTGCGACATTTGGTAAGAATTATGTAGATATTCATGGAATTTACCCCAGTCTGTGACCCAGCAGTGGGGATACCACAAAAGGCTGATGATAATGATGGATTTTGTAATCGTAATTGCCCTACGACGCAAGTCTTGGGATCGGTTATTTTTTCTAGGTAACCGCTAACTTTACTTGCTATCACAAGCTTTTACTATAAATTTAATTGAATTGAGCAAAGGCAAATCTTAATCTAAGTTTCTTTGTTTAAAATTATGAGATCATTAGTTACAAACAGGTAATTGGCACGAAATTACATTAATCAGTCTTATTCTTAACAAAACTTATTATCAAGATAAAGAAAACGTAACATGTAATAGAATTAAACATAACAAACAATTTTAAATTGAAGAAAACATAATTCAGTCATTTTGTTAACCTTAATTAAATAACGACTTAGTTTTAAATGTGTTATATATAAATATGAGGTAAATATTTCTCCATTTCTGCAATCTTATAAAAGCCTCGTTTGTTGCATTGTATTGGAATGTTTATCGTTTCCACTATATCCTCCACCTTGTACCAGATTTTATCAAGCCTTTCGGGCCATCTGAAAGTATTCCCAGTTGATAAAACCATGGTACTTATTTCGAAAAGTTGTCCGTCGGTATCCTCCACTTTTCCTGCAAAATATTCTCCTTCGTACTTTACTATTACAAAATTACCTTTTAATATATGTATTTTAGCTAGTCTAGCGTTTCCGTTCATAATTTTACTTAAGGGTAAATTATCATATTCCGATTCAGAAGTAACGTCAAGTGATGGCTTACGCTGGCGTTTTCGTTTTATTCCTTGAGGTTTTTGAACTATGTTTGTATATATATTCTCATCACTAAGCTCTTCTTCATTCCAATCGCTTTCACCGCTTTCTGCATAGTTTATTTCTAAATCAGTTTCGTCTGACGATGAACGCATATCAGTCTTTTTATTCCTTATTTCATTTTTACTCCTTATGTTTGAACTAACTTTAGTGGGCTTTCTTTTTTTCTTTGCTAACTTTTCTTTCAAAGCTTTCTTTTCAAGTCTTTCTTTAACACGTTTTTCCTTTTCCGTCAGTAGTCGTCTTTTCTCTTCTTCTTTCTTTTCGTGATAAGTTATCCACGCTTTGCTTGTAACAGCAGAAGGTATTTTTTCTTTGAGACGTCTCTTTCGCTTATTGTTATTATTATCTTCAGGCCAAAATAAATTTCTCTTAAAAGGTGAAGGTATATTGTTAATTCCTAAAGCACTATTTAATTTTAAAGAAGGATTGGCAACAGTAGTCAAAGTTTTATTGGGTGTTCTGTAATGAATTACTGGATTCATTCCAGAGCCACTAGGTCCAAAAATAGATGGAAACAATGTCGTGTTATCTAAAACCATCGAAGAAGAAAGCTCGGAAGTTACAGGCGTAAGTAACAAAGTATCAATTGAATTGGCAGGAGTTGAAGTAGGCATAGTATTATTTAGGCTATCAGTGAGTTGAGGCTGTATCAATAGGTTTGGCTGAAATGTAAGTATGGGTGTAGACTGATCAAAATTTGTTTCATTCGGTATATCGACTAACTTACTTGCTGATGGCTCAAAAGAAGGTGACGTAAAGGCAGTCGCATTATTAAAAGATAAAGTAGACATAGTTTCATTTACTTTATCAGTGAGTTGAGACAGTATTAATATATTTGGCTTTGCTGCAACTATGGGTCCAGAATGATTTAAGTTTGTTTCATTCGGTGTAATATCGTAAAAACTATTTATTACTGAAGAAGGATTGGCAGAATGAGCAAAAGTTTTAATAGGTGTACTGTATTCAACTATTGGATTTATCTCAGAGCTACTCGAACAGTTAATCGATGGAAGCAAAGTCATGTTATCAGAAACTATACAAGAAGGAAGCTCAGAAGCTACAGACACAAGCGACACGGTATCAATTGAATTGACAGCAGTTGAAGTAGGCATAGTTTCATTTAGGTCTTAGGTCGTAGGGTTGAATTGAGGCAGCATTAATATGTTTGGCTCAACTGTAACTGTGGGAATAGACTGTTCTAAAGTTATTTCATTTAATGTAGTAACGACTAACTCACTAACATATGACTCAAAGGAAGCTGACGTAAAGGCATTCGAGTTATGTTTATCAGAATCAATTGCCGGAAATATTGCATGAGATATTGGACTAAATGAACCCGGTTCATGGCTATCTGGTTTTGTATTATATGCTAATGTTACAGGAGACTTAAATATTGTTTCATTGAGGATAATTGGCTTATCAGTAATTGTGGATACATTCAAGGCAGCATTTGTTTCTAACGGTATTGTATCATCTGGTTTATTAACTCTTCTAGAGTTACGAATAGCAAACGGTAACGGCGTATAGTCATGAATATCAGCAACCGTTGTCACAAGTTCCACATGAGATTGAAAATTAGATGGAGACGGTAAATCATGGTTTGTGGCGTGTTCTGCAGAAAGCGAAACATCATTTAATCCATGCCCTTTAAATGCAACTCCGCATGATTTAGCAACGGATAAGGACTGCTGCGCGGTGAAATTCGGTTTGGAAGTTGACGATTTAAATGAAATGTCCCTACGGTTAGTTTCAGGCCATGCAAAATCAACATCAACGCTAGACAAGTTGGGTATAGTACTACCTGTAGTCTGCATTGTATGCCTGTTTCTAGCCCAAATCAAATACAAAGATAAGTCTTCATTTGGCAATTCATTTTCTAAATCACGTCTCTTTGAGTAATATAATCTGTTGAACAGCGTGAGCTTTTCTACTGTAAAAACTTTAATAATTTCGGAGTCTAAATAACTTATAAAACCTTTTTGTTTTGTGTTGTCTTTTTCAACTTCTCTCTCTCTCTGCTTTTTACTTTGCTAATGTCTATATATTCAATCCCAAATGGATAGAGACCACCACCTCTAAAACCATTTTTTATGCAGTCCTCTGTGATGGTAGATAATGCACTATTAAGAACGGGAGCAAAGTTTTCTTTTTTCAAATTTTGGCCTAAGTGGTCAATTTTCCATAGCATTACAGCCTTTTTCCATGATGATTTAAGGGGTCTGAATACAGCTAAATCCATAGGTTGCAATATGTGCGTTGAATTCGGAAATAAGGCAACTATTTCTATTCCGTTTTCAGAGCAAAATCTAGAAAGATGCAAAGTAAGATGAGATTTATGGCCATCTAAAAAGAATAAGATAGGTTTTTTTATATTTTCCTTTTCAAGCCAAGGATTAAACACATTTGTCATATATTCGTAAAAGGTGCTACCACACATCCAACCTGTTTCAGATTTCCCTATTGCCCAATCTTCAGGCACGCTAGCAGCAACATGTGCCGGGATCCGTTCATAAGAAAACACGATCATTGGTGGAGCCAGTTTTCCGGCGGCATTGGCTGTCATCAATACAGTTAAATTATCCTTCTCATCACCACTTGAACTATAAACATGTTTATCACCCCGTTTTGCTAGAACACGGCCTGGTTTAGGAGACAGGAAAAAGGCGCTTTCATCAGTATTAAAGATTCTAGTAGGATCTTTTAATACCTCCTTCAAACTTTGACTTTCTAAATATTGGTCTACCTCAACAAACCAGTTATGTAAATCTATTTCAGTAACATTGTCTCTTGCGGTTGTTAGATTTTGAGATGTTCTTTCTACTATATTTGGGTGCCTTTTTAGGAAGGAATGGAACCATTTCTTACCTGGCCTGTTATTGGTGAAAGGGTTGGACTTATTTCCATCCATAATGATTCTTTGGACGCTGTCCAAAAGCTGATCCCTAGTTACAGGAAAATGCTTGTCACTAATAGCAATTAGCCAGCTTTCTAATATATCTTCTTCGGCCTTGGATAGAACGGTGCTAGGTCCCATAGGGCATTCCATTGGACTTTTTCCAGTAATTTTATTGTGGAGAGTCATACGGGGTACACCATACTGCTTTGCAGATGCAGATACTTTTTCTCCTCTTTGTACTGCTGATATAGCCTTCAGCATTTGGTCGCTCGAATATCTCTTTTTAGGTGCCATCTAAAAAAGTAATGAAAACAGTAACAAGGAGATTTGAAGAATGGCTAAAGTCATAAGTTTAACTCGAAGAATAAGTACTCTTTGAAACATGCTTTAATGACAGAAATTTTGCCCCCGCTGAGAATCAAACCCGGGACCCCTGGATCTGAGACAAGCAGTCATACCACTAGACAGACCACAGGCGGGTAAAAATCATCATCATTGTCGATAACAGTTTTGAGAAAGTTTCATTAAAAAACTCGAACAATATATTAAGATAAGTGTTAAAACCAGTAATGGTCATCCAATAATGGGCGTTAGGACAACGTTTAAATATTAAAGCCAGTGATGGTCATCCAATAACGGTCATTCGGCCTATGTTTGAATATTAAAGCCAGTGATGGTCATCCAGTCATGGGCATTTTGACCATTATCGGATAATAGACGTTTGTCTGAACCAGTCATGGGCACCAGCTCCAAGATCAACCCTGAATAATTTCACATAACCTAATACTCAAAACGCATTCTATATTTCATTAGGAAACATGGAAATAATCGCAATTTCACATACATGCCACCAAAGCAAAATTGTAAGCCAAATTAATCACTTACCTCCTTAGTGATTTCCTTAATAAAAACAGATTTTTTAAGTTTCTTCACTCGCGGCGTTACGTTTTAGTTCGCCATTTTTTTTCATAATGGCCGACACAGATCATTTCTTGTCAAATGACAGCTGACAGTCTAAGCTCTATGATTAAATGTTGCCAGTATTGAAAAACGGAGATATACCTCGGATAACAATAATTTAAATTAAAACTGACCATGACCGGTGCCATGACCAACATTGGCGCCACTACGTTACCTACAAGTTAACAACTCTGAAGGAGACTGGTGCCTAAGCTAAGCAAGAAATGCCTGTACACTTAGAATAATAACGCTGTATGTACATCAGAATAGCAGCCTCCCGACTGCCTAACTCGATCGCTTTCGATCGATTTGGCTACGTGTTAGTTTATGGCGTCATCTTGTCATTTTGAAAGCAATATCTGCGATTACTTTGGTTTTGCGGGTGTCCATCACTGATGTAAAGTAATCACCGCCGCTTATGCGGGTGTCCATGGACACCCCCATAAGCGGCGGTGATTACTTTACATCAGGGGACCCGCCTGCTCGTTTGCCTCCTTTTAATATAAAAAAAAAGTTTTATATAGGTTGATGTGTAGTCGGTGATTTTAACGCCAAATTGGGTAAGGGTTTAGAAAATGAAGAGTTTGTGGGCAGATTTGGTTTGGGAAAAAGAAACTTGAGAGTACACGTGTTAGCAAATTACCTGCACGAACAGAGGCTGTTCGCTTTGAATACATTTTACCGCAAGATAGATCAAAAGTTGTGGACTTGGAGAAACCCTGATGGCAAAACGAAAAATCAAATTGATTTCATACTTAGTTCAAAACGACAAATCTACGAAAATATAACATGATTGGCGCGGGGAGTGATCACCGCATACTGAGAGCCCGTTTGGTATTCAACCTTAAACTCGAACGGAGGCAGTTAGTGAACACAACTCGGTCACTAGACAACAGATACATATAAATTCAAAGTGAATATTACCAGAAAAGACTAGCTGAAAAACTTACAGCGGAAGAGACCTGGGATGTAAATGCCTTGAACGATCAACTGGCGAGTTCCATCCGAGAAACTCTGGGGGAAGTAAAACCTAAGGCTAGATGTGATCACAAGCCATGTTCACAAGAGCTAGAGGACCTGTTGGAGGAACGTAGGCAGATCTTAGCTACCCCCAATCAAAATCGTATTTCAGAAATCAATAGCAAAATAAGACACATGCTATGGAAACTGTTGACACAGAGAAAGAACATCTTGATTCTGGATCTTGATACTGGATAGAAAAGCACAGGGGCCCGAAAGTGTTTCGGAAGCAGCTTAAAAGAGGAAATAACCAGATCCACAAGCTAACTACGGAAGAGGGCATAACATCTGATCGGACTCAAATATTAAAAGTAGTTCACAAGTTTTATTCCGACCTATACAGTTCTCAAAGCCACGAAAAAGATAGAGCCCCTCGAGACCCAAGGGCACCATTGGGGAGACACTGCACGGAGGACCTTCCGGAGATAAGCCTTTATGAGATCAAAAGTGCTTTAAAACAAATGAAAAAGGGTAAATCGCCTAGTGAAGGCCGGATCACCTAGGAAAGTTTGCAACACGGGGGGAAATCTGTACTAAAGCAGTTGCAGGTACTTTTAACAAAGTGTTGTTTGAAGGGAGAACACCAGAGTCATGGAGTAATGCTATAGTCATACTCTTACACAAGAAAGGTGACATCACGAGATTGTGTAACTATCGCCCCATTTCCTTGCCTAGTCACATCTACAAGCTGTTCACCAAGGTGATTGATTACCCTACGCCTGATCACCAGGCTCGACTCAGCCCAACCAGTGGAGCAGGCAGGATTTAGAGGGGGGTCCTCGACAGTCGACCACATACACACAATGCGGCAAGTAGTGGAGAAGTGCAATGAATACAACCAACCTATTGCACTGGCTTTCATAGATTACGAAGAGGCGTTTGATACAATTGAGCATTGGGCTGTGATAAACTCTCTACGAAGATGCCAGGTGGACACTAGGTATGTGGAGGCTGTCGAGGCAGTCTATCGCACAGCTTCTCTGCAAGTCAAGCTACATGATTTCATTTCCCCAGTGCCAGTCAAGAGTGGGGTAAGGCAAGGAGACACAATTTCTCCAAAATTATTAACGTCTTGCCTAGAAGACGTGTTCAGGCTTCTCGAATGGTCGAATAGAGGCATAAACATCAATGGGAAACGCCTTACTCATCTACGGTTTGCGGACGATATTATAGTCTTCGCTGAAAACCTGAATGTCTTAAAAGACATGATCGAAGAGCTCTATGATGTATCAATCATGGTGGGTCTGAAGATGAATGCCTCGAAGACAAAAATCATGTGCAAGAACACTGATGCCGACCACATAACTGTAAACGGGCAGGCCATACAGCGGGTTGAAGGGTATCTACCTCGGACAAAACATGAGCCTAGAAAAGAATGGACAAGGACATGAAACCGACCGCCGCATTTGGTTGGGATGGGGTGCGTTCGGTAAGCTGTCTGACGTGCTCAAAGGCGATATACCCATTAACCTCAAGCGCAGAGCCTTTGAGCAGCGCGTCCTCCCCGTCCTGACATATGGAGCCGAGACTTGGACGCTCACTCAGCAAGTCATCCACAGGCTGCAAGTCACCCAGAGGGCTATGGAGCGGGCGATGTGTATTTCTCTCCGAAACAAGATAAGACACAGAGATCCGGAGACGAACGAGGCTTACCGACATTGCCAAGGTAATAGCTCTTAGAAAGTGGAAATGGGCGGGCCACATATGTCGCAGAAACGACACCAGATGGGGCAAAGAGGTGCTAGAGTGGAGACTCAGAACTGGGCACAGAAACGTGGGGAAGCAACCAATGAGATGGACCGATGACCAGGGGGTCAACCGCCTAACTCTCTCGCTTTCGATCGCTTTGAAGGCGAGGCAAGGAGGAGGCGTCATCTTGTCATTTCGAAAGCAATATAAAAGCAATATCGAAAGCTATAGGCTATAGCTTTCGATATTATTTCGATATTATATTAGAAAGCGAGGCGAGGGCCTCGCTTTCGAAGCGATTGAAAGCGAGAGCGTTAGGCGGTTGGGGGGGCTGGTGAAAATAGCGGGGAGAGGCTGGATGCGGAAAGCTCAAGACAGAAAGGAATGGAGTGCATTGGAAGAGGCCTACACTCAGCATTGGGTGGCAGTGGGCTGAGAAGAGGAAGAAGAAAATATGTAGGCGAGGCGTCTGTACCTAGGTAGGTAGTAATATAGTCACAAAATACAGGGCCGTCTTTAACCTATTGGAGGCCCTGGGCACTCACGAATAATGGGGTCCTTATGCTACGCTAGATTTTAGTAAAACAGGCAAAAGGATAAGCAAAACTCTAGATTTATTCAACTGGTATTTTTATTTATTTGCAGCCAGATAGAGTTGCTAGTGTTAAACCCCTGGTTTATTTGAATTAAAAAGCAAAAAAATTGAGTTAATAATTCTTGTTTCGCAAAACAAATATATTTACTTTTTACCACGAAACTTTACTTTTACTAATTTTAATAAATATTTATAACGGAGCTTATTGTTTACTTGGCAAGTGGCGCCATCTCCTACAACAAGGGGGCCCCATCGATTGCGGGGCCCTGGGCACTTGCCCAGAGTGCCCAATGGTAAAGAAGGGCCTTACAGAATACATAATATTAGCCTCAGTGGCTAGAACCTGTGTGGATATCTTAATATCTACCCACCCTCAAATACCTGTCTCTGCGGCTAAGAAGCAGTGCAGCGTTGCTGTATTCCGATTCTAAGGGTATCAATTTCAGAGACAAAAATACTAGGTAATTAATAATTATGTTTTAATTTCTACACTGTCTTAAAATACAGATTAACTCATGTTTCAAACAAATAGAATAAAAGTTGTGCAACCACTTGCAGCTATTTTTCACTTTTGTTAGTATACATAGATAGGTAATTAAGTATCGTTTCTCTAATGATATTTCTTGTAATTTTTACATAGAAGCGTTGGAAATCTAATTAAAAAGAAGTAAATTAATTCAATGGCACTGATGAACGACAATCCCAATAATATGCCAGCGAAACCACCAACATTACCTGAAAAAGACAAACGTTAATAATATAATATCTATAAAATGTTTAGTCTAAGACCACCGGAAGTACTACCTTTTCTTCTGTGGCATCAGTCACAAAAGTCCTTGTGGGTTCGATTGGCGGAGTACAAAATGTATCTGTTTTTTACTTGACTAGTTCTAAGTCCGCCACATAACGCATTTTTGATGTGTAACATCTTTCCGCTCGCTTTCTATAATAGCAATTTGTGGGAGTGTTTTCGTGAAATGGGACGGAAGTATGTGTAGATAACAGTGTAACAGGAAGTCGGGGAAGCGCGCAAGCGCGCGCCATTTTGTAAATTTAAAATCGATATTATGACCATGACATATTATTATTATACCACGTACGCTTCATTCTTCAGATATGTAAACACATGTAGTCCCTTTATTATAAGTGACATATTGTGTCATTTGACTATCAAAGGTCATTTTTAAACGTAGTGTTAAATTCTCTTTGGGTCATTTTGATATGTCAAATGTCTTCTAATGTGTATTTACTGCATTTATTTTATAGTTATAAAATTATGTAATACTTGCACATGAGTGCTTGACCCACTTTTTTCAGAGTATAATGTTATTATCAGTCTGGCGCAACCTTAGAGCATTAAACCAAATGGAGACGCCATGCGCACTAATTTCTATGAAAAAAAGTCTGTCATTTTCTGCGGGGGACGAGGTAATGCACACAAATACAGTTTCACACTGATGCATTTTTCAAAGACGTCGCTACGCACGCAAACGACAAAATTATTAAACACTAGCATAAACTAGACGCACACTAATAAATTCACACACAGGGATAACCTGTCCGTGCACGAGTCTGACGGCAACTTTATGTAAACGTCGATAGTGCTTGACACTATCGATTTAATTTGTCGATACCAATAATAATGACGTAGCCCCTTAGTATGGTTAATTAAGGTAGACACTTTGCTTTTCTTTATTGTTAAAATCGACAGTTATTAATTAGGATAAGTCAAAATCTGCAAAATATACCTACATAATTTTATTCCATTTCAAGGAGAATTGTTGTTTTTAAGAAAAGCTGCAATCTTATTCTTTCATTATGGAAAAATAGTTTGCTACCTATCTAACCGACTCTCAATCAAGAGGAACCGAAAAATTTAACAACATGTATAGTACTTTCATGATTCCATAAAGCAGATCAATTCTTTTGTAGGTAACGTAGGGTCTTAATTTTTCAGATTTCCAAATGCAATTATTCGAGAGATTTTTTTTATTTCTATATAAGTTTCCAAATAAGGCTGAATTTAAAAGCAAGAGACTTAAATTAAAACAAATATATCAATATACAGGTATGTACCGAACTCCTGAATGATATCATACAAACAAAAAGCGAAATATACCTAATGCTGTCAAGGTTTAAACTGCTTTCTGAGGTTAAATCTTTGAATGATGCAAAGTTCTTTAATGCATCAACGCTACTCTAAGTGTTCATATAGTTTAAAAAAAAAATTGGAATAAAAAACGTAATCTTATAGTTTTAAGTAAATTCTATGGTGTAGTTGTTGTTATTTCTGTCAGAAATTAACTCTTTATGCATGTACTGCGTTAAATTTTTTAGTAGAAAATACTACGAAGCCCGCTTTATATTCCACTACCTTTTCTCCAAATGGAGATAAGTATGTTTCGATCTCTAATAATTTGTTTTTTTTTTAAATTTATTTAGCTATATTATTATTTTCCTATAATAGCCTGAATGAACATTATGATGAAGTCGATATCAATATTTTGTTTTTGTACTTGTGGTCAATGTAATTAAATTAAAATTTCCTATTTTCGGGATAAGTGACGGGACGTAAATATAATATATTAATGAAGTAGACCGATCATAAACATACAGTTTCATAGTATTGAGAATTTTTAATGCAATTAAGTTGAAAAAAAATCTGTAAAAACAAAATAAGTTACAATTTATAAGTAGTGATCTATCATTAATTAAATAAGCATTTATAGTAAAAATACAGTTTTAACTTTATAGAACGTGAAATATAAATTGTAATTCAATGTTGGCTCATTCAACTTTAAAAGTTACGCAAAGTTGCAACTTGACGTTTTAGTGGCAACACTTTTTGATTAACAATATTTTTTCAGTTTTTTGCAAATTTTGTGAATTATTCAATAATATTAAGACAAAATAATAGTTACAGATGAAAAGTAACGTTATCCTTTTGTACAATCGACGTTTCTGATCGCTTTTTACGTGAAAACACGCTGCAATTTGGCATTTTTTGCTCAGGTCTTATCGCGTGCACCGTGATTTGCAAATGACGCTGGAACACGCTGGAACTAGTTTTATATAACGAGTATGATCGGCGGTCATACTCTTTTGGCAGAGGGGAACGCCTGACAGTGGCGTCTCCAGTTGGTTGTTGGTTAAATGCTCTAAGGGCGCAACTGCCTAGTAAAAAACTGATGCAAAGTAATGTATGAAACGCGTACTAGAAATAATGGCGGCTATCGCTGTCTTGCTTTCACCTATTTGACTCTCACTCACTCTGACTGACAGCCAGCCGCCGCCGTCATATTAATTTATTCTTGTTGTCTGTTTGTAAACAAAGCTCGATTTTTGGTTAAGTTTTATTGTGTGAATTTGTGTATTTCGTGAATTACTCGCGAAATTACGCGCTAATAGTACGTTTTCGTCATCACGTGTGATGTGATCTGTTGATATGCATTATAAGATCTGTGAAATATGTGGTTTACGAGCCGACCGGTCAGAAGGTCAAAAGCAAATATTCATGGCCTAATTTCCATTAAATGAAGAAAGGTAAACATGCATTCACATTTTGTTATGCCATTACAATAAAGATTACGTGGTTTAAAAGTTTTCTATTAAAATTTAAGTTTGAAATTGAGAAAATAAACTGATAATAGTGCTTGACATTTTTTAATCGACAATCGATAATTTTATATTTTATTATTAATTTACCTGCTATGCCACCCGAACAGCAAATATGTACATATAAACTGTAAATGTAGTACTACTAATAATTATTATTTTTGCTAGATGTAAACAATTGGAAGAAGAAGAAGATGACTCAAAACTTCAATGGAATCTTCATATATCGAAATTGGCCGGCAAACTCAGTTCTGCTGCTTATGCCATCATAAAAATAAGACAATTAACAGACGTTGAAACTGCTAGAACAGTTTATTTTAGCTATTTTCATAGTGTCATGTCGTATGGCATTTTACTGTATGGGCTTCAGCGGCTAATGTTGAAAATTTATTTTACGGAATGATGATTTTGAATTTTGAATTTTTTTGAATTTTGATTAAATGAGATTTTGATTTTAATAACAAAGTTTGCTCTTTGCCCCATTTGCGCCAACGTGAAACTCGGTTTAAAATTTGTTTTAACTTTTTGAATGATAACTGTCAGATAACTTTTGTTTAAACCGAGAATTAACGTTGGCGTAAGTAAGGCATTAATTAGTCCCTAACTAAAGTTTGAAAAATGATAAATGGAATCCCGTTTTTTTTAAATATAGCTATCGATAAAAAATCCAACAACTAATACATCACTATTTCGATTATTATGTTGGGAACCCTGTACGTCATGTACAATCGAACCAACTGAATCATGACCCACTTGCCTGATAATTCGTTTGAAACTTTCAAACTTGTAAGATCTATCGCGTATAATGCACTTACGACGTTTTAGGTATTATTAAATTACGTCAATACAGGTCGCAGACCTATGCAATTTTAACCTTTGTTATCATTGCCATAAAACCACATTTCACACATATACAGTCATTGTTTGAATCTCGAGCTAGTTCTCGCTTATTTAACCTAAACTTTTTGATGTTGGAAAAAATATATTCAAAAAATGGGATGTTCTACAAGTGTGTCATATTATGTCAAGTTGTCAGTCAATGTGAAAAAATAGAAACTAAATAGTAAAATGCTTAATAATTTTTAATAATGGCTAATTTAGAAGAACAAAGAGCTCGTATTGTAGTCTTAAGTGAGGAAGGCTATGGCATACGGGAAATATCACGCGAATTGAATATTTCTCGGAATACAGTGAGGACCTGGATCAGACGGCACGCCGAAGAGGGCATCCTCGAGGACAGACGACGTCATAACCACGGCGTTCGCCGACTCACGAACGAACAAAGAGTGGACATGCAACACCATTATGAAGAACATCCTTTTACTCCCACCCGATATTTTGCGGCACAACATGACGTCTGTCTACAAACTATTAGAAATTATTTGCACGGCACTGGACTGCATTACAGACATTATGCTGAGAAAGTAGCCTTAACGGATGATCATAAAACAGCGAGAACGAATTTTGCAAACGCTTATTTAGACTACGACTGGACTAACACTATATTTACAGACGAAAAAACATTTCGATCTTCTCAACACGGTCGCTTAACTTTGTGGCGTTACGATAACACGCGGTACACAGAAGATCACGTCGTGCCTAATCAGTTATCCGGTCGAATTTCAGCGAATATGTGGGCGTGGATGGGTATCGGAGGAGTAGGTGAGCTTGTCCATATTTCTTCTCGGCAAAACGCAATGAAGTATGTCGATCTATTAGAAGAATCTATGTTACCGACAGTGCGAACAGTTTACCCGCGTGAAGATGTGCCAGTATTTTCCTACGTTCATGACAACTGTCGAGTGCATACTGCCAGGGTAGTCTCAAATTGGTTTGATCTGCATAATGATGAAGTTACTTTGATTCCATGGCCGAGTAGATCCCCAGACCTCAACCCAATAGAAAATTTGTGGGGTTTGATGGTCCAAATGTGGGATAACAGAAACGAGAGAACAAAGGAAGCAATTGAGCAACATTGTAACGAAATTTGGGATTACTTGAGAGACAGCGACATTTGCAGTCGTCTAATAGGGTCGATGCGGGACCGATTACAAGCCGTTATCGATAACGATGGTGCACACACTAGGTTTTAAATACTGAATCTTATAATTTAAATTAGTTCTGTTAAATATTAAATAAAGTTTTTTTTCATTTCACAAATTGTATTACTCTTTTTACTTATATAGCTTGAATGACCAACAATGGCATGTTTCTGTCCTTAAAATACTTATAGGAATGACGTGATTGAAACCTGTTAATGAATTAATCTAAAGTTTATGCTGGCACTTCACTTGGCCGTATTTGCCCAACATGACTGCATTATTTTTGATTTTATATTCTAGAGAAATAAATGCGACTAATAGTTGAGCAAATTTAATACTTACGGCCAAGTGAAGTGGCACCATTACGTTCGTAGAAAACTTCCTATACTTACCTACGTAATACAGATAAAGACAGTAACATCATCTCTTCTTTTTCATATACGAGCTTAGTCGATACTGTCCGATTTATTTAACAGTGCACTCAGTAAATGTCAGTGTCTAATCAAATGATAACAAGTTCGTTACCAAGGAAATAAATCTTCAAGCGAATTTCGACCTACTTGCATTTAAGGGGTTTAGCAAAATAAGCTTATGGTGGGTCATGATTCAGTTGGTTCGATTGTACATACGTAATAATTTCAGCTTTGTAGTTGGTATTCAGTTTTAGTATGCGTTCATACAGAGTGACAGTTCGTTTTCTCTCTATGAAAGACCCGTCTCTTAAACGTAGTGTTAAATTCTCTTTGGTTATTATAGTTCTTGGCGGGAAAGTGAAGAGTCATGTCTGCGGTTTTGTTTTATTTTCGAAAATTTGTGTTATATCGAATATTAATGTGAAATAATGGTGGATTATTAACCGTTAAGTGTTCGTGAGTGTGCACGAGTGTTGGCAAATAAAACAAAACAGTGCAACGTCACTTTTCAAATTCTCTCAAGACGTCCGCCCGAGGACTTAGTAAAGCCCCACATCTTTACTGAGATACTCGAGGGGTTGGGAGTATATCATTTCTCACTTCTCATTTCTATTATCATTCATCGTCATCATACAGAAAAGAAATATTGTTTATTTATGTATTACTAATAATAAAAAATACTTGAAATTGGCTAAATGCTAAACGCGAAGCCATTAATTAAGATTAAAAAAAAAAAAATGTTATTATAATTGCTTATTACTAAGGTGAGTTGTCAAATGTCACACATCATATGCGACTACTGTAAGGGTCAGTCAGTGAGTGGGTGACAAAATTTTAAATCTTTGACTAGTTATAATTCTTAAACTACTGGTTCAAATTGGATGAAATTTGAAATATACCGTGTTTATGCAATGCTTGCTGAAATTCAGACTTCTAGTTTTATCCACAACGAAGTTATAGGGGGTCGAAATGGCCTGAACTGTTTTGAGAAAAGGATGGTACGGCCGTGCCGCTTTTTTGCTCGACTTGGCAGGAGCACTGCCGTGCCCCCAGATAAAAATCTATGTTACTTTTGGCGTCGAAAACTGTGGTGGTCGAAAACTGACACCACTACGATACGTGTTCATAATAAAAACTTTTTCTGATGGACAAAAGCTTCGAATACTGAAAAAGTTTCAACAAAACAATGGCCAACTTACTCAAAACTTCAAACCAATAGGAAATCACATCGAGACGGTCTAGAGTGCCATCGCTGGTCGACTGGTAGATGCTGAGAAGACACTTGTTAGTCAAGTTGATTTCGCTTCTGTAAAATGAAATAATTGCTCGTCTACAAAATCTGTACCTAGTACTACTTACTCATTCACTTTAAATGTCGCACATAATTGCAGACCTACCTATGATATTAATTCTACCCCACCCTATGGCGGGTCTAGTTCATGAAATCTACAGGCACAACATCGACGGTCGCTATATCGAAAACGTTCCATCGACGGCTCACTTTAGCGAGAGTACATTATATCGATAGTACGCTACATCGACAGTACACCATATCGACGGTACGCTGCTTTGACGGCCCGATCCCTTATGTATTGTTCCGCGATTTTTTGTAGTCTATAGAGTACACTTATGTGTACCTACTCTCGCTACAGTGACCCGTCGATGGAACGTTTTCGATACAGCGACCGTCGATGTTGTGACAGTCGATTTCGTGAACTAGTGCCTAGAGCACTGCCTCACTCTTTAAGTCCGCCATGATATTTATGTTGCAAAAATTCAAATAAATAAATAAATAAATGCCCATGACGCAATTTCACAAGGACACTCAAAAGAGACATTAATTTGGTTTGTGTTAACAATTCGAAGGAACAGCAAGCTGAAGTGGCAGAGGGCTGGCTGAGACGTGTTCTAGAGTGGAGACCTATGACTCATGGCAAACGTTGTGTAGGAGTCCTCCACATTGGCTGTCCTTAGTTTCGAACTACCCTCGCGACATGTGATAGGTGGTACAAGGAGTTTTAGTGGGTCTCTGGAATCCCTATCGAAGCCTTAGAGTTGAATATTGGGCTCAGTAGTATGCATTAGGCAAGAGAGGCCTACGTCCAGCAGTATCAGTTCACGTATCAGTATCGTATCAGTATCGTATCCGTATCGTATCAGTGTCGTATCAGTATAGCTGATGATAATAATGATGATAATGTTGAAGTGGATGTACGCTACTTACTTGAACGGAGTGATCAGTCCCTTGACAGCGAACTGCGGGTCTGTATTGCTTATGGCGAGGGGGAACTTGAACGCCTTGGTGAAGTGCTGGGTGAACTCACAGTCCGGCAGGCACTCCGGGCAGTACATGGAGTCCTGCAACTCCATCTCTAAGCCGACGTTACTCTTAGCGTCTTGCGGGTAAAGGTAGAGGAGCTTTTCTGAAATCAGGGAGGCCAATTAACGATAACGCCTAACGATTAACGATTAACTGTATATCTAATGGTTAAGACCACCACCTGTCCACCTGTCTCAGATCCAGAGGTCCCGGGTTCGATTCCCAGCCCTTATAACTTCACACTTTGTTTTTTTATTACTCTTTCTGTTTATGTATTTTTTCTCTTGTTTGTATACTATCTGCTTTATTTTTTTTGTATAGTGGGTTGTTAATAAATGTTTTTCTTCTTCTTGTTCTTTCTCCGTCCATCTTCAGCTTCTATCAATTGTTAGAAGGTCTTCAGAACCAGTTGGTATTTTAAACGTTTACAATCGTGTGTCACATGCCCAATTTTTGACAATTATCCCATAGTCTTAATGGTTAAAGCAGCTGAAGTTCTCAACCCCTACGACACCCGGTCAACCCGAGCCGAGGTCTTAGCCTTTAGAGGCGCCCTGGGGTTGTTCTGCTCCCGATCCGAACCCCATCATAGAATCTATCAGGAAACGAGGACACGCACTAGCCCGTAATGCCATTCTCTCTAGAAAACCTTCTCGATGCCTTGGACAGATTGCCGCGCTGAACGCATTATCGGCAATGCAGAAGTCGCAAATACTTTCGAATCTCTGCAATTGCGTAGAGATGTTGCGTCACTCAGCGTGTTTTACCGCTTATACCATTGCGAGTACTCTGAAGAGCTCTTTGACCTCATCCCACCTTCTCTCTTCCTTCATAGGAGTACACGTGCTGCTCTTCGGAGTCACCGCTTCACTGTCTCAAATATTCCATCGTGCACAAAGAAATTGTGGTGACTCGTTTCTTTGTCGCACCTCCGAAAGTTGGTATAGTCTACCAGCACACGTTTTTCCTCCTTCCTATGATATGGGAACCTTCAAAAGAGGCGTGAAGAAACACCTTGTGGGCCGGCGCAGAGTGAGGTTAACTGATCGCGTCTGGACTCCATTTCCACTTAACATCAGGTGGGATGGAGTCATTTGCCGAGCTATTTATAAAAAATATAAAAAAACCTCTGACGGTGTTTCGTTTAACACGGCTTGAGGAAGTTCCTCCTTTAAGTTTTTAGCGATCCAAAATAAGCCCGGTGACATTGAAAATACCACCTGAGGCCATCAGCAAACTGTCTTCAAAAAACAAAAAAGAGCTGAAGCTCTGTGCCCAGTATTTTTTTGCCATTCAATAACGATAACGAAAATGTAATTATGTAAGGCAAATATTTAAATTCTACGAGTAATTTTCAAAATGGCCAATAAAACTCACACTAGCCTGTAGCCACTCTTTTGCCCCGGGTAGCGAGTGATCGAGAGGCAATTAAGGATTGAGAGAGTGTTCAAACTCTTTGGCCCAGGGCGCAGGGTGGTACCCTGGTGGTAACTGCGTTTTTGAATGGCATTTTATGGACCCATTTGGGTTCGTGCTCGGAACAATTGCTAATGTAATTATTACCTACGTAAGCGCATGATTTTGTTTTACCTGTTAAGTTTAGGGTGACCAATTTAGAGCATAAAGATTTTATTACGGATATGTAAAACGAAAAAAATATATGTATAAATTAGAACTATCCGAGTTTATTTTACACATTGATCTATGCGAGTAGATCAATAATAGTTGTTTGTGTTTGCGTAAACTTAAGAAAACAATACGAAACATATCTTTTTTTCTATCCTGATACTTTACGAGCCTAGTGTGAGTTTTGTTTACTATCCGTAGGTAGGGTTCCCACCTCTCCCGGAATTCCGGGAGTCTCCCGGAATTCAGCAATGAAAGTTCAAATCTCCCGGCTCCCGGATGGAAATTCAAATAAACAAATTTCTCCCGGAATTTCAAATTTACGCGCGCTGGCGGAATGATTGAAAATGCAAAAATCATACGAGCGCGCGCGGCAGCGGTCTGCTGGTCATTGCGTCGGCTTCGGCGTCGTCGTTTTCAACCTCTCTCCAAAGAGAATTTAACACTACGTTTCCTCTCTCGCCTGTTTCAAACACCGCTTGCGAGCGTGTTTTTAGTATTGTATTCGATATATGAACCAAAGAATGAAACCGTTTAAATGAAGAACATGTCAAGGCAGAAATCCAAACCTTCTTCAATTTTAAAATGGACTGCAAAGAGTTTTTTAAATTTGTTAGTTCTAAGCCAGATATTTTGAAGTCTGTGCGTTCAAATGAAAACTATAAGTTCAAAATTAAATAAAAAGTTATGAAGAGTCGCTGGTTTTTTTCTCTCTCCCAGATTAAGACTAATCAGAGGTGCCACCTCTCACCCTATCCGTAGGTATTTATTCGATTACGTTTACGAAAACGAAAATTAATATGGCATTAATGAAGCGCCTCCAGCGACATTCGAAAAGAATTAACATTTTCCCATACAAATTCTCGTTTTCGTTAACGTGATCGAATAGCGAATGAGACACTAGGCACCCTTAATTTAGTAGCGTAATGAGGGGAGACCGCGTGCATCTTTAAAATGCTTAGAATTATGTAAAGCGTGGCGCATTTTCGGAATGTGAGCGATTCGCTTGGCGCGCTCGTGACCTACCGGTCACGAGCGCGCCAAGCGCGGTCTTTATCCTGACTCCGTACCCGGAGTCAGGATAAAGACCTCACAAGTGGTACTTTGGCTACTTATTTTGTATTTGTGACGATCGCTGCAGGAACTTTTCATATGACTGCGGCTTTTCAACGTTAATAAACAGATTAAATATTATTCGCAACAAAATTTTCGCAACAAATTACCCATACATAATTATTTTACCGTGAAGTGCTTAAGGTTTGCTTGCCTGTGCTAGTTTCAGTTGCCATTAGATCACGTTTAACGAAAACGAAAATTTTGAGTAGGTACCTACGTATCCACAGATCGTGCGTACCATTCCAATGGTACGGGCTGATTATAATAATTTTGTCAATTATGTTTGAACACCAAATCTTAAATACCTTTGTACTTATTGAGACAGCTCAAGTCTTCAATGGTGCAGATCCGCCCTTTCTTCAGGTCAGTGGGCAGGAAGTAAGGGGTGCACTTGCACAAGGACTGAACCGTCCTGATCCTGCAACTCACGATGCAGGCGCTGTACGAGTACATGTCACCGAACTCGCTCTGCTTCTCATCGTGGAAGAGGCATTTTCTCTAGAAGAAGATTGCGCTGAATAAATAGACAATTTATAATTATTGACATATATAATTCACGCAAATTACAATTTTAAAAAAGATAAAGTGTTGAAAGTATTTTATAGTTAAATAATCATAAATACAGCTTGCCTAATTCTTAACTGATCGTTCAATATTAGTAAAAATATTAAGATCGGATGTGACGTATGTAGTTGTTGACATTGAATCCCTATTCAAAAGGAGCCCTCTCCTTTGGCTTATAGAGTAAGAGTAGACAGTAGTGTTGATTAATTTCGGCGAGTTGGATTGAGTCAAGGTAGCATAGTTGGTTGGTACACTAAGAAAGAGGGTAGATCGTTTGTCTGCTATTAAGATTCACCCGCAGTACCTCAGTACATCTACGATCATGGCCCATGCAACTGTGCCAAAAGATCAGATACACAAAGACATCAAAAAGCAATAGAAACTATTATAGAATCCTTGCTCTGGGTGTGCACGAACCTGTAAAAAGTGACAGTGATACCAGTGGTTGGTTTAAAGCATATGACTCGCGAAACGTCCTTACCACCGATAGCGGGTACTTGCGGACCTCGCTGGTGGCGACCTGCTTGACCGACTGCAGCTCCAGCAGCATCGTTTTGTCCGGCTCCACGAGACGGTGTACGACCCGGCCGCCGGTTGGGTCTGCGAAGTGAGTCGGATCGAACAGGAACACCTGGAACCCCTGCTATTATGAAACTTCCTCAATCGTGTGTATCGGACCTGGTTGTCTATTTTTCTATACTTAGTTCTATTTATTTTTGGAGAGATTTTGCTGATTGCTTCAGACGGCATTTTCAGCTTCATCAGGCTTTTTTGAGGGGCAGTGAGAAACTTAAAAGGTTCCTCAAGCCATGTGAAACGAATCACCTTCGGAGGTTTTCTAAAGGGAACGGCATCACGCACTAGTGCGTGTCCCCGTGCCGATTCTCCGAGGGGTTCGGTTCAGATCAGCTCTATAGTTCTGATGTCAAGAGTAGGTTACCGACAAACTGTTGACATTGTTCATTGCGTAAATTTTATTACCGTTGAATAAGACTTCCGTAGTAACGCGCAATGAAGTAGAAATTAGTTTAGCTGGCTAGCTATACGCTGGTTAGATAGGCTAGATATGCTCTTGATGTCTGTGCCTTACTATAACTTTTGGCTAAGGAACACTGCCAGTCTATGTGCTTTAAAACAAAGAGTGCATTTCGTTAACAGAACAACAAAATAAAGGTTTAAGAAATAGATACAAATCAAAGTACCTAATTCTGCAATACACTGTACAACGTACTACTTACTGTTAATAATTATCTTATATAATGGCTTCGCGTTTAACATTTAGCCAATTTCAAGAATTTTTATTATTAGTAGTGAGGGTACAATTGTACGGTAGATTAAATTAAAATGGAGTCTCACAACACGTGTTATTACGGGAAAAACTCGAGTGAAAAACCCTGCTTACTGTTCGTCCATGGTCTTGATCCATCCCTATGACAGGAGAAGCGATCATACTTGTAAACTCAACTAAATGAAAATTTCTTGACTTTTTTTAACCTTACCTAAGTGGCGTGCTTTAGATTCGATGCCATCCTATAGACGAGTACTAGAAAGAAAGCACAAGAAAATGCAGTTGAATTAATATTTAGTGTTGATTCCGCTAACTCATTCATTCATCAAACTTGGATGCAGTAAGTATCTATTGATTCTTCTGCATGTGCATATTTTTGCGGGCATGCCATGGATTTCCGCAAAGTAACGCCTGATTCCATTAATTACAGAAAGAAAGCCTCACATCAAATCCCTGTAGGTTGCTCAAAGGGTAGCTGTAGTCGTCGATCAGTGGGTCCAGAAACACGTTAAGACCCCCCAAAAAGCCAGCGCTGGTCTGCCTCTTCGCAGATGCAATGGTTTGCTTCGGTCTGAACACACATAAAATATATAATTATGTCTTCATTCAGAATAGTATAAGTAATTAAATACAAATTTAAAATTCATATTTTTTTATTGCTCTATGTTGTGTACATTATGTTTCGCAAATTGAATTTGAATGTATTTAAGTAATACATATATTATATTAAATTTAGTGAGTCGGGGGTCGAAAATGGCCTGGACGAGAAAAGGATGCAGATGGTACGGCCGTGCCGCTTTTTTGCTCGACTTGGCGGTGGCACTCTCGTGTCCCCAGATGAAAATCTGTTATTTTTGGCGACAAAAACTGTCAATCATTTGTCTTAAATTGTCGAATACTGGTACCTTACCGTACAGTCTTCTGTTTACAAACATACATGGAACTGATGGAAACATTCAAGCAGTTGCGACTGCTCTGGGCGATCAGCAGCTCGGTGAAAAGGCAGCTTCATTACGACTGCTCAAGCGGTCCGTGTATTTTAACCACTGGTTAACCACTCGAGCAACTCGTGTATGTAGACCAATGCATTACGATTTTGACATGCAGTTTTGTTTTCATATTTCACTTGATCAACATTAATGCTGAAACTGCATAAGTAATTGATATGCAAAGTGTCTGTTTTATCAGTTGAGAGCAGAGGTGCGAAGGACTTTACCCATCTTTGTATGGGGTCTGATCCAATTGTTGCGCAAGAATGAAAGTACCTGCGCTAAATTCCTGGCACCTTTCTATAACTCTATGCTAAATCTTAGTTGATATTAATACTAGAACTCGCTCTGAATACTTAATTTAGTGAATAAAGAACCATAGGTATAAATGAATCCTAAACCTTTAAAACAGTAGGTACCTGTGTTTAAAACATTTGTTTCTTTCAAGAACTCCTAGTCGGTTTTTTTTTAAATGGCTCCAGTGTAGGTACTCCCAGTCCTGCGCAACAATTTGACCGAAGTTGGGCAATCTCCTTTAATCCAAATCTTAACCAATTTAATTTAACCGAAGATATCTTACGCGCTAGCCGAGTCGTAATCCAAGATGTAGTTGAACGCGCAGCAATGGCCCCTGACAGTGCGCCGCACTGCGAAGATGCTCATGCAGTCCACCAGCACGCCGGCCCACGCGCACCTCATCAACATCTCCTCGCAGCTGGGAGACAACTACTCAAACAGGTTAACAATTACATTTTACAAAGTCAAAGTCAACATTTTTTATTCAAATAAACTTTAAAATAAGTATTTTTGAATCGTCCAAACATTTTTTATGTTTTGTTGCGAACAAATTACAAAAACACAAATGTTGAAAAAATTTCCAAGAGAATTTGAACCTGCACCCGTCTGACATAATTTTTTTCAACATTTGTGTTCTTTTACTACTTAAATTATTCAGGACGTCTATTTTTTGGCTGTGGAGAAGAATGGGCGCAAGAATGCACAGCTTTTATAGTCCCCGCCTGATCCTCTAAACGCCACTACACATTTACAGAATACACTAAACATGCACACTAGTTTAGGCCCTACTGCCCAAGACACCGTACTTGTAGAACAAGGGCAAGGGTACGACGAGCCGGTTCACACGCGCTCTATATCAGGTACAGACATGTATACTTGGGCGCTTTTCTCCACCACCACGGTCCGGTTAACCCGAGTTGGGGTCCGAGCCTTTAGAGGCGCCCACGGGTTGTTCCGCTCCCCGATTCGATCCGAACCCCTCGGAGAATCTAGTAGGGTACGGCGACGCTCACTATTGCGTGATGCCGTTTCCTCTAGAAAACCTCTGACGGTGCTTCTTTTCACACGGCTTGAGGAACCCTTTAAGTTTCTCGCCGCTCCCAAAAGGCCGGTGAAGCTGAAAATGCCCTGTGGCAATTAGCAAACTCGCAAAAAAAAAAAGCTCTTATAGTAACGATATTAACAAAAACAATTACATCGTACACTAATTATATCTGTACTACAAGAAAAGTGAAGGTCGTGCGCATGGGTGCGCAAGTAAATAGGTATACCATCATCAGCTCATTTTATGTCCCCACTGCTGGGACACGAGTAGAACACCACAGGTAGAACGGGCCATATGCCACCACGCGGGCACAGTGCGAATTGGACGTTATTAACAACTGCTAATACAGCCGGGACCAACAGCTTTACGTGCCATTCGAAGGGAGGAGCTCAAGATAAACATTTTGGTCTCCTATTCGATGACACGGCTTTTACGAAAGTTGCTTAACTCCAGCACTCGCAGACCAAGCACGTAAAACTAAACCATTGCGCCATCGAACTCTTGTGTAAATCATATACCTACCTTACTAGATTCTCCGAAGTGTTCCAACTCAAACAGATAGATACTTTATATTTTGTTTCGGCCAGCAGAGTTTTCAATTACAAAATTTTATAGATATTTTAGTTATAAACTCACGGATTTCATTCTTGCTATTACTCTGCGAGAATCGTATTTTAAATTAGCTGTTTCATCTAGGAACGGGTGGTTTCGCAAAAACTCGATCCAGGAGTAGTCGAGGAGCCGACCGATCTGCAAGCAGAAGTATTGCACCATCTCCATCGTTTCGTTGCGTTTCGCGAGCAAAGGATAACTGTAACAAATAAAACCGGCCAAGTGCGTGTCGGGCAACGCGCAGTGTAGGGTTCCGTAGCCCATCTCAATAATGCGGACTCTGAGAAGAGGGCTTTTATGAACATTTATTTAACGATGGCTCATATACTTAAATGTAGATACTACAGGTTTCACACACCTGACAACGTTATTTAAGTAGTTCCCAATGAGGAATTTGTACTGCGCCAAGTACATTTTATAAGTTTGTCGACTGTTACTCGTAAACATGTAAAGCCTACTTAGCTGTGATAGTTTTCCTTTTAACTTCGTCATATATACAATACAACTACCGTGATATTTTTCACGTATCCAAAAACAACGATTTGGCTGGCAAAGCTTAATAGTTCACGAACGGATGCCTCAATCAAAAAACTGTTTCCACAAACCCGCAATATTTTTGAAATTGCTATTTACTACACCCCACACTATGGGGTAGACAAGAAAAAAAATTATATCCCCACTTCACGTGTACGGGAGGTAACTTTAAAAAATTTTTTTTTTCAAAGTTTTACTTTACCATTTTGTCGGCGTGATTAATATGTATATCCATGCCAAATTACAGCTTTCTAGTACTAAGAGTCTATGAGCTAGGCTGGGGGCGGACAGACAGACAGACAGACATGGCGAAACTATAAGGGTTCCTTGTTGACTACGGAACCCTAAAAATGTAGGGTACTGACAGGAACCAGTGATTTATTTATTCATTTATCTTGTATATTAATTATGGTTTATGCGGTCCAAGCTAAATTATTGAGTACAAGACATGTGATACCCATACCCTGTAAGGAAACCGCAAAGAGGTTCTTTTCCTTTATTCATTAAAATAGAGGTCAGCAACTGATTGTTTACTTTAGCAACAATTGAATTCGGACCACATGCTACCTGGCAGTCGTCCACTTGAAGTTTTAATGAAATTCAAAATTATTATTTCCTAGCGGCCCGTCCCTGCTTTGCATAGGTGGACATTTTTTTTAATATAGCCTATGTTACGGTCGGTCCAGTAGTTTTTGAGTTTATTCGTTGCAAACATACATACAAAAATACAAAGGTTTCCTCTTTATAATATAGTATAGATATATGTAGAATATCAAACCACCACGCGGGTCCAGTGCAGATTGGTGGTTGTTAAAAACTACTGGCAGCCGGGACGTGCCTTCCGAAGCACGGAGGAGCTCAAGATGATAATCTTTTGGTTACCCATCCGATGACCGGCCTTTGAGAAGGTTCATACCGGGGCGCGTTAATCACTGCGCCATCGAGCTCCTCAATATGTATGTAGGTAAAATACAAAAGTTTTTTTTATTTTTTATTTTACTGAGCGGCTTCCTTGACGAAAAGTCTTCGCATCCAGTAACCCGGTCTCTTCCTAGGTTTTCGTCCCGACCCAGAACAGCCTCGAGTCGGAGCGAAAACCTAAGGCCGTCAGCAAACCCTCTCCTCCAAACCCGACTCTTGGCCAAGTAGTGATGCTTCTCCAATTGACTTACAGTATTTCAGCATATGCAGCGAGAGCCTTCTTGCTGATCCTATTGATATTGCAGATCGCCACAGCTGGGAAGTCGATCTCATCGATGGGGTAGGTAGCAGACTCCATGGTGACGATCAAAGGCTTGGTGAGGGTCTCCGCCCATATGTAGAATAGGAAGTAGCATGTGATGCCGACCATCATAGAGAATATGGCTATCCATAATAACCTGTTCAAAGTGAAGACAAGAGAAGGATAGTGAGCATGCTGAAAACCATCATAATCACTGTCAACATGTGGCTTTTAGTCGTTCTAGTCGATTTTGGGCAGTAGTGGACTCGATGAAGACTAATTAATTTTGTTGTAAGTGACAGTGTGATATTGATATATTTATTAACACATCATACAAGGTTTTCTTTACAGATCCAGGAGTCCAGGCGTCCACCCTACATCTTATAGTAGTCAGGTCTAAGGAATATACGCTAAGCAAAACATGTTATAATGCCATTTCGTTTTGTGTCAAACATGTCTTTCGATAATTTTAATTTTATAATTTTTTTTTTAAGGTACGCTATGTATACAAGATACTTATATTAATTTAGCGACTGATGAGTTATGTAACCCCGCGTGCGCCCCATCAAACTTCTCGAAGTTCGTAAACATAAAAGTTCTCGAGGAGTCATAAATCTAAATACGCAGTACTATCCACTTGCAAAGGTGTCAAGGGACCACGAGCAAGCACTGAGTACCACCCCGCGCCGGCTTTTCGCCAAGTAAGGATGCCCGGGATAGTTTGGCCACACTCAAACCACAAAATATGGAGACTGCAGAAAGTATATAAGCTTCATACAAAAGCGCTCGAGCAACGCTTACATCACATAGCAACAATACACAACAGCTCGCGACAGTCCTTGCTTGTGTAAAGCCATAAAAAAAATCACTGATTTCGCAGTCCCCGCAAGATTCAGAGCATTGAAAATGAATACAACAATATACGAAAAAAAACATTTTATTATTCCAACATGAATGCACTTCTCGCCTGCATCCGCTTCTTATAACACCATTACCATGACGATCGGTCAATAATCAAAGAAGCTACATCACTTTTTATAAACGGAAATACCCGTTTTACTACAATACCAAATCTAAAGGGGACCACAAATTATTAACCGATTTTCAAAATTTTTTCGCCATTTTGTAGCTAAAATAATACCCTAGGACCTTTTTTAAATTTTTTCTTAAGGAGGTGCCGCGCGGAATTTGAAAATTTACGTGTTTTTAAGTCACTGGTGCTACCTAGGCGCTGAATAGGTCATATACATTAAAAAAAACTAGTGTAGGTTAGCTTGATCCTTTCACAAGGCCATGGTTGTCTTGGAATTTGAAACAAATACCCAGAAACTGCATAAACAATACGTAAAAGCAATGATATCTAAAAACTTATTTCTTCAGAAACTTTGTAAATATAGCACAAATGAAACAACGATCTGACATCAAAATGTTTGTATTGATATTCCGCAGGCCACTGTTGTCTTATTTTTCAATAAAAAAATACGAATATGAAAATATTAAGACTTTTATAATTTTTTACCCAAACGCCTATGATTTTACGAAAGTAAACATTGCTCTAATTAAATCACCAGCCTACTCTGTACAGATATTAGTGTGCGTGCGTATTCGTAGTCGTGCGCCGTTGTCATACCACTGCTGCCACGCGCCGCCGCGCCGCTCGCTCGCTATCATAAAGAAACTTGAAACTTACAATTTTGCGTCCGCGCTGCACCCCCTTAAGTCAGTTTTTTTTTTAAATATTTACAATTTAGTATACATACAAACACCCTCCAAAATAACCGATTTTTTTACATTTTTCAAAATTCCAAAAAAGGTTTCCAGCCGATTTTCAAAATTCAAACGCTCACACGTGTCTTGATAAATTCCTCAACTCTTGGTACTATTTTCATTTCGATTCTCCTAAAATCCTCGGAGCTATGGCCAAAATTACGTCTCAGGCGATTTGCATCTGATAACCATTTTCAATGGTAAAAACTGTCCTAGCAGCTGCTGCGAGTGTCTGTAAGGCTAAGCGTATGCTGAGACGCAGGTGACGCAGCACAGCGCAGTGCAGATTTTGTAGGGCAGGCCAGTTGGGGCGGACATAGGCCGCGAACGCATGCTGCGACGCAGCTAAGTGACACAGCACAGACGTCAGAACGACGTCATTCACGTCCAATCAATAAACAAATAAGACTTAGGTACCATCTTTGTAGTTTGATGCTTTTACAATATTCACCCACAATAACTCTTTAAAAGTATTTTTTGAGTAATCAGGATGATTAGTGTCACATAAACACGGTTCACAACGAACTAGTTCAATTAATTGTTCTGTCATTGTAAAAACAAGTGTCGATACACACGCGTCACGCAGAAATCTGTGCTGGCACTACAACGAGGCACAGGGCAGTGCAGACACATGTCTGCGTCGCTATCGCTCTCCGATCCGATCCGAACCCTTCGGAGAATCTAGTAGGGCATGGGGACGCGCACTAGTGCACGATGCCATTCCCTCTAGAAAACCTCCGAAGGTGATTCGTTTAACACGGCTTGAGGAACCCTTTAAGTTTTTCGCCGCCCCCAAACAAGCCCGGTGAAGCTGAAAATGCCGTATGAGGCAATCAGCAATCTCTCTCCAAAAAAAAAAAGTCTGCGTCGCATGTGCCAGTGCCGCAGCGTACGCAACTGTCAGAACATCCATGTATTACAAAATCTGCGCTGCTCTGCGCTGTTCTGCGCTGCTCTGCGCTGCTCTGCGCTGCTCTGCGCTGCTCTGCGCTGCTCTGCGCTGCTCTGCGCTGCTCTGCGCTGCGCGGAGCTGCGTCGCCTGCGTCTCAGCATATG
This sequence comes from Eudonia mercurella, assembly GCA_963082485.1. Taxonomy (NCBI): domain Eukaryota; kingdom Metazoa; phylum Arthropoda; class Insecta; order Lepidoptera; family Crambidae; genus Eudonia; species Eudonia mercurella. Next base: position 5,309,717 of record OY720041.1, on the reverse strand, counting down.
CTTAGCCTAAGAGGGTCTACATGTGTGCGTTGCTCGAGCGCGGTATGTAGTATGAACCTTACCTTCTGCAGTCTCCTTATGTTATAACGGGATGTATTATCGTATCAAGCGCCAATAATATGATTACCTGTACTTGTATCCGATGTTTGATTCGCATATCTCCTTCACCCCCGCTATAGAGCAATGGCGCACGTATTCTTTGATTGTGTCCACGAAACTCTTGCGCACGATCATTTCTAAGTTCAACCTCTCCCGTTTGTACTGTCTCTTCCTGTATGTCTTCCACCATGCTTCTTTGATGGGGTACATTATCTGGATATTTACCAGTATGTAGTATTTATAGTTACAACATTTTACGCAATTGCGAAAAGCAAAAAATAAATAAGTAATTGAAACAGGAAAGATTAGTCTTCCGATAAACGGAATCCGGGTCAAATCCCTACTTATTAGTATTATTAAGATTGCAAGTTCTGGTACTATTATTTTCTTCTGTGCCCGGGTTGTCAAAAGCGCGCTTTCAAATTCTGCGTGTGGAAAATTTTTCAACACTGTTTCTGAATTAAAATTATAAACATATTGTTTTCATACCTTTAGCCAAGATCTCCCTCCGTGACCACAGTAAAAATGAAAAGACTTCCTTTTGACTAAGGAGCCTACCTGAAATAAGTATTAACCTAAAAGATAAAAAGAAAAAAATATATAAAGTAAAAGAAGTACTTTAGGAAATGCAATAAATTATATTAGAAAAAAAAATATTATTTTGTTTAGCTGTTTAACCGCCACAGTATTTATACTAGAGTGCCGTGCTATCTTTACGGGCGCATAATTACAGTTAAATCGAGTTTGTATCATCGTTAGTGACTAATGATACATTTTGGGTTCCGTATATATAAGGTCACATTTTATCAACTGCAAATATTTTGAGGATAAATTCAACAACATATATAAACTATTTTTTATGAAAAAACCTTAAATTTTTATACGCTAGTTTTCAAGAAAAACGCCAAAAGACATTTCGATTAAAAAGAAAAATAAAGCACTTTCGGTAGTTTCAATTCAAAGGAGCCGAAAAAGAGAGGCCGCAATGCCTTCACCGCTTACACGTGCACCTAATTTCATTCAAAAGAGTCGACAGAGGCCGCTCTTAAAAATATTACAATGTTTGTGTCAGGAAAAGTATTAAAATAAAACTAGCCTGAATTTTTTTAAATGGTAGGGCCTTATTTCTCTGATATAATAAGATGTTTTGTCAAAATATTTGCAGTTGATAAAATGTGACCTCATATACTACTACGTACCTACCTACTTGTAGAATTGGGCTTAGTACTTATCATAAGAATCACACTTTCAGTTGAATTTAAATCCCTTTTTTGATTATTGAATAATGCTCGGGTCGCATAACGAGCAAGTGCCATGTAAAAATAAATTAATCAATTTAGGGTTGCCGGGAAAATATGTCTTATATAGATAAGCTCACCTTTGTTTATGTCTTGTGTAACGTCAGTGTGTTTTTTTAAGTACAATAAAGGAACAAATAAATACTTTTTAATTTCTATTTCTGTTTCAAATTTAAACTAGTTATATTTACTTTTAAACTTTAGCGTTCTCAGCCCGTGACCACGGCCGTAACTCGATCGAAACGTCGGGTATAAAGAGGGTATGAAACCTTTTACTATTAGTTTAGTTGAGGTATTCCACGAAGCACACCCAAACGAAGCACACCCAGACGAAGCACACCCATAGGTGTGCTTTCTCGTTAATCCCCGTTTTAATTTTTTTGTTAAACTATATTTTTTACGAGTTTAACCGCAAGCTTATTCGTAAAGACATGTTCTTCTTCTTCTTCTTCTTCTTCTTAAGTATACATTTTAAAATAAACTTAGGTAACCTACATTTCGGTCCAATTGTATTCGCGGGCTGACATTTTTAATAAAACGTGAAAGGTCGTGTCGCGAAGTTTAAAATCGTATTTCCGCTTTATTTATTAATACCGTTGACCCCCAATAGTAACTGTACTGCGTGTTTACAGTAACTGGTGAATATTTTATTAGGTTGTGTTGATTTCAGCTTGTTTTATGATTTATGTAAAAAAAGTATTTTTTATTAAAGGTGCATAGTGTAAAACAAATATTTCACCAAAACAAACAAAAAAGAAACCATATTATGTTTGTTACTTTGCTTTAATCTGGTTAATTTTCAATGTTTCAGTAATTGAGAGGCCCACTGCTGGTGTAAGGTAGCCCACATCAGGCCAGCATAGTGGGTTATAGCCCAATCTCCCTTGGTTTTTTTCGGAGAGAAGTTTGCTCATAACCACTGGCGATGGCGCCCTTTAGCGTCATCGGACTTATTTGGGGGCGTTGAGAAACTTAAAGGAACTCGAAACACCGTCAAAGGGTTTTTAAAGGGAATGGCATCACACAAGCGTGTCCTCTTTCACTACTACATTCTTCGAGGGGTTTGGATCGGATCGGCGTTTCATTTAATGCTATGTGGCAAGACCCTGAACTGTACTGCCGTACTTCAGAGGCTAGAATTTGACATCCTTATAGTCCCAATGACGAACTAAGGCCACTAAGGCACAAAAAAGATTATTAGTACTGACCAAGTACTGTACCAGTGTTTTTTTATTTTATTTTTAGACAGCTCGGCAAATGACTCCTTTCACCTGATGCTAAGTGAATATGGAGTCCAGATGCGACATTTTAAAATTACTGGGCTGATGATGATGATCTACCTATAAAATAGCAAGCGGTTAACTAACAGTAACTACTTCGAGTATATTCCAAATGTACCTAATATTTATAACAAACGAAAAGATTAAAGACAAAGACTCTTTTTAATTGTATTTTTTTTTAGTCTACAGTTCTAGCTTCAATTTTTAAAACACTTTGCAAAATGTAACACACTTTTCGGGTAGATGGCGCTAAGCTAGAGCCGAAGTCTACATCGTGCTTTCGCTCGTAGCACACTTCTACGTAGCTGCTGCTACGGGTGCTACGGCTTGCGTGTGGCTTCATTTTAACTCCATAGATGTCGCTACCAGCAACGTTCTAAGTGAAAAGGGAGTTATTGCAATATAATATGTGAGCTCCATTGGTCTGTTTGTTGTTTTCTTTAAATTATTTATGAATCTTATATTATTTTTTTAACCGACTTCAAAAAAGGAGGAGGTTCACAATTCGACTGAATGTTTTTTAAAGCCTTGGGAGGGGACTGCGACAAAGAAAAAGGGTAAATAATCTGTCTTTTTATTGTGTAGGCAACTCCTAGGTGAAGTGAAAAATCAATATCCGAAGGATAAAGATTCCATTTTAGATTTTATAATTCATATTTAAAGCGACAAATATACGTAATCCAGCTTTAAATATGAGTAATTTAACGTAAACGTAAATAATTTACGTAACTAAAATATACAAACTAGGTAAGTACGTATTAAACATACCTACATATTACATTATTTGAATAAACGAGACGTCCATTGTCGCTTCGATTGAACGAAGTGGCAACGTCTCGTCGTTTGGGTAGCGGGTAGCGTCGCGCGCAGCGAGCGAGCGCGAGCGCAGTACTTACATTATTCTAACGCCTACCAAAAATATTTCAATTCTACTATGAAAATATTGAAAATGAAAATATATATTTTTTTTTTTTTATTCAATTTACATTAATTACAATTTTACAAGTGGTTGGGACCAACCTGTTAAGTATACAAGATACCTGTACCAGGAGGCCCCGCTCTTCCTTAGCTTACTAACATAATGTATATAATTGAGTTTTGACTTTATTACAAAAAAAAAAAAAAAAAAAAAAAAAAAAAAAAAAAAAAAAAAATTTATATTCAAAATATTCACTAAAATCATCTTTTAGTAAATATGCTTAATTTATTATTTAATTGACATTATTCAGTGTTTGTGTGGGTGCGAGGGTGTGTGAGGGGGTGTGTGGGGGGGGGGGGGGTGAGTGAGTGTGTGGGGGTGTGTGTGTGTGTGTGTGTGTGTGTGTGTGTGTGTGTGTGTGTGTGTGTGTGTGTGGGAGGGGGGGTGTGTGTGCGTGGGGGGGTGTGTGTGTGTGTGTGTAATTGTAAGTGTAATTTATAAAATGTTTTGTATTTGTTTTATTATTTATTATTATTATCATCTTTATTTATTTTCTTTCTTTAATTTAATAATATTATTGTTATTAAATATTAATTAAATAACTTTAATCAAACATGTGCTGCAAACATTTTTCGGTTTCATCGTAAGATTTTGTTAGAAGCCAACCCGATACTACTTCTTTACATTTGCGTAAGTTTAATTTGTGAATTTTTAGGTTTTTGTTTATTTTATTGTAAATGTATGCTGATTGCCTGGTGTATTGACGTTTGGCGAAAACGGTTTCAGATCTTTGTGTATTAGCTACCTTATCTTTTCTCCTCTTACTCACCACATTCACATTGTACGGCAGGGATTTATGTAATCTTAAAATTGCAGATAGGATGTACAACCTTCTGACCGAGAGGAGCTCACAGAACTTATGTAGTTCCTCCGTAGGGAACCTGAATGGTTTAAAATGCATTACTTTGAGTAGACATCGCTGACTTCTCTCTATTTCAATAAATTTTGTCTTAGTTGCACCTCCCTATATCGAAATGCAATATCCTATTACCGATTGACCTAAAGCAATATAAATTTGATTGATGAGTTTTTTGGAAGTGACAAATCTCAATTTCCTAAAAATCCACGTTAATTTTCTCACTCTGCTACTCATTGATTCAATATGTAAATGCCAATTTAAGTGTCTATCCAAAATAACCCCCAAGTATTTAGTAGATGTAACACGATCAATAACAGTACATGCACAGTTAAGAGTATCAGTTTTCTCGCATCGATGTATTTTCAAAGCTAGTTCACTACTCGGTTGCGTTCTGTTACCGATGGTGAAACATATATAATTTGTTTTCGCCGTATTTAATGTTAGAAGGTTAGCCTGAAGCCAGTTTGTCACTTTCTCGAGTCCATATTCTGCACTTTTAAAAACTGAGTTCCAATTTGGGCCTGTAAAGATTAATGCGGTGTCATCAGCGTAGGAGAGTACTCGTCCATTTTTAATAGTAAGGTTAGTCAAATCATTTATGTATATAAGAAATAAGGTAGGTCCTAGCACGCTGCCTTGGGGGACGCCAAAAGATACCATTGAGTCTCTACTCAGGCATTTATCTAACTTTACTTGCTGCCTTCGGTCTCGCAGATAGTCCTTCAAAAGATCAAGCGGTACGCCTCTTATGCCAATGGAGTCCAGTTTTTGCACAAGGGTGGGTAGAGAAACGGTGTCAAATGCCTTCTTGAGATCAAGAAAAACAGTCAAGCATTTTTTCCCTTCATCTAAGCAATTAGTTATTGTCGACGTTAACGCTAAAACTGCATCTTCTGTGGATTTTCCGCGCCTAAAACCAAATTGGTTGTCCGACAGAATGTTAAAATGATCAAGATAGTTGATGAGACGATTATTAATTAACTTTTCAATAATTTTGGAGATGACAGGCAATACAGAAATGGGCCTATAATTGTTAACATCGCTTCTGTCCCCGCCCTTGTACACCGGTGTTATCAAAGATTTTTTAAGAGGTGCAGGAAAAATGCCTTTTTGAAAGCAAAGATTTGCCAGATGACTGATTACAGGAACCACGAGAGATCGTGCCAACTTGAGGAAACTAGTTGGAATATTGTCCCAGCCAGGAGCGCTTTCAGACTTAAGACTTGTTAGAATGTTGTCCACTTCATACGGGTCAGTCTCCAAAAGGACAAAAGATGATAGCTGTGACCCCGACTGAGGTAATTGTTTGTTAACGCAAGAAGTGGCATTTTTTATAAGGATGTCTTCAGCTAGTTTCTTACCAATGTCTGCAAAGTAATCGCATATAAAGTTGACCGAATCAGTTTGAGTAGCCTTAATATTTAGTAGATCGGAATTTGGTGTATTATCAGAATTAAGATGTGTTATTGTTGTACTATGTACCAATAAAATTCGAAACGCTTACCAAAACGTATAAATGCTCACCAAATTGTGTTTCCTAAAATATTATAAAAAGGATACAATTTATATTTTTATTAAATGCAATAAAACTGTATGAATACCTTTTAACTGCATTTCAGACCAAATATGTTATTTTGTCACCAAATAGATAACACCAATATTTTATGCCTCGTGTTTCAATATGGATATTTTTGCTTTCTGTTGTCTAGTATTCGCGACAATCAAACAAATTCAAGACAATCGTTACGCTGCGCTTCGCGATTCTCTTAAATTTCTAACCTATCACGTGACTCGTGAATAATACTTAGTGTAAAAATTTGGTGAGCATTTATCCATTTTGGGAAGCAAAAATAATATTTGTACGTTAGTGGTGGTGGTATATGGGCTATTTACTACTAGTACTAGTACTACTCTTTTTCGCAACTAGTTAAAATTCTTTGTTTGAGTCCCTCCCCCCTCACCATCCCCCCAATTAATTGTTACCCTTACATAACGTTTGAAGCCTTCGAAGCGTCCTTATTATAATGTAAGTACCCATTATTTAGATGTCCGCCGCCGACAGGAAATAAAACGCTAAATTACGATGGCAACAACATCAAACGCTTTGCGCACAGTAATTGATTGCCTTTCGTCAATACCAAAATTACAACTTGTTAAATCCTTGCTTCAATTATAGCTTTGAATGAGAAATTAAATTACGTTACATCCATTCCATATGGCGTATTTTTTATAATAATGGCGTAAGTATGTGGCTTGTTTATTGTTTAATTAAAACGGTTGACAATGTGGAAGTGATTCTTCTAGTTATTATCAATCTTATATAAATGTGTATTTTATTAAGGATAATCAACAAAACATATATAATATTTTTTTTTTTCATTTTGTTGATGGCTTCGTGCGATTAGCACATTTAGCCAGAGTCAAAGTAATTTTTCTAACAAGTAATACATAAATTAGCAATATTTCTTTTCTATTTGATGATAATGAATGATAATAGAAATGAGAAATGATATACCACCCAAGGGTTGGGTGACCCAACCCCTCGAGTATCTTAGTAAAGATGTGGGGCTTTACTAAGTCCTCGGGCGGACTTCTTGAGAGAATTTGAAAAGTGACGTTGCACTGTTTTGTTTCATTTGCCAACACTCATGCACACTCACGAACACTTAACGGTTAATAATCCACCATTATTTCACATTTATATTCGACATAACACAAATTTTAGAAAATAAAACAAAACCGCAGACATGACTCTTCACTTTCCCGCCAAGAAGCCATATATAAATTTTTTTTTTTTTTCCTTTAGTTGATGGCTTCGTGCGGTTAGCACATTTAGCCAGTGTCAAAGTAATTTTTCTTACAAGTTATAAATAAATAAACAATATTTCCATCTTGTATGATGATGATGAATGATAATAGAAATGAGAAGTGAGAAATGATATACCCCCCAACCCCTCGAGTATCTTAGTAAAGATGTGGAGCTTTACTAAGTCCTCGGGCGGACTTCTTGAGAGAATTTGAAAAGTGACGTTGCACTGTTTTGTTTCATTTGCCAACAATCATGCACACTCACGAACACTTAACGGTTAATAATCCACCATTACTTCACATTAATATTCGACATAACACAAATTTTAGAAAATAAAACAAAACCGCAGACATGACTCTTCACTTTCCCGCCAAGAACTCCATATATAAATTTTATATTAGAATTTATATATTTTTTTTTATTTTTTTTTTTATTTATTTATTTAGAGCTGGTAATCTGTTTACAGCCAAACTAAAATAACAATTATTTGTACAACATGAATCATTATTTTAAATGATTATTGGCAATGATTAATGAAAAATAATTATGTTTTATTAGGTATCCGTTAAGCATCTGTGAACGTGCATGAATGTTGGCAAATATAGCAAAATAGTGCAGCGTCACTTTTCAAATTCTGTCCAGAATTCCGTTAAAAGAAATTAATACAATTTTAACAAACCTATTATCATCACTAGTATCATTCATTATTAATCAAAGAACCTTTGATTTAACAGTATATTTCCCTTTGATATAGGCTATACAAACCAGCACCAAGCCATCAAAAAAAGGATCTCATGTTTTTAACGACATTGTAATGTAGCAACGTTGGTCTACATTCATGCTGAACTTTAGGCCGCGTGCGATAAAAACCTTTGCGTTTTTACCAAAATCAATGTGTAAAAAAACAATGCGTAGTCTCTGGTAGTCTCCTGGGCTTTCGCGCGTTTCTGTAAACAGTTAATTTGTCACCGTCAGGGTTATTGTTTTTACACCAGCGGGCGGTAGCTTGTTGAGATTGAATAATATAACATAAAATATCATTGAATATAATAGAGAAGTAGGATGACAATGAAACAGTTTTTCTAAATAGAATGAATTACCTATATCTATACATTTTAAAATACAAAAAAAACGACGGGTTGCACTCTGGGAGTGCCGGCAGAAGTGAAAACTTGAATATTAACGTTGTGCATTTTTGATATTTTGGAATGGTTAGGGAATAATTTTGCACGAATTGCTTTAATTATTAGTATAAAAGTACTCTCATTTATGTGGTAGAATACAATATTTATTTATTGGGCTATCGTACACAAACATGACAATTTATATTACATTAAAAAGTTATATTAAGTTATATTAAAAATTTATATTACGCCGCGCCAGCTGTCTACTCTCCATCCGTCTTACGAATTTTCGATCAGGTCACGTGTCCTGACGCGAGTTTAAGATTTTTTACCCATTCCTCTACTCTCCATCCGTCTTACGAATTTTCGATCAGGTCACGTGTCCTGACGGTCACGTGTCCTGACGCGAGTTTAAAATTTTTACCCATTCCTAAAAAAGTGCACAACGCCGCTAAAGAAGTTTTCACTTCAAAAATTCAAACCGGTATGTGGTGCGCGGACCTTGGTTGCAAGGACTCATACTTTTATTTTATTAATAAACCCAACCAATGTGTATAAATACAAAGACAACGGTTTGTTATGAGAAAATGTTCGTTTGTTCGAGCAACACAGGTTATAGTTAAATAACTGCCTATCAAAAAATAAAAATAAAAAATATTTATTAATCAATAAATAAATAAAATCCTGAGCATAGCGGGTCGGTCAAATCGGCCGCGTTTGGTCACGCCTTTACTTTCTTTCTTCTTATTGAAAATAATCTAAAAGTTGTATTTAAACATGCATTGTTAAACAAATTGAGTCAAGTGTAGGTACTTCCAATTATCTATCCTGGCTTTGTACGACCTATGCTTATTTATTTATCATGGACGATGGGAAAATATTGAGAGAATTAAAGATTTGGAAAAAGCCTACGACCAGCAATTCCTATTGCTATTTTATATTCTAATTTCTATATTTTTGGACTTTAAAGTATTTTTTTTTATTTGTTTAGTTGTATGTTAGCTAACCTCCACCTCCGTCAGTAGCAGTCTCAGGATTAACGCACGAACGGTCACCCCACACGGCGGAATACACTTGTCGGTCAACCTGCCAACCTTTTTGCGTCACCCTGCGCTCGCGCAGCGTCTCTGTCACGTCTCATATTTACTGAAATGGTTTTATAAGCGGCCTGTTTTGTTGTGGCATCGCAAGAAAACCTCTTTGACACCTCCCGCTCGTGCCAATCGCCCGTTTTTTATACAACTGCTGTTACGTATGTTAATTGAGTGAATTGATCAACTCGAGAGAGCTTTAGAGCTTTTATACATTTCGATATACAAACTTCTTGGATGCTACATGAGACCGCAGGAAGTTTTGAGTATATCTGATCGCTTAACTTCAGTAGATAAGAAGATGGCAATAAGTGCTGATAATGATAAATACAAAGATCCAATTTTTAAACCAATAAATCCATTTTAATAAAACTTTCTAAGCAGATTTTAATAATACCTAGACGAAAAATAATTTAAAAAAAATATTTGTTTAAGTAAATTAAGGAATTTATAGCGATTTCATTGAAGTCCTCTATGGAAAATTTCAAATTGGACCGATGTTTACAGTTTAACTTTTTTCTTTTAACCTTTTAGATCTCTGTATCTCTGTATTTTCAGCATAGAAAATTTCACTAAAAAAGCTTATTGGTTTGAACTTCGAAGTGTGTGCCGGATATCGAAATGTATAAATAAAGACTCTCAAGCCTGGAGGATAGAGTTTCCACATCAAATTCCTATAAATATAATTTTCCTCGAATGAAATATCGTCTTGCCTGTGTTCTATAAATTATTAGACGATTGAATCGTGTTGAGATATTAGGTACCATTTGATATAAGTAGGAGTAATTGACTATTACGATGCTGCAGAAAAACGGGGCATGACAATGTTTTATTGCTCGTAATTCTCGTAACATCTACTCAAGATATGTTGTTTGCTTTATCAGGGATATTTAGAGACTTGTAAAATTTAAAATAGCTAACATAGTATAAAACCCAATAAAACCATATAATACTTAGAGTTAGAAGATATCATCTTTTCTAAGCAGTTTTAATCTTATGACAGACGAAGAAAAATTCGCTATATCTACGCAGATATAATCGGATAAGTGTGTGTGGTTTGTGAACTGCTGATTCGGGATGGACTCCAATTTAGACCAGCTTGGAAGAACTGGCTTATCTTGAGATGGCTGACCCCTGAGAGGAGCTCGATGGCGCAGTGGCTAACGCGCCCGGTCTGCGAGTGCTGAGGTTAAGCAACTTTCGCAAAGGCCAGTCATCGGATGGGTGGCCAAAAATGTATAATCTTGAGCTCCTCCGTGCTTCGGAAGGCTCGTAAAGCCGTTGGTCCCGGCTGCATTAGCAGTCGTTAACAACCCACAATCCGCACTGGGCCCGCGTGGTGGTTTATGGCCCGTTCTCCCTATCCATCCATAGGGAAGGCTCGTGCCCCTGCAGTGGGGACGTATAAGAGTTGGCGATGCGACGATGACGCAGATATACCGAATTTTTCTTTTTATATATTTAATATATTAACAACAAAATTAAAAGTAATACACTATTACCATTTTTTTGAAAATTACAAAATTAAAATCTGAGATTATAATAACCTAAAGTAACTAAAACTAATACAAAACTAAAATACGGCGTCAAAAAATTCCTCCGCATCGCAGTCGACTGGTAAAGTACCCAAGAGACGGCGGCATTTCCACGTTGAATGGCAATGCTTAGTCTCTGGCCAAGGAAAAAGCCAGCCTTTGGGTCATGGGAAGTGTCAACCAGCCGTTTGGAGATGTCATTAAACAAAACATAAGCATTCGGACACCACGGCCCGAGGGTTTCAACCCCAAACGGCTCTATTAACAACTATGTAATACTCAACAATTAAAGGTTAAAAATGATAATAGTACTTAGATTGATTAGACTTTTTTAATTGTAATGAAACCACTTTTACGGATATACTTGCGTTTATTTTATTTATCCTGTCGTATCGAACCCTTTCCAAAGCCATGACTGACGTTTCGAACCCTTTCCAAAGCCAAACGGGTTCGAAACGTCAGGATAAACATTAATTAAAACTAACGTATAAAATAAACGCGAGTAAATCCGTAAAAGTTGTTTTATTTCAATGTGTAGTGTTCGCGTAAACTTATACATATATTGTTTTTATTAAAATATGGATTAAAATCTGTGTTATTTCTTTTAGCTTTAAGAACCGGCTGCGGCGCCCGGCCGGCGGGCGTGAAGATGGATCCTTACCACAGATTAGGTAATAGTATCTTGTTTACTAAATACCTTGCCTACATATTCCAACGCTATTCAAAACTGTTCATTCTATTACGGTATTACATGATGCACATATTCAGGTTTAAAGTTGGTCCAACCCTTGTTAGTTTCTATAGTACCTACTCTAGTCACCAGCTTATTTTTTTATGTCTCCACGCTGGGGCACGAGCTTTCCTTATGTATGGATAGGGAGAACGGACCATAAACCTTTGCGTAAGTTGCTTAACCTTAGCCTGGCAGGCTGGGCGCGTTAACCACCTGCGCCATCAAGCTCCTCAGTCTCCTCAGTTTCTATAGTAACTGTTCTTCTACCTCCTTAAGTTGATTATATCCTGAAACTCGCGCATGACAGGGTCAACCCGAGCTGATTAGCTGAGGTCCAGGCTTTGGAGCCGAGCCAGTTCCTCGGTTCGATGCCTCGGAGAATTTAGTGAGAAATGGAGTGGTGATGCTAGCCCAAAAAAAATTGACTTCCATCAGGATTCTCATTAATCTATAATGGTGACGCTGTGAAAAAGGCCATACAGAGTGGCAACTGGCAATGTTACTACTCATTAACTATTCAACATTTCAGAAACATAAACATGACTCCTTTCGTTACAACTCTTCCGTTTCAAAACTTTCGAACGCCATACGTAACGTGTACGTAACGTGGTTACTCTGTGGTAACAGACAAGACAACTGTTGATTCGTACATTATGCAAAATCATAGATATACCACTAAATCGGCACATTTGAATATCGAACATTCATTGTGCGACGCCATTAAACGGCGTCAGACTCAGATGCGCATACACTGCCATTATTACCAGCGTACCGAAGAGATCGTAAAATTTGAATAAAACCTCCGCAGAATGCACTACGTGAAACTTTTTAAAACTAACTATTAACATGTTTATAATGCATTTTACGATTCCAGATTGGCTAGGGTGCACGATGAAACTTAAATAATGTTCACATTAAAGGCGGAAACTTAAATTATGTTCGCGATAGAAACGGAGTAGTTCGTTATGGCTTTATTTTATTAAAGAGTCTGCGAAGCGGAGAGATTTAGTTCCTTGGTGCATGCTGCGTCTACAAAAGTTAATACATGGAAGAGTTATTAGATGTATATTATTACTCTAAGCAGCGGCACTGTACATCGATTTTAAACGTTAAACGCAGTTTGGTTATGAGTACCTACGTTTAAATACCTATCTATTATACGAATAAAATAGATAATCTATCTATTTACATTGTAGACATTGTTAATGAAAGCAATAGGCATATTTTCATGTAGGTACCTATGTGTCATATAAGAGAACTTTTGGCATCGTGCTATCTACGAAAACCTCATAATAAAGACTTTGTCAAACGTTTTTAAAGAAAGTATTTAGATAATACATGTGTGTTAAATAATATTATTAAATAAACATACATATACGTTTTTAAATACAAACGCACCAATCAAATCTTACAACGCGTAACCCTACTGGGTGCCAAGTGCGAGGTTCATTCACCATTCGATCACGTTAACGAAAACGAGAATTGCCATACTAATTTTCGTTTTCGGAAACGTAATCGAATGAATACGAATAGTAAACAAAACTCATACTAGGCACCCTGAGAAACGAACTCGGAACCTCGGGGTCTGAGCCAGAACAAAACTTTAGATAACGTAAACTATTTTCATGTGACTGAAACACGTAATAACAATACATACGAAAATTACTTAATCTACATTTATAATGACTTGGCCTGACTGATTCATCCTCGCCGAGCCTAAACCGCTGAAGCTGATTAGATGAAATTTGGACTGTGGGTAAATTAAGTGACGCAACCAGCCACTAAGAATGGATTTTACGAAAATCACACCCTAAGGTGGTCAAATACGGGGTGAAAGTTTGTATGAAAGTCCGTCAGTTTTGAAGTAAAATACATGAAAATTGGTATTTGGCTTCTTGATAAGAAATAAAGAACGACATGTCTCAGGAATTTTGTTTATTTTCTTTTGAAAGAGTAAAAAAGGGAAAAGTTTTTTTTGGGGGAAATTTAATCGATCTATAGATTTTTCAATAAAAATAAAGAATGACGTGTTGTAAAATAAGCTTGGAAAGTTGTATGGAAATCTGTCATTCTTTAAATTTCGGTATTTGGCCTGGTAAGAAATTGTAAAGTGTTTCAGGATTTTTGTAAAATGATCCCTTAAATAGGGGATGACAATTTGTACAGGAGGTTTCAAAACGGACCAAAATTACTTATACAGAGTGATCTTTATTACGTTGTTTTGTGTTAGACACTTTTTACTTATACCCTTATGATATTTATCTTTAATAAGTTTGGCTTTTATTACGAATAAACAGGTCGTGTAGCCCACGTGAGCAAAGCCGCGAACAAAAGCTAGTGATTACACATACATTTTTATTTATATTATACAGACATAGATCTGGACGTTATATTACCCTTTAATTATTCTCTTATCAGTTTTAAGCCAAAAATCATGAGAAATTAGTGTTTTAGGTTTACATCAAATGGGCCCAGATCATCCTGGCGGCACAAAGGGGTAGTGAAGTTCTAAGTTAGGGGTATACACCCTCCTTCTCCCTTAAGGGGGTCGGGGGGAGAGTCTCACTTAACCACCTGCGTCTCGGGCGCAGTGATATGCCTAATGCACTTTCTCCTCTATTAAAAAAAGTTTACGTTTTATGACGTTTCGATGTCCGAGCGGCAAAGCACTCGGTCCAATACCCGAAGCTCCAGGTCCCATTCTCAGTTCGGGCATTGTGTGTTTCAAATTTTTCGATGCATAGCCTTGCAGGCTCGAAAAAAGCAACTAGATGTTAATACTGCTCTAGTTGCGTTTGATAAATTTGTATTACTAACACAAATCGCTCAATGATTGCTCGCTTAGTGCATTTGCGATTAAAATGTATGTAATAGTTTGAATTGAAATTATCTATAGAAATAAAAGGAAATAATAGCATATTGATTAATCTTATATTTATTATCTTTGAAAATAAACAAAATTCCTGAAACCAAGTCAGTCTAACCAACTTTCACAATACCTACTTATAGCAAAATGACAATAGTACTTGTAATAAGACGACCGGCTCAGATGGGACTCAAACCTACGTCTTTACGCAACCCGGGCGACAGCTCTTAAATAATATGAGCTACAGCGTCATGGTGATGGCGGTGATGAATTTGCAAATGCCGTGACACATGCTGAGACGGAGACATTTGCCACCGTTTCACTGTTAATGCTTTTTTATTGCAAGCCTTCTTTATGATTATTTACATATAATTTAACGCAAATATTGTTGCGAACAAATTACAATTTGAAAAAAGACAAAGTGTTGAAAAAATTCCACGAGCGGGATTCGACTCCACACCCCATGACATGCCGGGTCAGGTGCATTGAAAACTATGCTACGCTAACTATGTTAACTATGCTATAAGCCGCTCGTGGAACTTCTGCTAACTCTCGCTGCCACCATTGAGATGTCACAAGCCGCAGGAGAAGGTCGATCTCCTAACCAAACTTTTTTCGGCTAACTCCCGAATCGATGACTGCAATGCACAGCCACTTACAATTTCTCACTGTGGCCACACAATGCCCGATTTTAAAATCAGGCAGTGTGATGTCCGTGTGGAGCTGCAGTCAATCGGGTGTCCGGAAATGTAATAAAAAGCCTTGATGGCATCCCTTAAATAGTCTTAAATATGTGTGCAGTGGAGTTGTCCCCCGTGTTAACGCGCCTTTACCGTCTCGCTCTTTTCAGGTTGTGTGCCGGAATCTTGGAGAGAGGCTAATGTGCAACCGGTCCCAAAAAAAGGACATCGGTCAGATCCATCGAATTACCGCCCCATAGCTGTAACTTCAGTTTTGTGCAAAGTAATGGAGCGCATTTTAAATAAACAACTTGTCCACTACCTAGAAGAACACTCCATAATTCACGATCGCCAATACGGGTTTCGGTATGTTTTTTTCAATATTTAAGCCTAATTGGACGAAAAATTGTTTTGGCGAAAAACCCACATTTCTTAAGACAATCCTTAGTGAGTCCAATATTTTTTTCACTCCTCTTGCTAAAAAGGCCGTCGATGTGGCGTACCAGAGCGAAAAAAAAATAGCATTTCTTCCTCTAAGGGAAAAAGTTTAAATTTTAATTTTTTTTAAAATTTGAATTTTTTGAATTTCTTTTTTTCATTTGCGCGAAATCTTTAAAATTTTTCTCTAATTGCAAATTAAATTGGTAGTGACCGTAATTAATTTCACAATAGTGAAAATGTCATCATCTAGTAAGAATGGAGACCCTAATTTGCAAATAGAAGAGAAAGGAAAAGAAATAATTTTCAATCTGTTGCCGTCAAGGTCACAAAGCATTTATTTAAATACTCACGAAAAGTTTATGAAGTGGAGGACAGAAAAACGAGTGGATTCGCTTACGGAAGGAGTTTTTCTTACGTATTTTGATGAACTTTCCAAAAAATATCAAAGTTCCACGCTTTGGAGCACATATTCAATGTTACGAACAACTATACAGATAACACATACTGTAAATATAAAGAAATATGTAAATAAGACGGCTTTTCTCAAGAAATTTTCCACCGGTTACAAGGCCAAGAAATCCAAAGTTTTCACGAGGACAGATATCAAGAATTTCGTAAATAAGGCACCAAATGAAAAATACTTAGCAACAAAGATAGAGTTACATTTGTTTTCTATTATTTTCATCAAACTAAATTGCTAGGTAGAGGTAGGTACCAACCAAAATTCAGTTCTAACACACTTATATTTTGTTTTACAGGTTGCTTTAATTTTTGGGATCAGCGGTGCCTGCAGAGGGATAGAACTGGCTAACATAACAGTGGAAGATTTCAAAACTGATACCCATCTTAAATCTGCCAATACAAAGACAAATAAGGAGAGGAAATTCGTAATAAGTGGAAAATTTAAAAAAATTGTCAAAGCCTACCAAGATTTACGGTCGAGTGGAGTGGGCACGCCGAGATTTTTTCTCAACTATCACAACGGAAAATGCACAAGGCAAGTTATGGGCAAAAATAAATTAAGTAACATGCCAAAAGAGAGCGCCACCTATCTAAATTTGCCTAATCAGGAGCAGTACACTGGCCACTGTTTCCGAAAAACATCTACCACTCTCTTAGCGGATTCTGGTACAAATATAACAACGTTAAAACGCAACGGTGGATGGAGATCCGATCAAGTGGCAGAAGGCTATATCAAGAACTCCTTTCAAAACAAATTTGATATCACCCAGCGTATCACAGAAGGCATCAATATTCTCCCAACTAGCCCACGACCATCGACCTCAAGAGATGAGTCAACTCAGCTGATTCTCTATCCAGAACATCCGAACGAGGGATCCTCAAACCTGGAACTACGTACATTCATCTTCACAGAGGACTGAAATTAAGTTACCGGGAAAAAATATCTCGTTAAATATCCAGAATTGTACAAATTGTACATTTAATTTAAAAAAAAAAAAAATATTTCATATTGTATTGGATTATTTTATTTTCTCGCAATCGTAGTGAAAAGTAGAGTGTAACACACAGCGCTAAAAACCCATTAAAACTTGGTTTCTATTTACTCCCTCGCTAAAACTCGGAGGTAAAACTACCTCGTATATAATGGGTCATTTTAGCTCCTTGTATAACAATCTACTAAGTATTTAATTCATTTAGTTAGTATTATGAAATCTAACTACTAACATATTATAATGAATTTAAGAATAGTACCTACATTTTAAGGCATTTATGAAATATGCATTAGGCATTATAGCGACTATCATGTAATGCAAAATATTTATAGGTTGTTTTTGGCCTCGAAAAGTAAGCTAAGCTAAGATAAAGTCAAATTCAAAGTCAAAATCTTAAGGAATGTGCTTTTGAATCATCCAAACATAGGTTTAAATAGGTTTATTCTCCATTAATAGACAGTGACCTAGGTTTTCTTGGATAAGGCAATGTTCTTTGCAAAAAAATGCAAATGCAAAATAACGCTTTAATAGTTGGGCTCTTATGCATTTCACTTTACTAACAACTTTATTACTTTTTTTTAAACTTAATATAAAACTTTATTTAATTGAATAAGAAAACTTCTATTCTAATTTAAACGTTAAACATTGAAATAGACTAAAGAAATAAATTTATTCCTTCTAAAAAAGTCAAATCATTATCAAACTAATATTATAATGCGAAAGTGTATATGTGTATATTTGTTGTTTCTTCACGCTGCAACGGATGCATGGATTTGGATGAAATTCGGCATACAGATAGTTTATAACCTGGATTAACACTTAGGATACTTTTTATCCCGATATTCTCACGGGAACGGGAACCACGCGGGACCACGGGAACCACGAAACTGCGGGCGGCCGCTTGTTGAATATAAGCTCTTTTTTATATATTAACAGTCTGCAAACGAGCAGGGAGGCCGCCTGATGGTAAGCGGTCACCGCCGCCCATGGACATCAGCAACATCAGTTGCCGATCTGAAGATAACCTCACATACTTTTTGACGTAAAAACCAACCAAAACAAAAGCTTGAAGTAAACTACTTATCTACTGAATGATGGTAATATCAGTGCCGACTTTGGGAGAGCCTTCAACCGAATCATCATAATCAGCCTACATCAGTCCACAGCTGGATATAGGCCTCACCCAATTGCATGCCATGAGCTCGATCTTCGGCAATTCTGATATAGCGCTGCCAGCCACTTTGCGTAATCGTCACTCTACGGGCGTCCTACACTACGTTTGCCGAGTCGCGGTCTCTACCACAGAGTATCTTTCGATAAAAAGCTTAAGTAATGAAACTCTATATTTCAATAATGCGAAGAAAAAAATACGCAAAGTTTCTTTCTTTGACGGAGTATTCGTAGTGGCGTAAAATGTCATGCACACAGACGCCATTTTACGCGGCACGCACACGTGCGAACTTCACTCTGATGACACACTAGCGCGGATTAGCATGCAACGTCACTACGTGTTTTACAAATGTGTGCTGTACTGCTGTCTGTGTCAGCACGCGATCGTACGTATGGAGTCTCACTCACCGCACGCATTGACGGGCATTTATTAGTGTACTACGGTGCATATCGGTTGAATGATTTATTAATTTTCAGCATAATAAAAATATTTTTAAATACTTTCTTTCTACAGAAGCAGGACATGATATAAATTTATGAAATATTGCAAAAGGGCTAAATTGCAAAAAACTAAAATTGCAACTTTATATTTTCATAAAACTTCTCAAAAAAAATATTTTAGAATGTCGTGCATTTGTTTGAACAGCGACGCCAACGAAGTTTAATTAAGTTATAATAGAGAAATTAATGATATGGATTCTGTTGTCCCACAATAATAAAACTAATCCAATCAAATGGAAACTCTTACTTGATAATTTCAGTATTGAAATGATGAATTAATTATGCACTATCAATGAATCGTAAACGTTGCGTGTCGTGGTTTTATTGCTCTATCAATGTTAAAACAATAAAATTCTGATCACCATTTTAAATGATTTGCATAACTAGAGGTAAAAATTTATTATACCATTACAGTTAACTTTCAGTTTCCTTACCATCATGAACTTGAGTTCTGTTGACTCTGAGGTCTTGAATTATTGGAATATAATTAAGGTCGAAGATATAACAAAACTTTTCTTATTTTTACGTCTTTCTTTTAAGTTGTTACAGTAAACCAATTTTATTTGGGTCACGTCCAATTCGTGTTTAAGCTGAAAACTCAGCAATGAAACAAGTTGACATTTTACTGCCGGCAAATTCATTACAGATAGAACACAGCGTAAAGATAAAACTAAAGTGCAAGGAATTGCACACTTGCATGCACGGCAATAAATGCAGTAGCGGCAAGGGGCGAAGCGCGGGGCGGGGCGGCGGCGCGGCCAGTCGCATCGTGACCGCACGACGCGTCGGACGTGTGCCCGGGCCGTGCGCGCGCGATCACGGCTGACTACGAGAGTATCATGGTGTCCGTGGGCGCGTGGAGGCGCCGCGCGCCCGACGACTGTGACGAGCGCTCAGAGCCCGGCGCCTCAAGCTCGGGTGTGCCTCGCGCTCCACCCAACTGCGCCCGCTGCCGCAACCACCGACTGAAGGTTGAGCTGAAGGGCCACAAGCGGTATTGCAAATACCGCTACTGCACGTGCGAGAAGTGCCGGTTGACGGCTGACAGACAGCGCGTGATGGCGTTACAGACTGCGTTGAGACGTGCGCAGGCGCAGGATGATGCAAGAGCGCGGGCTTTGGAGTCCGGCCTGCAGCCTCCTGGAATAGAGTTGGAAAGACCCGAGCCGCCGATAGTGAAGGCGCCGAGGAGCCCTGCGGTGCCGCCGCCGGTGCCCCGTTCGCTGGGCTCTCCCAGTTGTGACTCTGTGCCGGACTCGCCCGGGGTGTCGCCGTACGCGCCGCCCCCGCCGCCGACGTCGGCGCCGCCTCCGCCCATTTTGCCGCCGCTGCTGCCTCCTCAGCAACCTGGTTAGTGGAAACAGTGTTTACTTTTGCTTCCTCAATTTAAATTGTTCCTATTATTTACGTTTGTCATCGTGACAGGATGATATATGCAATACAATAGTATCGACACATGTGGATGTAGTGGAGGATATACGTAGTTTATGGTTATTACGAACGGTTGGGATTGGGACTCTAAAGAGTGGTGCAATTTATCTGGACAGTAGGTCCGTGTAATTGTGCAGAACTGCGCCTTGGTATGCAACTCATTTTAGTGAGGGGACCACGGAGCGGCACAAATAAACTAGACATCAAAAGGTTTAAGACGAAACAATAAAATAAAATCGACTCTAATCAAATATTTTTCTTAGGATACGCTGAGGTAGAGCTCAATAGCATTCGACTGACGGTAAAGCTTATTTTATTTTTTTTTAACTTTGAAATATCCTAAAATATGTCACCAACTAGTTATTTATGATTTATGCCAGAATAACGAACAAAAAAACACATTTCTTACAAACGTTCAGCCTACATCATAAGCCTTGCTATAAATTACCAAAATTCTTTTGTTTTATGGAGGGCATTTTAAGCCATTTGTTCTTGTAAAAAGGCAGTGCTTAAAGGTCACCGACCCACATTAGGACAACGTGGGGAGGGTTAAAGCCCGATCTCTCAATTTATTTATTTATTTGTTTATTTATTTATGTATACATAAAGGCACAATAACGGACATTAGACAGAAAACTTACAATAATAACATTAAAAAAAAAAAGTGCATGCCTGGGTCCAAATAGAATTGAGCACAACATTTACTAAAATGGTTGAATATATGATAAACCTATGAACTGGCGAGATAGGTAGGTACCCGGATGGGTGCTGGGAAATGAGTGCGCTTACAACTCCGCCTCCAAAGAGGACATTTAGACTAGAGTCGACCACCAGAGTAGTTGAAATTGCGAGTTGTGCTCTGAACGCGCTTTACAGGTCCGGTCACCTATGTGGAGAATCGGAAGTGGACTATACGTGTGACGTGGCCACATGGCAACTCTCTTGAGGCACTAGTCTTAGGGTATGAGATCCGGATAAAGAATGCGCTTTCACCCGTCCTGATCTGGCGTTATGACTTGACGCAGATGGTCCCTTGTGCGAGTTGGTATACTAGCGCAAGTACGTCTGAAGCCTCTCGCATAACCTAATTGGTTGGTAGAAGGTGCCAGTATACAATTCAAAGCAGAGCATAGCAGGGTGTTTATAATACTAGTGGGAAGGACTGAGCCCAGCTGTGGGACGATCATAGTCTAATTAACATTTAACCGATTTAATTTATCACAGAAGTTCAGCAACAAGCTGTAAAATAACTAGGTAATCTAGCCTATTCAATAAATTACTAAATACTCGTACCTACCTACTTACCTACCAAACCAAACCAAACCTAACCACCTACCAAAACCTAAGAATGCGTTTAAGAAAGTCATTGTTTAAAATAAACAAACAGTGTAAATCATTAACTAGTTTTGTCAATTGTTTTGAATTAGGTATTTATTTTCTAAACAACATCAGAATCCTAACTCTTCCTAATTTTTGTTTTGTAATCTCTCTTGTTTTGTGTCTCTATTACCTACCTACCATTATTGTGCTATTTCTAAAACATTATTCCTACCTAATCGGTATTCTAGTTCTGTTACCAAGTTATATTTACTTCATACCTATTACCTGGTAGCTATATCATATTTTGATCTAGATATGGACACAAAATAAGGGATACTGCAGGAGCGCGATACGCGCTCGAGCAACGCTCACATGTAAATATGATCGACAAGTTATAAGGATTTTCAGTTACAAACATTTTTGCTTTAACGTGGCGATCGTAGTTAACTCCGCCTACCATGAAGATGACCATAGGACGACCAATAGTAAACCTTCCGACCTTTTTTTGTCAAAGCCATTTGTTTTAGTTCATTATTAACACATTCACTGCCCAATACACGGCGTTATGTGAGACACAATAGAAACTCAATTGTTTGTCGTTTCAAGGCAGTGAATTTATTTCTTTCTTAAGATTCCTAATGGTGGATATCCAGAAAATATTAATTACAAAAAGAATGGGTATAGCCACTGACCCCTGCACAGAAAAATCGCCCTAATGGTGGATATCCAGAAATTGTTGATACCTCTCACGGACACGAAATTTCTCAACAGTGTCCGTGCAAGAGCAGGGGTCTATGAGTGAGTTGCTCGAGCGCAGTATGTATTAAGCTTTCCTTCTACCACGGCCCGGTCAACCCGAGCCGAGGTCCGAGCCTTAAGAGGCGCCCTCGGGTTATTCCGCTGCCCGATCCGATCCGAACCCTCGGAGAATCTAATACGGCACGGGGACACGCACTAGTGCGTGATACCGTTCCCTCTAGAAAACCTCCGAAGGTTATTCGTTTCACACGGCTTGAGGAACCTTTTAAGTTTCCCGCCGCCCCCAAAAAAGCCCGGTGAAGCTGAAAATACCGTCTGAGGCAATCGGCAAACTTAGTCAAAGAAAAAAAAAAGGTTTTCTTCTGGGTCTCCTTATTTTGTGGTATGAATCACATTTCGAGTGTAACACTCAACTTCAACATACCTAACTCGCTATTAGTTACATTTAACAGCATTCTTAATTTGCCAGACGGCACCAACGAATGTTCATCATTCCAAAGTAAGTACGGGGTAACTTTTTTAACTTCGCGTTTTCTATTTGTTATTTTACCCTTGTTAACTCGATGTTGTCCCTATCTGGAATTTATTACCCCTTTTACTTGTATAATTATCAAATATGATTCCCGTTTCGTAAAACTTACAAAATAGTGTTTCTCTTTACGATTTTACATTTAATTTATGTTTTCACGAATGTGGAATTGGAAATTTAATACGTACAATTTTGCGGCAACGTTACTAATACAGGTATACAAATTATCTATTTGCAATAATGAATACGGTAATAGTCGCTTTATATAAAAGCACAGAGGATGGGAGACAATTAAATAAAAATTACTATTACTATTAAACTTAATATTTATAGTTACCAATATCTTATCTAAAAAAATTAATTTGAATTTAAATTTATCTACGTTTATCGTCATAACAACAATCACAGTAGGTACCATTGTTGTGTTGCGATAGTTAAAGATAAGATAGCAAGCTTCTCAGATGTATTCCGGGTGAAGAACGCTTTCTTTGGCCTAATTGTTTTGGATTAAAAACAATAATCTAAACCCTTGATTAGGCGCATGCGGTCAAGAGAAGTCAAGACGACATCAAATCGAATAAAAAGTTTTAGAGTATTTGGAACGCGCCCGGGCATAACAAATATTGAAATATTTGTAATACAAACAATAAAGCTGTGAAATACGTATTAAACGTAATTAATGTTGTCGGCCTTAGCATCACTGACCATTAAGTGGGCGAATAAAAAGAAACTAGTCATTAAAGGTGCAACAAATCAATTGGAGGCTAAGTGCTCTGAAAACATTCAATGCTACAGTCTTACAATACTTACCTAACACTATGAAAAATAATACTGGAAATCTATCGAGTTCTGTTAAAATGCTCAATTTTCTTAAATCGTGATTGAAAAGGAAGGTTATTTTTTATACGATGTAACTTTATATTGTATGGAAAAGGAATGTTGCATGTAAAGGAAATAAGAATTATGCCTTTAAATTGAAGTTTCTAGTTTTGATATTCTTTTAAGTAATAATAGTTTTCCTGGCTTGCCCGGGAATATTTTTTTTATAAAGCACTAAGTAATAACAATGCAGAGCAGTTAAAAACTGGACGCGAAAGATCACAAGGCTATCGAAAACTTGGAAACAAACTGCCTATACTAGCAATTGAATCTAGGACCTTCTGAAAATAAAACAGAAATCGTGCTTGCGGAAAAAAATGTGTTCACAACAAAATTGATTTAAATACGATAAAATATATTTATTTTTCTTAAAAAAATCTTTACAACTTAAAGGCGGTGCTTTCAAAAGATAATGGCAGGATTCCCAATTTGCCAAAAACATCTGAAGCCTCTATAATTGACGTGGGAAGACTGCTCAATGACATATCACAAAATAATTACCGATTATCTTGTAGGTAGGTGGCATTTGCAATTCTTTGACCGACAGCTATGTCGTTACTGAATGAATAATTATGTTCTGTATATGGCCAGTTGGGTTGATCGAAAGGCTCATTTACGTATTCATTTCGAACTATACCAAAATAAGAAATGTATTTTAAGCTCGCTGTAAGATTACAAATTAAATCGTTTGATGGCGAACCGCGTGTGTAGAGAAACTTATAATTGATTAATTAGACGATATATTTTATGGTTTTTACATGGTAGAGTATATGCATTAATTCTGCTATTTTAAAACATAGTCCAACTATAGGGAGATGGTCAGAATCAGGCCATAGACACGATTGTGGACGCTTAAAAATAGAGAATAGTTTTTCGTAAAGGTACTTCATATAATTTGTCACTTTTGAAATTCATTATTTTTTAATTAAACATATGATAAAATAAAATATGTTATTAACGACATTGAATAGTTAACGAATAACCATAATCTATATATTAATACGTGAAGCAAAACTTTGTACCCCTTTTTACGAAAATTGCGCGGAAGGAGGAGTATGAAATATCGCTCACTTATAGCTTATATAGAAAAGGATTGCAGAATGTTATTTTTTTTTAAATTATGCATAAAAAGTACAGTAAATCAATAAAACAAACATTACACACACTGCCATGTATTTGACACACACGCATATAAATACACTTTTCAAAAATTTCAAAAATGGAAGAGGAGCGGCAGAAATCTTTCAATGCCAATCCAAACTCACATTGTATCTTTTTTAATTTTTCATTGCTTAGGATACAATTCGTGCAGCCTTAATAAAATTACGGTCGAATTTCGACCACTGGGCGACCACTAATTCACTGTAATCTACTAACGAAACTTCGACTCTCATCGACTCATGGTAGGGCCACGGGCATTATTCAATGATTATCGCCAAGTATTCCCACGAGTGTTAGAATGCCAATTAAAGTTGCATAAGTATGTTTTCTACTATACTTATGTTTTTTTTGACACTTTTTCCTAAAAGTAAATTTAGCTATCATTGTCATCAGCCGATTACTTGATTGATTTTTTTATACAACCTCGACTGACACCTCAGGCTGAGACCGCGATCAAGCTTTCACTTCTATATTTTATTTTTTGTTTATTATTTTTATTTGAAACTTAATAATAATAATAACGAAAATAAATAAAGGAGATAAAATATAATAATTGCATTGCATTCCTTGGCTAGTTTTAATTATTTTTGAAGACTGGTGCTTGAAATGGATTGAGACAATCTGTTATACAAGACATACAATAAATATTGCTGATTTTATTTAATTTATTACCTTGATAATGTCGTATCCTGGTCCCCCTGGAGAAGGCATTTAAAGAAGTGCCTACGAAAAACAGAAGTACGAGATATTACAATTTTGTCACCTAATTAGTGGCATTGAGAAAGATCTATCAATTAGTTTCATAAATTACTTTACTAATTGGTAACAAATCGGGCCAACGGCTATCCACTCTATACATTATTCAGTTGAGCGAACATGTATAGCAGGTACTTACTTAAATGGACTTAAAAAAACGTAAGTTGCTTAATTTACAAGATTGCAAGCCGCTGCTCCATCAAGCTCCTGTTATTTAACAAACTTAAATTAAATGTCGTAATCATACTAATATTATAAAGCTGAAGAGTTTGTTTGTTTGTTTGTTTGTTTGTTTGTTTGTTTGGTTGAACGCGCTAATCTCAGGAACTACTGGTTCGAATTGAAAAATTACTTTTGTGTTGAATTGTCCATTTATTGCGATAGGCTATATTAAAAAAATAAAATTAAAATAAAAGCACACCCGTGCGAAACCGGGGCGAGCCGCTGTTGAAGTATAAGCGATTGTCCCACTGCTGGGCAAAAGCCTACATTATTGAAATCAAGTCATCGCTACAATTGATAGGTATTAATTTCAGTGATCACACCCGTATTTGGCATCGCATCGAAAAATTATGCTTTGCCTGACGTGGTAATTGAACCCAAGACCTCCCTGATGTCGGGTCAAGCGCTTTACTACTCAGCCAGCGACGCTCCTCTTTTATATTATAAAGAATCATAAATAACATGTTGTAATTTTAATATAAGTTCATAAGTTTATTAGCAAAATAACGCAAGCCCAGAGGGTGCGATTCAGAATTGCTTTTGTCTGAACTTTAAACGTGAGATCAGGGTCTGACAGTGATTCTGTCTGTTTATCAAAAATGTTGTGTTTGAAATTCTATAATGAGTTGGCTTTTCACGTTAAGTAAGTATATTATTATATTCTTTATTGCACACAAAATACACACACGAAAACAATTTACTTGTACAATGGTGAGCAAAGGTGGAATAAAAAAGTAATTTCTGAATCTGTATGTAAGTATCTTACTATCTATCACTGACCAATCACGAATCTCAAAAACTATATTGACAAATTGCCTACAACCCTTATATTTGACAGATGATAAGTTCCTTATCTTTTTTTTAAAGAGTTTTGTGTTTTTGGCATTTTCAGGGTTACCCGACTTTTTGTGGGTGCGGCAAGAAACTTATAGTATAGTAACTTAATGTTTCTCACGCCGTGTGATCGAAACACCGTCAGAGGTTTTCTAAAGGGGACGCCATCACGCATTAGTGTGTCTCCGTTCCCAACTAGATTCTCAAAAAGGTTCGGATCGGATCGGAGTTCCTTAACGGTGTCATTATGTTACCGAAGAAGGTCCAAAGCAATTCGAAGTTCGACCTCATTCCGATGTAGCAACCACTCAAAACGCCCCGATCCACGTCTGTTCAACGTCAAACCGATCTTAAGTCAACCGAATAAGGATACCTCCGAAATCCTGTTATCCTTAACCCGTCATTGTACCGCACTCCCGCTTGGCAACTCGTTTGTAATCGCGTTCGGCACTGATAACGCATGTCACTTGAGGTGATATGATAACATAATTGTATGTTTATGTTTGTGTTAACTGCATCACTTTGTGTGGGTTTGGACTGGAGATTTGTTCGGGTATGTGTTGATACTTTTTGAGGGTTCTGTGTAATAATAGCAGCTAAGTACTTTTGTTTTGGGGTACTTTGTGGCTTGAAGATGCAGTTTGTGCCAAACAGATTATGATATTATTTTTGTTTTAGAAAAAGTTTTGAAAATGTTTAGAATAACGGAATTAAACACTCATCTTCTGACAATACTGGTCTAATGACCATGGTAGTCTATACTAATATTATAAAGAGGAAAGCTTTGTATTTTTGTATGTTTGCAACGATCCGCCGGGTTAGCGAGTGACATATATAGAAGCAGGTTTACATCCTGCTTTAGTAGAATAAAATAATAAAAATGTGAAAAAATTATAAGTAGATACTTTTTTATGAAAATAGGTTTATTCAATAATTATATATATTTATTTTCATATTTTTGTTTAAATGATGGAAAAAAATATAGTAGGTAAGTAAGTATTTTTTTTTTAAACAGGAGACCTTTTATACCAATGAAAGCAAACTTCTTTTGCCGTGTTCAATGACTAACACTTTCATTGTTCAAATTCATTTAAACTAGCTTTAGATTGCTTTAGATGACACAAGGACATTACATCGATAAAACATCGATAAACAATCACTACACTTGAAGAACTAGTAAATCGAAACTACCCGATTTTAGGCAGTTGCTACTTTAAAGAATTATATCAATTTTATTGTATTATTATAAACCTAGACGTAGGTATAGCTAAGCTTATTATTAGTTATTTACATTTACGTTATTTACAACGCATTCAAATGGATTTGAGAGGATATGTAATTGATAAGTAAACTCCTAATTATTAATAGTGTCTAACTAAGTTATCTCCGTCCGTCTGGATGTCTTTAAAGCGATAAGTAAGACCTAATTGTCACTTTGATTTAGTGTTGTAAGTAATCTTATCCATGTATTTGTATATGTTCTGATCTATGTCTTATGTTGCTATCTATTATGTGTGTTAATTATAGCTATTATATTATTATTAAAGGACTTTAGAAAAGGTCCATGAGCGGGACTTGAACCAGCACCTTCTAACATACCGAGTAAACCGGGTCAGGTGCGCTACCGATTAGGCTTACGTGGCCACGTCCGACCCGTGCAAAACCAAAAACAGACATACTTCGTATGTCAAGTCATTTTTCAATAATCAACAACTTCGTCATCCACATCCCATTCTAATATTTCTAATATTGTTACAAATATCTTATATTAAAATATTATAATTATAGTTATTTATACAATTTTACGCAAATGTCGCTATAACATCCGCTACACAACAGCTCTTTCTGCGTAAAACGGAACGCACCAGATTAAATTTAAATGAGGGTATACAAGCTACTAACTAATTATGAGACGACCAACACCTCAGTCTCCCTGTGACTACGGACTCTACAAAGGGTTAGAAACGTCAGGATAAACATTAAAAAGTAATTTGTAAAATAAACGCGAGTAGATCCGTAAAAGTTGTTTCATTTAAATGTGTAGTGTTCGCGTAAACTTTAGAAAACAATATATAACATCCGTGAAATGTTTGTAGCATATTGTTGTGTTCCGGCAATTAGAGATAAGATAGCCAGTGGCTGGTTAAAGCGCTTCCACCTTCGGCCTTAGCATCACTTAACATCAGGTGAGGTAAAGGACAAGTGGTTACCAGTAAGCAATAAAAAATTACAATCTAAATACAATTAACTGTTGATTTTTCAACACTTTTCAAAAAAAGTCTGTGAAAAACATTTAAACACTTTTTTCTGTATTATAAATTCTCGCAAAATATTTTCGTGAAATGTGTAACTATTGCGTAAATAATTATTGACAATATTCTGTTTCAAAGTCAAAGTCAAATCATTTATTCAATAAAAGTAGGGGAATCTGGATTATATGCAACTTAAAAAGCTTGTTATATGTATGTGTCGGAGACGTGGCGCTAGCATCGCTTAGAAACGACAAGTATAGTCTGCGCAGCCTATGCTCTATGGTACGAGAAATGTCCCGTCCGTTGTCGCGCCAACTGACGTTGACGTTTCTCGTACCATAGAGCATAGGCTGCGCAGACCACACTAAGTATAGACTATACTTGTCGTTTCTAAGCGATGCTAGCGCCACGTCTACGACATATGCATGCAAATATGCATGAAAAATGCTTGAAATATGCATGAAATATGCATGAAAATAGGTAAAATATGCAAAATGAAATGATAAGTTTTAGACGATAATAGGTGAAGTAATATAGCATTATATTACATTAAAATTTTTCATATTTTTGTAAACGAAAACAATCAAGTATTGTTCCAAATGTTCAGTAGTAAGATTGTGTCGTCGATCATTTAATATATATATAAGTGGTAAAGAATCGCCCCACATCCACTGAGGTAACTGAGCTGATTTGAACTTTGGTGCTATGTCAGCACTTATAGTTTTTAGCAAAAGTTCTGCGACCCATTAATAAAACTATCAATTTGACACAAACAGGTACAATAACAAACGACGCGTGGCTGCTGAGTGCGCTGCGCTAGAAAAATATTGTAAATGTATCAATAATATGCATCATAACTAGATTTTTAAGTAAAATATGCTACTGCGGCTGAGGATGGCTTAAATATGCAAATGCATATGCAAATATGCTAATGCATATAATCCGGTCAAAACTATAAAATCCAAATTATAATTAAAACTAAAAAACTACTGAATCTACCACCAGTTCGGATTTTTGGAGAGCCTTCGACCGAGAAGAGCCGGCAAGAAACTTAGGAGACTAATTTCTTTTTCTCCTTCTAATGGCAAAGCAAGTATAAGCAATTGAAAAAAAGAGGTTAGAACGGCACCGCCCTTTTTGCTCGACGTCCGTTTCCGTCCTTTATAACTGCGTTACATTATACCGCTATCTCTTTCACTCCTAAGCACACATTTAACTGCTCAATAGGGGTGCAGGACCGCTACGATAGGTCGTTGAGGTGGGAAGCTCGGAGGGGTGGGATGTAATAAAAACTTATGCCTAGTGGGGGTGGGTTCTTACGTAAATGGATAATGTCTATGTAGTGACGGGATGGGTCAAATCTGGGGCACGTGGGTTAAATAGGTAACCGACAAAGGAGTTGAGAATCGGCTACTGAGTTCTAACTAATATTATAAATGCAAAAGTAACTTTGTGTGTTGGTCTGTCTGCTAAGTAATCATACCTAACCCATTAAACCGATTTTGATTAAAATTCCTGAGACACGTCATTCTTTATTTCTTTTCAAGAAGCCAAATACCTATTTTCATGTATTTTACTTCAAAACTGACGGACTTTCATACAAACTTTCACCCTCTATTTGACTCCCTTAGTGTGTGATTTCTGTAAAATCCTTTCTTAGTGGCTGGTTACGTCACTCAATTAACCTGCAGCCCAAATTTCATCTAATTAGCTTCAGCGGTTTAGGCTCGGCGATGACGAATCAGTCAGGACAAGTCATTATATGTATACCTATAGATTTCTATCATATATTTTTAAGTTTATATATAACGTTAAAACTACTAACATAATAAAAACAATAGTTATTTACATTTTTAATGGAGGGAATATGTTTTTATTTTAGTTTGAGTTCTGTTCAGTAAAATTCAATAAGACAATTCATTTGTTTCTCTAAGATTTTAAATTATACTTTCGTTTTATTGTTTACTTGATTTACCACAATTAGACTATTGTTGGTGTTTATTAATCACATTAATCACACTAATATTATAAATGCGAAAGTTTGTGTGTATGTGTGTGTGTTTATTTGTTGCTTCTTCACGATGCAACGGATGGATAGATTTGGATAAAATTAGGCATACAGATAGTTTATAACCAGGATAAACACATAGAATAGTTTTTATCCTGATATTCCCACGGGAATGAATGGAAACTGTCAAAGCGGTACGAAGTCCGCCGGATTCACTAGTATATTATAAATCGTTATTATTATAGGCAAGTAAGATAAGAGTCAACTTTTTTTTTCCTTTAAAAGATTCATATTCAAATTCAAATGTCAGAGAGGTGCAGGTTCAAATCCTGCTCGTGAAAATTTTTATTCAACATTTGTGTTTTTGTAATTTGTTCGCAACAAAACTTGCGTTAAAAATTATTTGAACATTTTATAGTTTTACAAATATTAAATATCAGTTAAATTCTATAATACCTATATCGTAAGAAAAATTGCGTAAAATTATAAATAAACACAATTAAATTTATATCAAGTAATAATATTTACATGTCCATTTGCTAAGACAGTATGCTACATCCTAGGCCGCATCATTTTATGGACGAGCCTTCCCTGCGGATGGATAGGGAGAACGGGCCATAACCACCACGCGGACCCAGTGTGGATTGTTGGTTGTTAACGACGGCTAATTTAGCCAGGACCAATGGCATTAGGTACTTACGTGGCTTCTGAAACACGGAGACGTGCTGATGCTTGCCTTAAGGAATGTCTTTGTGACAAATGGAAAGAGTTATTTGCCATACGAATTCCTGTATTCGTTGATGAATAAAATTCGCACAAGGCATCCGGACTGAGTAATAAATAACTCAGTAGGCGTTTATGACTTATTTATTCTGTGGAACTTCTTAGCCAGAATTTCGTTCAACTTTCGATCAAAAACGTCTTCGACAGGAACCAGTCATCGACACTTTTTCCTTTAATCATGACAAATACGGGTCAGTAATTTTTTTTTCATTTTAATAACAATTGAATACAGACCTAGTAGAGGAGCTCGATGGCGCAGTGATTTACGCGCCCGGTCTGCGAGTGCTGAGGTTAAGCTACTTTCGCAATTGCCGGTCATCGGATGAGTGACCAAAAATTTATAATCTCGAGCTCCTCCGTGCTTCGGAAGGCACGTAAAGCCGTTGATCCCGGCTGCATTAGCAGTCGTTAACAACCGCCAATCCGCACCAGGACCTCGTGGTGGTTTATAGCCCGCTCTCCCTTTCCATCCATAGGGAAGGCTCGTGCCCCAGCAGTGGGGACATAAAAAAATGAGCTGATAATGATGATGATGATGATGACCACCTGCTTCCTTGCTGTCATTTAGTAAAATTTCAATGAAATTCTGTATATTTTTTTTTGTAGACGAAAACTGGTGTTATACACTAGGTTGTTGTGTTAGTGCCATGCCGCTGCGATAGATAGAGTTTCATTTTTCCTTTGTATTGTAGTAGATAAGAACGAATCTTATTAAAAAGGAATTTTCCAAACTATTCTTGAACACAAATCGCTAAAAGTTCGTTGCATCTTTGTCACAAGACCTTGAACTTTATACCGTTGTGACATAGAGAAGATAGTAGTAAGACGAGGGGGAATCGATAGAATGGACTGGAAGTTTGCGCGAAAGTCAAGTGAGCATCTTGCTCAGTTTGATGGAACGTGGACATGCAACCCTTGTTGAATTGTATACAGGGTGTAGGTCAGCACGTAGGGCTGTCACCATTTTATTTTATTTTATGAAAATGATAATGAAAACGGTTTACCATTTCATCGCTTTGTTTTAATTTAGATGCCTTGCCCCAGACGTGTTCATTTATATATCGACAAATAAATCTAACTAAAAACATTGTTTTTAGACTTTTAATTGCGATAAGTGTGTAAATAGAACTGTAAAATATATTTGTTTTTATTATTTTAATTATTATTATGTTTATTGTAAATTATTGTTTAATGTTAAAAGCAACACCTCTGATGTTGTTGATGTCTATGGGCTGTGGTGACTTCTCACTATCAAGCGGCCCGCATGCTCGTTTGCAGACCTTTAATATAAAAAAGGAACACTATCCTGAATTCTTGATATTAATTGCCTTGTTGGCATGTTACCCAACACTAGTAGTGTATAAAGACAACACTAGCCTAGCGTCATACCATGGCCTATATAAGCTTTGTCTCCATATTGCCCGTTCTCTTTTACCGGCACCCTACACGCGGACGGACCTGTTTTCTCTGTAATGAATCACTACATACTCGTAGTATAAAACAATGTCGCTTCCCGCTGTCTGTCTGTCCCTATGTATGTATGCTTAGTTCTTTAAAACTACGCAACGGATTTTTATTGTTTTTTTAATAGATAGAGTGATTCAAGAGGAAACTTTATCTATATATTAATACGTGAAACAAAAGCTTTGTACCCGTTTTTACGAAAATTGCGCGGACGGAGGAGTATGAAATTTCGCACACTTATAGTTTATATAGAGAAGGTTATTGGAATGTTAATATTTTTTTATTAAATTATGCATAAAAATACATTAAATCAATAAAAACAACATTACACACACTACCATGTATTTGATACACACGTATTGTTTGTCTTTAATGCGGCCGACATCTGTCAATACCAAACTCACATTCTATCTTTTTTAATTTTTCATTGCTTAGGATACAATCCGTGCAGCCTTAATAAAATTACGGTCGAATTTTGACCACAGGGCGACCACTAGTATGTATAAATACATGCATTTAGTATCATCATTGCACCCGTGCGAAGCCGGGGCGGGTCGCTAGTAACATGAATAAACTTCATTTGCTCAGTAATATAAAGAACCAGTTAGTTTTATTTTACCGTGGAACACCATTGCAACCCCGAGCGCAGTCTACCGCGCCACATGCCTTTCATTCCCTTTTGGTTTCCCATACCTATCAACGTTATTATTTTTTAAACCAGTAACTCAATTGTAGTGAAGCTTTCTAAGCTTAATGGAAATAGAAAGATCTAGAAGTGATTAAAGAAATCTTTGAATTGTCATTTTCAAGTGTACACTATTTTCAACCCTGTGTGCTTTGCTATGCATTCCATAGGGGGTGTAGGTCAGTAGGGCTGATACCATCCCACATTTTGTAGTTTTATTATACCTATAGGTGTTTTAGGGATAGCTTCTACAAGTTATGATTAAACAAATCATTTGCTTCAAATTCTAGTGTAAATATATACTTATTAAGTATTGACATTTAGAAAATGCATTATAATACGGTTTAAAATAAACGAAATAAAATAATAAATAAATAAATAAAATAAACGTTTATTGCTTAAAATACAATTTCATAGTTTCAATATTTAATAGTGACCGAAAAACAAAAGGCACAGTTACTTAAAAATAAGTAAAACATGGGTATGTCATACTTCTCCCTATTTTTGCTACCTTGGGATGAGCAGGATGAAAAGCCTTGCGATTGAAGTTTCGGAAAGCAGAAAAATGCTTAAAAAGTCCAGGCATCGATGGAATCCAACCGAAGCTCATTAAATCAGAACAGGCTTCTAGGTAATCCACCGGTTATGTTAATATAATAATTGACGGTGGAGCCAGTGCGAGCTCGATCAATAGTTTAAATTGTTAACTGTCTGATTCTGAACGGTTATAAAATATTTCGACCTGGGGCCAGTTCATCATCGTTAAAGTTAAGTATATTAAAAATTATGATATTTTTTATTTATTTTACATTATAGGTACTCGGAAATTTTGTCTTTATTATGGTATACTTCAACAATCAAATTAAAAATTTAATTGGTATGAAAGAAAAAAGTTTTTTCTGTTTGCTTACACGTCGTCATTAATTAAGAAATAAAGCAGAAAAAATGATATTGTATTGATACAATTATGGATTACCGAATCCGCCTCCGTGGTCTATTAGTTAAAACCCATAGGTGCCGTGTTCAATCCCTAACAAAGGTACCCATATTTACTAGCTACCACTAGCATATTTAAATATTTCTAAAACAATAATCTTTAAAAAATTTACGTATCCCGATAGTTAGAGAAAAGGTAACCAGTACCTTCCGGGCACAGGACTTTCGGCAACCCCGTAGTAATGTAAATTGTCATTGAAAACCAATAAAAATTAGTAATTACATCTATGTAAACCGTGTCGCCGTTGCAACAAAAACAAGCTTTAAACTGAATACTATAATTTAAAACTTGGAGAAGTTGCGTCGAATTTTAATTTACGTAACTGTCGTGAGAAGCAGTAAAAAATAAATAAACCGTGAAAAGCTGTTTAAAATTCAAGTTGCCAACCCTGGGGCGAGACGTTTGATGTTTTACGAGCTCACCGCTCGTCATCAAAGCTTCCCGGCTCCAGACGGGGTGTCAAGGTTGTCTACGATGAGTTTCAATTTATGTTATAATATTAATTTATTACATTATATTAAATTTTATCTTATTATTAAAGCTTTACGATGCTAGACGTTTTGTTTCAAATCTGTACTCTGCTTGAATGTTACTTACCAGTTTTTTTAATTATTGGCAAATAATTTAAGGGATTTAATAACTCGAAGCGTGCCTTCCGAAGCGCAGAATAACTTGAAATACTTTATTTTAGTAACTCATCCTCTAAGGCATAAGCAAAGTTACTTAACTTACATGACATAGGGATCGCGACCTGAACTCGCTGAAGTAAATGTAAATGTAAGCTTTTTGTTAGTATTTAATATTTATTTTTAATTTAGTTGACAACCCTAGCATTGGGGTTCAACATAACTCACATTTCGGGCAGTAGCGATACGGGCAAGGTCGCTGCGGAACCCACTGACCCCACAATGCAGACGGAAGCTCGGTATTGCCGAAATGAGCAAATAAAGTGGCCTGCCTGTATAATGAGTCAAGTAAAGAGTATTTAGACAAAGTTAGTTGAAGTTTCTCTGGAATTAAGTTTTAAATGTATTTTAAGACTATACTTTCTAAAAACGGCATTTTTCTCTTAAAACATTCTTATCTATTTATATGAAAACAACAAAATACCTATGACAGATATCATCATCATCATCAGCCTTAAACGTCCCACTGCTGGGCACAGGCCTCCCACATGATCAGTAGCACGTGGGGATATTGGGCCATAACCCACCACGCTGGCCCAATGCGGGTTGGTGGGTTTTAACGACTGCCATCTTACGACAACAACCGGGACCAACGGCTTAACGTGCCTTCCGAAGCACGGAATGACAGATATACCTATAACGTAAGTAAATTTTATTTTACTTTTTGATTATTTAATAATAATCAAAAAGTAAAATAAAATGTAAACTAAAATGAACGACAATACCTATTTAGTTTTAGTTAGTCTAGTTATAAACTAAGATACCTATTGAAATAACAAAATAATTTTCAAAAAATTGTGAAGTTATGACAATTGATAAGTACGACCAAAGAAATCGATTAGCGACCTACTTTGAAACCTTGCGCCTTTGATTAACAACGTTTTATAATTGGGGCACTTGGAATA
Organism: Eudonia mercurella; assembly: GCA_963082485.1. Taxonomy (NCBI): domain Eukaryota; kingdom Metazoa; phylum Arthropoda; class Insecta; order Lepidoptera; family Crambidae; genus Eudonia; species Eudonia mercurella. Next base: position 5,273,127 of record OY720041.1, on the reverse strand, counting down.
TGAATATGGAGTTTTGTTGCAAATTCTCTTACATCGAATTATCGAAACTGATATCAGGTATTTTATAAATGAAGTGTTATGTATCATGTATCTGGAGTACGACGAATTGTGAGGGACATTGTTTATTGCCTCATGCGGCATTTTTAGCATCACCGGACTTAGTTTTGCCATAATTCTTCTATTTTCAAAATTTCAAATATTAAAAATTATTGCAAATAATGCTTTTACGTCGAATTATCGAAACTGATATCAGGTATTTTATAAATTAAGTGCGGCATTTTTAGCATCACCGGACTTTTTTGGGGGCGTGTGAAACGAAACACCGTCATAGGTTTTTTAGAGGGAATGGCATCACGCATTAGTGCGTGTTCCCTTTACCTACTAGATCCTCCGAAGAGTTCGGATAGCATCGGCAAAAAATAACGAAATTGAAAGATGTCAAGTATGGAATAACACATAGACAATCCTTTAGTTTATTCAATATTAACCCATGCTTTGTTACAAACACACAAACAAAGGGCGTGCCACCAGACTCTGTTGCCGCCATAGTTGCTACATATCACCAGATTATTCCGTGACATAATTAAACTATGTTCCTGATTGTAGCGTTGTTTATGCTCTACAGAAGCATCTTCCGTCTTGGCTCGAGCTGGAAGCTGGAAATGCTGTCTAGAATTTCTCTATTTCAATTAAGCTTCCATTCCGGCACCGGTTTCGGGTGTTTTCGCCGGATCCGGCGAACAATGTCGATGCAAATGCGAGATGCAGCTTTCAAGGTTTTATTTGTTTTTGTAGCTACATTGTGTGTAGCGGCTGAGGTTTCCGTGGCTTGTTTCATTCAAGACAAATATTTGTGAAAGATATAATTGGAAAAAATAGGCTGAGTTGAATTAGAGAAAATTTCGCAAAATATTGAACAATTATCCACAACTAGGATTGAACCTAAATTGTTTGTCTGCGTGGCTAGCTACCACCATCTTATCTAAATATGTTGCCATAATATCGGAGGAGCTCGATGGCGCAGTGGAGGAGCCCGATGGTGCAAAGGTTAGCGCGCCCGGTCTGCGAGTGCTGAGGTTAGCAACTTTCGCAAAGGCCGGTCATCGGATGGGTGACCAAAAATTTATCATCTCGAGCTCCTCCGTGCTTCGGAAGGCACGAAAAGCCGTTGGTCCCGGCTGCATTAGCAGTCGTTAACAACCACCAATCCGCACTGAGCCCGCCTGGTACTTTATGGCCCGTTCTCCCTATCCATCCATAGGGAAGGCTCGTGCCCCAGCAGTGGGACATAAAATGAGCTGATGATGATGATGATGATGATGCCATAATATCAATGTTTGTAGCATTGTTATGTTTCGGCAGCCAGAGATAAGATAGCCAGTGCCTCAGTGCAACTTGCGGGTTAGGCAAGCAAGGTGAATAGAGCGAGGAGAATATATATTTATTAGCATAGCAGAAAACATGGTACATTTTTGGTTCTTAATATAATATTTATCGCATGTTTTACCGAATTATCTATAAGCAAATTTACAATCGCCATGTCTTATAATATTAAAAATATATGGATAATTTATAAAATACATCTCAATAATAAAATAACTTAATACAATTTATGTCAATAATTAATTTGGGGAGGACGGTTAATGAGCCAGAATTCTGCTCGACTAACTGTCCTGGCATCTGGACTCTGCTTCTGCTTTACATCAGCCAGAGCAGAGACATTTGCCTAATTTTAAATCCGCATCCTCTGTATTAGGTACTGGATTAGGTGCTCTACCAATTATGCTATCGCGGTCTGCCCGACCCGTGCAAATTAATCAACACTATCTTCTTTTACATTGTAAACCAAAGGAGCTTTATGCAAAGAACTAAGTTATTAACATTTAAATACTGTTCGTGGAAATTTTTTCATCACTTTTCCGAATTGTAATTTGTTTGCGTGAATTTATTGTATAACCATATGTATAGTTTCTTAAGGAAGCTTTTCTTGGGGCTAGATAATTGGTGTGAGTGTGGGAAACATTTATATATTTATTTATTTATACATAAAATATTATGATAATTTCTTTTACGACATTTTTGATGTTTTGAAAATATTTTTTAAATTACAAGTTTTTAAATTGGTCAAGCCGTTTATTTATTTAGGTCTGCCAACAGTTTTTAAACTTAAACAAACAACAATACATTCCATAAATAAAAATAGGTACAGTGAAAAAACAATTACAGGCAAACACAGCATGAATTTCTGATTTAAACTTAGATTACAATTAGATTACGCTTACAAATAAATATATAAACTTGTAAAAAAAACCAAGTCTCGCAACTCAGTTCTTCTACCGTAAAAAATTGAAATATGGTCCATGTAATACCAAGTCGGTGAATTTATTCAGTCCCTACTTAAGGGACCTTCTGTTTTAAGTTATTACGTAATTAGCTAACCTAACAACATCTTATAGTGACCATATTAATATTAAAAATATTTTATGTTTTAAATAAATAGATTGACTTGGCCATCACATGAAAACACAATGTATCTCACAAGTATTACATATATTATATTAAATTAGATTGTTTAGTGCGATTGCCAAGTCAATCTATGTATTTATTTAAAACAAAAGATTTTTAATATTAATATGGTCACTATAAGATGTTGTTAGGTTAGCTAACTACTTAAGACAGAAGGTCTCTTAAGTACCTAGGGACTGAATAAATTCACTGACTTGGTATTACCTACATGGATCTCACAACTTTTTACGGTAGAAGAACTGAGATGCGAGACTTGGTTTTTTTTACAAGTATGTTTTTGATGGCATCTCACTTCTTTTTGTAGATAGTCCTACTTTTTTTCCTTTGCCCCCAGATTCACAAAAGTACACCTATAATCTACGTTAAGCCGTAGATGACCATGTCTAGTATAGACTAGTCTATACTAGACTATGACGTAAACTATGATTAAAATTGTACTAGAAATATAGTATAAAAGCTTCCAGTATACTGATTTGTGACATATGATTCTGGTATATTCGACGTGGTTAATAGTTTTGGCTCCGGAATGTCTATAAACACTTGCTACGTCAGGATTTATTTACTCGAGATATGATTTGATTTGGAAATGCAGTCCCATTTACTAAATCGGGATTATCGAAATGAAGTCATGATTATCTATACTACTATATAAATCTGTAGGCTCTGTCTGTTTGCAAGCAAGTTTTATGACAAATTTTGGGATAAATATTCGTTTTATGACGCACTGACACCAATTCTACGATTTTTGAAATTTTTGTCTGTTTGTCTGTCTGTCTGTCTGTCTGTCTGTCTGTCTGTCTGTCTGTCTGTCTGTCTGTCTGTCTGTCTGTCTGTCTGTCTGTCTGTCTGTCTGTCTGTCTGTCTGTCTGTCTGTCTGTGATCCATTATTTTCGCACAGCGAAGCGGGCGGGTGACGGCTTTATATTTAATATTACTTACCTTACTTATTGTGTCACATAAAGAACATAATTATGTTGCTGCAACCATATTATCGTAAGTCCGTTGCTTTGACAGAAGTGTTGAGCGGTTTTACCTTACTCATCATCATCATCATCATCATCATCATAATAATCATCAACGTCATGGAGTCATTTGCCGTGCTACGTATTAAAAAAAAACATCATCACCAGCTCATTGAATGTCCTCACTGCTGAAGCACGAGCCTGGGGGTCGACCGCCTAACTCTCTCGCTTTCGATCGCTTTGAAGGCGAGGCGAGGAGGAGGCGTCATCTTGTCATTTAGAAAGCGATATCGAAAGCTATAGGCTATAGCTTTCGATATTATTCGATATTATATTAGAAAGCGAGGCGAGGGCCTCGCCTTCAAAGCGATCGAAAGCGAGAGAGTTAGGCGGTTGGGGGGCTGGGTCGAAATAGCAACACTACCAAGATGCACGGGCTATTAACCACCACGTGGGTCTAGTGTAGATTGATGATTGTCAACGACTGCTAATGCAGCCGTGCGTGACCAACCAACTCGAGATTATGGACTTTTTGGTTAAGTACCTATAAGATGAGCAACCTTTGCGAAATTAGCAATCGCAGTCTGAGCGCGTTGACCACTGCTCCATCGACCACTTATGATGATACGTGGTCACGGTCAGGTGAATTGAAAATCAAGTGCTTTCCAGTTTTTTTAAAACGTTTAATAGTAAACAATATTATATAATAACTGAATAAGCGATAAAGAAAACGAGTGAAGGTAATCTTAGTCGGTTTACTGTCCCGCAAACCACATAAATTATGGTATACGAGTATAACAATTAATTAAACCGATGTTTAATTTCTGGATTGAGAAATACAAGAGACCGGCGATTGTAAACTAAAAGGTATTGACTGAAAATAGATTCTAAGTAAACTACTATGTTTTTCTAAAAAAAACTTATCAAATAACGCTTTGTATGACATATATATATGTGCATCATTAAAAATATATCAGTAATCCTTCAAAACGCAAACGAATGGTTAATCTACTTGTTACATAGTTATACTAAAACAGAATCGCAATAAAATCGCAAATATTGGCTATCCGCCAAAAGTTATCATTTTAATACCAAAAAAGACGCAAGCGACACCACCAGCTGACGAGCTAATTTTATATCGTATTACCACGAGGAAATGTGCTATTTTCAATTGACTAACGGTGTCAAGTTTGCGAATACGTTTGAAGTGTCAAATGCTTTTGCCCGGAGTAGTTAATTAATGGTTGAATATAATTGTAGTGTCAGTTCGATTCTTGATCAAGGTAGTTTTACGTAGATGTAGACGTGTTACCCATATTAGATCACGTCACTAATGTTTTTTTACATATATGTAGAGTTAAAAACTTCTAGAACAAGCTTCCTTATAGTATAAACAAATGACTGATTTACTTCTAAGTTTAAATTTGACTCAGATTCCCAGACTTCCTCCACGGTTATAATTTAGTATTCTGTGAGAAGTTTGTGAAGGGAAACCAGTGTCATGACTGCTCAGTGGGTAAGACTGTTGCCTGTATTTCCAAAGGTCGTAGGTTCGTATCCCAAGTGCAACTGCAATTCAAATGAAAGAAACAAGTAATGATTAAATTAAACAAGAAAAAGATTGAATTGAATTATTAATATTTCTGAAATTGAAATTTTTTAGAATTTATGTTTCCGTCTGTTACTCTTAAACAGTGGATCACATAAATCATTATCTCATCAGTATTACGTGCAATTATAGTGAAAATATATATCTCCTTTTTTATCATCTTTTTTGTCATCCATTGATCCGTTATGACGTAACTCACAGAAAAAGCTCTACCTATTCCAACCTAACTTATAAGTAAATGAAAAATTAAGTAACACTTACATACATGTAGTCATGAACCAACTAAATTGGAAATCTAAATCGTCCAATAAACCAGTGGTGGATTCAACAAATAAATCTCAGTTGTTAGTGGACGATTAACGTATCATCTTCTTAATTATGGGATTGCACAAAATTGCCGCGTCTGAGCGGATACGTGGCGCATACAACTTACAACTCAGCAGCCAACGAGCGGTAGGCAGGCCAATCGTAAATTCGATCGTGCAGACGTTTGCACCGTCTGTGAGTGAGCTTGTAGGTTCTTAGTCTTAGATCAATTATGTATCGTTAAAGAATCCGGAACAAAAATGCAGCTCAATTTTGGTCCTGTTTGCTCATAGGTAGAGTTACCAGATGGAAAATTGAAAAGTCCTGAGAAAAAGTATGATTTCAATAAAAAAGTGCTGAACGTAATTCGTAACTCTGTGGAAAAAAGTAACTAATAATCTAATGTTGTTACTGATGTTTTGCAGTGTCTAGGAAACAAAGTCATAAATGGTAAGTAGGTACTTTATTGAAAAATCGATTAACCCTGAGATTTCCAAAATCCGCAATCCTGTCAGGAGCCTAAAGATCGTGAGATCTCAGCTCAAATCCGGAGATATGGTAACCCTACTCATAGGTACCTATACATTTAAATTTCGAATAACAAAATCTGCAAAAACAGGTCAACTACTTTACATAACTGTGAACCTTAAGTCTTAAACATAAAGATTAAATTAAGGTTGCAAAATATTTTTTTAATTAATAAATTCGTATTAACACCTTTGTGCATGACTGTAAAATAATAATAAAATTTCGTTGGTTCGAATCCGCGAAGTCAAAAATATACTTAGGTGGTTTGCACCGTGGTGCGAATCGCTGAAGTACGAAAAAGACATTCGCCGATTCATACCATGGTTCGAAACAGCCAATTCAAAAAGCGTCCTGCTGCGATTCACACCGTGGTGCGAACCAGTCGTGGTGTGAATCGATGAAGTACCCGTCTAGCCAAGCCCATCGTTAATTCGATCGTGCAAAACTGGGTGCCTAGTATAAGATTAGTTTACTATCCGTATTCATTCGATTACGTTTACGAAAACGAAAATTAGTATGGCATTGAAGCAGCGCCTCCTGGCGACATACGAGAAGAATTCAAATTTTGCCTTTTTCGTTTTCGTTCACGAGATCGAATGGCGAATGAAACTCGTATTCTGTGCTCGTACTAGGCACCCTGCAAGCATCTTCACTGTCTGCGACTACGAATGATCGTTTAGCTTTTTAGCCTGAACGTGGTAGAGGGGCAGTGAATATCTGCGGTGTGCCGAGTGTCTACTGCTAGTTTTATTTGCCATCCAATCACTAAAATTTATCTTTACTTTTAGCGCCTTACAAATAAACAAAGAATAAGGCCCGAATAGTTATTCCGTGTTTTGTTTCTGTCATGTAAATGTCATTTCAAATTAGAGTAAAAGAGATCATCATCATCATCATCTCAGCCAAAAGACGTCCACTGCTGGACAAAGGCTCTCCAAGGATCTTCACAACAAACGGTTTTGTGCTGCTCACATCCAGCGGCTTCCCGCGACCTTCACCAGCCCCCCAACCGCCTAACTCTCTCGCTTTCGATCGCTTTGAAGGCGAGGTCCTCGCGTCATCTTCTAATATAATATCGAATAATATCGAAAGCTATAGCCTATAACTTTCGATATTGCTTTAATATAACTTTCGAAATGACAAGATGACGCCACCTCCTCGCCTCGCCTTCAAAGCGATCGAAAGCGAGAGAGTTAGGCGGTCGGCCCCCTGATCGTCGGTCCACCTTGTTGGAGGCCTGCCCACACTGCGCAGACCTTATTCTTTTTTTTATTTGTAAGGGGGTAAATGTATTGTAACGTTAGAGTATTCCGTTACGATTCAGTTTATTTCCGTTATTTGAAGTTGCGTTTGTTCAATTACTCCCTTTTCTTATCCATTCTCTATTTTTGGTTTATTTTTAATGTGCTTTGTTTTTAATACAATTCAATTCGAATCATTTTCTTTACAAACCTGATATCCAACATTCGACTCTAAACTTTTGAAGTGGAAATTATTATATTGATGAACTTTTTTGAAAAATACTAACCATAAAAAACTTCTCAAAAGCACTTCTCCACATAATACGAACAACAACCAACCGTCAAAGTTTATTTGTAATCGATAAATAACATCTTTAAAGGCTTAGTTATCGTCATGTCAAATAAATAATACATTTAACAAAAAAAAAATCACAGAGAACATATTATTCCACCATTTTCCAACCATCGTCCGGGAGTTACAAATCAAACGAAATATATTGGTTATAAAAATGCAACAAGTATGCGAAATGCATACAGCTTGCGTGTGTGTGTATACTCCACTTGCTTTTATGGGCAATAAACGGTTTTTACGACTGCAAGGATAATACTATCCAGCTAAAAGGGTCCTGCGCCACAGCTATACTCGGGCCACTAATTAAAAACGTCTGTGGAAAGCAAATATCATTTCAAGGACACAGCTGAATCACAACTTTCCATTTCTAAAATTGATCGATACGAGCTTTGTACGAGTGAGCGCGAGCAATCGATTATTAAGTAATGTTTTCATCAGGGCTGGATACAGTTACCAAATTCCCACTATAAGTACCGTTAAGTAACGTTATTTCTGTAAAGGTAATTTAGTAACGGAAATGCAGGTATCGTTATCTAGAAAAGTATCGCTACTTTTTCGTTACATATTACGCTTTAGCCAATCCGCGTAGAGCGGTTAGCTAATTTACCGGTAAAAAGCCACCCATACCAAGCATACCGGTAATTTTTTTTTACCGGTTTCTTCTTTTGACAGACTTATCGATACCAATTTTTAACGGTGTTAAAAGTCATGGTTTTCATTAATATGCCACTCGTGGTGGATGATTTAGCGAATATATTTCATCATCTTGTAGTTGCTATTGTCACCATTTTGTGTAATATGTATTCATGAAAAAAACCTTTTTCAAACAGGTATTTTAAAAGCATAAATGTGAATTAATACTGAAGTTAATTAGTGATACATCATTTATCATTGTGTATTTGGTTTCTGTTTGTTATCTTAAAAGAAAATAAGTTCTTTTGTTATTAGCCGTTTGGATACCACCGCTGAACAAAGGCTTCTTCTCCTTCCATTTCCATTGATTGGGTTTTATGTAACAGCATTTTAAATAAAGTAAGTGAAAATATATATTAAATCTAGATTTAGAGCTTCTTAAAACATTGCACTCCGCTTTGAAGTTGATAGAGACCGAAGTAAATACTTTTTGTCCTATGTAACTCGTAAAAAAACGGAGTAAACTCCGGTAATATCTATTACAGGTGCAATATGCAAACTGCTTATTATATTTAATGTGTTTAAATACAGCTCTGCTTGGAGCTAAACGAAGCCGTAATTTGTGGTGGGATATTTGTTTTCCCCCACCACAACAATAGCCTATTCGCATGTTTAATTATATGGTTTAGCATAAGCGTTTGTGAGTTAAGGCCAGCGCAAACGCGACTTATACAGGTATAATAAGTCCTCGTTTTAACACTGGCCGCCCTTTGTAACTTGTGTTCCCTTCCACCCATTAAATTCATCGCTGCCACTCGGCAGAGCAGTAAAAGTTGAGAACCGCTCGGAAGTTTCCTCCAAGTTGCGTTCACGTCCCCCTTTCCCCCCCGTAAAGCCGGTACGTTTGACGAGGTGTACCGTACGTAGTTTTAGGAGAGTTTCCCCCCAGACGGTCGTAAACACCCCCTCCCACCTGACGTGCAAAGCCAAAAATTCAGAAAACAAATAGCCTATACATAATTATACGAGTAATAAAACACAACGTTTATTACGAGCTCGGTTATACGGTTTATGACCCCCGCCCGGGACCACTCCAGATAGACGTCAGTCGGTTGCCTAGACGTCGTAAATATGTATGAAATATGATAATTGCGAAATTCTTCAATATATTACGATTTGAACATTGATGATTCGTCTGACGTTTTGTGGGCCCATAACTCGGCGTTCGCGGAATCAACAACGCTGCGCCCGCGCACCTCGCTGCCTCCACAAAGCCCGATATTGTGTTTCACGCGTGCGTCCACCGACCACTCAGCTTTGTTTGCTTTTTAAATTGTTAAAGTATTGTGTATCAGGTTATATTATTACCTTCTATTCTTTATTCGTATAGGTGTAGTGGATGTCGCCGGATGTCGTAGTGTGGCCTGGCTTTAATGCTTTATTATTTACTATGAGCGGAGGCTGCCCACTATTTGTCCGTAAGCTGTTTTAAAGTTTCATGAGCTTAAATGACGACTTCAGTAATATTAAGTTATTAATGGGCTCGTTTGTGTTTAAATAAATTAGTGAGTAAAATGACAAACAAGCATACATTTTAATTACGTACTGACTATCCTGGCGCTGTAGCCCCAAGTGAGTTTATTTAAATTAGGTAACATAATATGTTACTTAATTATTAATAAATATGTTGTCATATAGGTGTGAGGTTAATAATAAAATAAAATAAGAGACTTACTGTCTGATTAATAGTTCGACGCAAAACTCAAACCGCTGCTAGAAACACAAAACTACTTTCCCCAAAGAATTTTATTTGAACAATAAAATCAAGCTGCCATTCGTATTGTATGAAATGTTTGTCATATTTGATGATCCTTGAGTTGTTATAATACTTCACCTGTATGTGTACTTATTAGTTAAATAAATAGATAAAAAGTCGCTCCACGATGCCTATAAAGTTTTCAAGCCGTTTCAAACAACCACCTCTGTCTGAAGACCACCGATCTCAAACCCAAAGGTCCCGGGTTTGATTCCCAGCGGAGGGTACAACTTTGTGTACTCAATTTGGTTGGTGATAGGGCTTGTTCTTGTCTTAATATGTCGCCATAACATCAATGTTTGTAGCATTGTTGTGTTCCGTAATATAGCCAGGGCCTCACTCGGATTCCACCTTCGGACTTATCATCACTTAACATCAAGTGATCAAGAGCTTACCTGTAAAATATTTATTTAAAATAACATAGCCATTGTACCTAATATACATATGTGTTCTATTTACCTTCGGCTACAACTACAAGTTTTAATTAAGCGGCGTCGTAATGTGCTCCCGCGATACTCCATTTCGCAAAATTAAGCCATTACGATAACGTCTCATGTTAATTAATTTCTCATACTGTTGCACACAATTAGCACAGCCCACGGTAATCGATGTTTGCATACGGTTTAATATCGGAGCAAATTATGTGTGACGCTACAAAACGCTGCGGATTGATTAAAAACTTAGCTGTGTCTATATGTTTAGTTTTTATTTTATTTTTTTAACAATAATAATAAGGCAGTTCTCATCGATACGGCACGCATTGTGAGGAGGTTCCTGTCTTTGAAGTCCTAATCACCGGTAGCTTGGATCCTGGTCCCGATGCCGGCGCCCTATTTTTTTATATTTTTAAATGTTTTGTTTTTAGAAAATATTTAAAAATGTTAATTATTATGTTGAAAAATAAATAAAGGAAATAATAATAATAGTAAATAATTTATTTCAGTTTATACAAATATATTAAGTTAGTTACACACAACTTAAAAACTAATGTTAAACTACTAATCCAATGAAAATAAAAATAATTAAATACAAATAAAAGTCACTTAAAATTGCCAATCGTATGCAAGCGCATCTAGTGTTCCAGCATCGGCGAGTCCCAACGATGGGCCAGCATACTCAGGATGCCGTTGGGGCTCCGCGCATGAGTACTAGCAGCAAAGGCGCAGCGATTCCTTATGATAGCATAGAAATCAAAAAATCAATTAAAAAGAAATCATGAAAAGAACTTTCCTTTTTTTTACTTGTTATCTTATCTCTGACTGTCGGAACACAACACTACATTGTTGTCATGGTGACAGACTTAGAAAAGATAGACAGCTTCGCAGAATTTTAGTCCTACCACACCAGTACATCTATCAAGGTTGTCAATCTTTAGGTCTCTGAGTATATCCGGGAACTTGCTATGGCAACCTAATTAACCAGCTCCACTAGTGGGTAGACCACTGCGGCGGTAAAATGTACCTATTTGTATTTTTGGGATAAAAATAATACATTCTTAAAAATAATACTCTCAAATAATTTTCTAGATATTTGTTTGGAAAAAATGCTTTAAACACATTTCTTTACACTCTGTATAAATGGTTAAAAAAACAATGTTAATTGGGTTATAAAAAAACAGCGTTACAAAATGTTAAAATCTTTTTTTTAAAACTCGGGTTGATCGCGTCTTATGGGTGGGGAAAAGCGCCCAGGTAAGTACATATCTGTACCTGGTAGAGAGCGCGTGTGAACCGGGTCCACCTGGTCCTATGCGAGTGTGCATGTTTAGTGTATTCTGTAAATGTGTGGCATTTAGAGGAGCGGAAAAAAAATATAGCTAGTCTTGAGCGTCCCAACGTTGGGCAAAGGTCTATTTCTTCCGTTTCCACTACCGATCGGGTCTTCAGCCATGACTTTCCATTCATAATAATATCAAAAATACTATTCACACAATACTTTCCGTTTACAATTTTACGTCAAGAAATAAACTGATAATGCACAATAACTTTGTTTCTTGATCTATTAAGAATTGTTTCAATGTGAAAGGCGAAGATACGCTATCTTATCAAACGTGGGTATTATGTGAGCAGATATAATATGCAAGCCGCTTCTAAATACCAACACGTTGTATGTAACTGACCTTTTTTTATAATTAACGATAAGGCTGCGTGAAATGGAGGACTAATTGTGGGTAACACCAGTGTTCAACACTTTAAGCCTATTGTTGTTCTTCACCAATTTACTATAAAACAAAAATTTATATAAAAAAATTACATAGAATTTCATTGATTGATTTTTCTGATTACAGTTTTGAAATTTGTTTTTTTATGGTTTACAACGTAGTGTAGGACGCCCTCAGACTAGGTGGAGCGACGATCTTCGCAAGGTGGCTGGCAAGAGCTGGATGAGAGTAGCCGACGATCGTGCTCAGTGGCGTGCACTTGGGGTGGCCTATGTACAGCAGTGGATGTGTGTAGGCTGATGATGATGATGATGATGATGATGATGATGATGATGATGATGATGATGATGATGATGATGATGATGATGATGATGATGATGATGATGATGATGATGATGATGATGGTGATGGTGATGATGATGATGATGATGATGATGATGATGATGATGATGATGATGGTGATGATGATGATGATGATGAAAGGAAAAAATTTAGAATACTAGTAGAATACTAGTTTCTGTCGAGCACTGGTGCTACCCTGCTCTATAAACTGAACTGAAGAATGTCTATTATTCACATAGTTTTAAGGAATTGTCTTTGGACAGTGTCTGAAATTAATGATTTTTAAACTAATTTGTTTATTAAAAAAAAACTTATATTCAAATGAATTTATTTCTAAAAAAAAAAGAGTGTTGAAAAAAATCATAAATATAGCTTGCCTAATTCTTAACTGATCTTTATTTGAGAGATTTTTTTTAGATTTGTAAAAATATTAAGATCGGATGTTGACGACGTAGTTGTCGACATTGAATATCCTTTGGCTTACAGAGCAAGAGTAGATAGTGTTGATTAATTTCGGCGAGTTGGGTTGAGCCACGATAGCATAGTTGGTAGTGCACCTGACCCGCCATGTCATGGGGTGCGGGTTCGAATCCCGCTCGTGGAATTTTTTCAACACTTCTTTTTTCAAATTGTAATTTGTTCGCGACAATATTTGCGTAAAGTTTTATGTAAATAATCATAAATTTATTGTGATTTAAAGTCCAATACGGAAAGTTTCAAATCGCATTTGCAATATTCGTGACATCCTCATTAGAATGATTATTTCTTATCTGTGGTGTTACATGCATATTTATCTTTCAGTTAGATTAAATTTTAACAAATTACGTCACTCAAATTGTTGCAAGTAATTAAAAGGTCAAGAACATAGTATTGTTCACCTTTTTTGATAACAGTATGTTATGACTGAATATAGGTATAACTTTGGCGCAAATTTTATTGCGTACAAATTTAAGTTCGCAAAATAGCCACGAGCGGAACTCAAACCTTAATCAGCCGCTCTATCAATCAGGCTATCGTATGTCCAACCCGTATTAAATCTACACTACTACTTAATAACTTTTAAAGGCTATAAGAACCATCATCATCATCATCAGCGTACACACGTCCACCGCTGTACATAGGCCTCTCCAAGTGCACCCCACTGAGCACGATCCGCGGCTACTCTCATCCAGCTCTTGCCAGCCACTTTGCGAAGATCGTCGTTCCACCTAGTCTGAGGGTGTCCTACAGAACCATCTCTTCTCTTCTTCTTCTTCTTCTTCAGCCTATAGTCACCCACTGCTGAGTGTAGGCCTCCTCTTATGCACGCCATCTTGTCCGTTCTCGGGCTTTCTCCAACCAATTCTTCCCCGTGACCTTTGTGATGTCATATCTAGCCTTCTGGCGGCCGACGCTTCTGGTACCGGTCCGTGGTCTCCGCTCCAGCACCTTCCTGCTCCACAGGCCATCGCTTCTGCGGCTCACGTGACCCGCCCATCGCTACTTTCTTTGCGCAATGATACGCCCCACGTCAATAAGTTTAGTAAGTACGTCTCCGGATTACCTGGTTTTTTTTGTCGCTTAGAGTGATACCTCATGGCGCGTTCCATTTTCTTTGGGCTATTTGGAGCTTTTGGACGTAATATTGTGTAAGAACCCAAGTTTCTGCCCCGTATACCATGACCGGCTGGATGCATTGCTCGTATGCCCTTCGTTTTAGAGAGAGGGGGTCTTACATTTGAAAATTTCGGGCAGCTTACCGAACGCCCCCCTACTGAGTCCAATGCGGCGTTGAATTTCTTTAGCCTGTCCGTCCTTCCCAAGCGAAATTAGTTGCCCCAAGTAGACATATTTATCAACCCGCTCTATCTCTTTAGCGTTCACCATGATGCTGTCTACGGCGGGATCCTTGCTCATGATATTTGTTTTTCCCATGTTCATACGTAGACCAACACTTATTGAGGCTAGTTAAAGAGGGTAGGTAGGTATTCGCTCCTGTGTCTTTTTAGCCTAGCTCTGCTCTAGCTAAAATTCACCATCTCATGCCCTCTAGTATTTCTTTGGCCCAAGCCGTCCTTGCCGACGATTCGCTTTCCAGACGTTTCCCAATTTTGGCATTATAATCTCCCATAACGACAGTATAAAAACAAGTGTTTTCTTTAAGTGCTTTGTTTAGGTCGTCATAGAATTCTTCGATTTCATCATCTGTATGTGTTGATGTGATGCGTACACCTGCACGACTTTCAAGCTATATAGCTTGTTTAAGCAAAAGACCGCCACTATAACACGTGTTGAAACAGAGTATACGTTTTTTAAATCCTTGACCATCGACGTATTAATTAGGAAACCGGGGTAGGTTTCCTAATTAATTCCTAATTAATAATTATTCCTCGGATTTATCGTCGTATCTGATATAGCAGAACCATACTCAATTCATTTTAAATATCAATATAATATTTTATATATCGTAAAAAAAATAACAAATATAAAGTGTTCAACTGATCACAAAGTTTCAGAACAAAAAATGTGTGTTTATGAAGCGTAGTAAAATAAAAACACTCATGCTTATTAGAGATTTTCTTATCAGCAAAACAGCTATGGATTGCTTGTGAAATATAGTACCTAACCAGTGACTTCGAATACAAGTGGGAAAACACCTTTTATCGACTATACCATGGCGAGTGCTCCGAAGAACTTAATTCCCTTTAGGTGAACCACATTACGCATGAAAAACTGGCCGACTGACGAAAACGATATTTTATTTATAGTTTTGTAACATAATTATATCATCATCAGCTCATTTTATGTCCCCACTGCTGGGGCGCGAGCCTTCCCTATGGATAGATAGGGGGAAAGGGCCATAAAACACCACGCGGGCCCAGTGCGGATTGGTGGTTGTCAACGACTGCTAATGCAGCCGGGACCAACAGCTTTACGTGCCTTCCAAAGCACGGAGGAGCTCGAGATAATACATTTTTGGTCACCCATCCGATGACCGCCTTTGTGAAAGTTGCTTAGCAATCTGCTGCCATCGAGCCATCGAGCTCCTCATCATTTAACATGTTACACACACACAAACTATAAGTAAAAATATAAATAATTTCAACCGCCTCTGTGGTCTAGTGGTTAAGACCACCGGCTTAGACCCAGAGGTCCCGGGTTCGATTCCCAGCGGTGGACATGTGTGTGTACTCGGTTTGGTTGGTGGTAGGGCTTGTTTGTCCGCCTGGCTAGCTACCACCATCTTATCTAAATATGTCGCCATGACATCAATGTTTGTAGCATTGTTGTGTTCCGGCAGCTAGAGATAAGATAGCCAGTGCCTCTCTAGTTGAGGATCCCCGGGTGAAGTGCGCTTATACCAATTGGCCTCATGAGATCATAGATCATAAATAGATAAAAAAAGTTCGTTTTATTGACACTTATCGTCCACACTAATAAAACATGCTACATATGCTAGGTACATATATATAAAAAAGTCATATAGTCTGGACTCACCTTTTATCTCTCCTTCTCCCTTTCTTGAAACAACCACGCGTGTTGGACTTCGGTGGTCCCGATCCAAATATAACCCCTCGGAGAATCTAGCAAGGCGTGGGGACTCGCACTAGTGTGTGATGCCGTTCCCTCTAGAAAACCTTTGACGGTGCTTCATTTCACACAGCTTGGGCGACCTTTTAAGTTTGCCCAAGCTGTATGAAATGAAATGAACCTTTTAAGTGGTGAAGCTGAAAATGCTGTTAAAGGCAATCAGCAAGCTCTCAAAAAAAGGCTTCGGGGTTACCGATATACAGTGGCAACTATTACGTCGCGAACGAAGAAATATGGTGACTAATTTCTTTGTCACACCACCAAACAAATTTAATTATCACCAAGCATGGTTTTTCCTTCTTTCTACAAGATGTGGCGTAAAGAAGCAACTTGCAGATCGGCAAGGAGGACGGTGAGTGAGACACAATCCTGCTTCACTGTCTTCGCATCTGGACTCTGCTTCTGCTTAACATCATCAGGTAAAGCAGAGTCATTTACTGACTTCAATAAAAAAAAAGAAAAGTAAAAACATTTATTTAAGTCATAGTCAAAAGAAAAGTAAAAATATTTATTAAAGTGAAAGTCAATTTTTTTATTCAAACAAACTTAAGAAAAGTGCTTTTGAATCGTCCAAATTCAAGACGTCTACTGTTTAGCTGTGAAGAAGAATTCGGCTTTTAACAATAAGACAAACATGCAATGTAAAAGGAAAACTTTTAAATCTTTATTGTAATGTGAGAGATATACTATTTGTTGCCTTTGCCTACCTATCAAAATGAGACTAGGTCTGTATGTATGTAACATGTATACCATTTAGTAAAAAAGCCTCCGGATGTCACAAAGTTATAGTAAAAAACATTATTAATGTGTAACATACAATACGTTTCCTTATACGTCTATAATTTAATTTAAAAAGAAAAACTCCAATTGTCCGTGTGAAATTGCGCTCAATCAATTGCTTATTAACGCGAGAGTAATTACTCTACATTGATAAGCCGGGGGCGCAGCAGGTGCCCACGTATTATGCGCCCGCGCAGCGAACACCAAAAATTATCCCCCCAAGCTACAGGCCGGCCGGATAATAGATAATAGCGCTTATTGTGACTGCATAATGTCCAAAATACAATGGGGGTCACACCGAGATCCGCACGCGACACAATACCGTTTGTTTGAAGACAATCGTGGTGTCTGTCGCGGCGAGGGAATTGTACAGTTTAATGTTTATATTGAAAATAAAAGAAAATTGTAAAGTTAAATATGGAGCTTGATTGACGGCCGGAGACTTGCGTCGGTATTTGGAGCAAAGGCTTCAAGCAGAGACTTTTCGCTTTTTACATGTTGTGTTGTGCAAAGTTAATGTTTTCAAAAGTTTACTTTTAAATTGTATAGTATACCCATAAGCAACCGCCTCTGGTCTTTTGGACCACCGGTCACGGACCCAGAAATACGAGTTTAATACCCAATGGGAGTAGGTAACATAACAATATAGGTTAGGTAACTCAGTTTGGTAAGATGGCCATTTCCTCCAGTACTTGGGGTTTCTGGGTGATATGCGCTACTTACTTTTGAATCAAGACGTGTGATATTTTGATCACAGCTGGTGTTCATAAGTTCTCTGCCCGATCCTCTAAATGTCACTACACATTTACAGAATACACTTAACATGCACACTAGCTTAGGTCCAAGACACCGTACTCGTAGAACAAGGGTACGAAGAACCGGTTCACACGCGCTCTATACCAGGTACAGACATGTACCTGGGCGCTTCTCTCCTCCTCCACGGCCCGGTCTACCCGAGCTGAGGTCCGAGCCTTTAGAGGCGCCCTCGGGTGGTTCCGCTCCCCGATCCGATCCGAACCCTTCGGAGAATCTAGTAGGGCACGGGGACGCGCACTAATGCGCGAAGCCGTTCCCTCTAGAAAACCTCCGAATGTGATTCGTTTCACACGGCTTGGGGAACCCTTTAAGTTTCTCGCCGCCCCCAAAAAGCTCGGTAAAGCTGAAAATGCCGTCTGAGGTGATCGGCAAACACTAAAAAAAAACATATGTTGCTGCTGAAATCTGTGTCCTTAATTTTCTAGCCATCTCTACAACTATATAGATAGAAAATTATTATAAGTAATTATAGCAGGTTTACATTAGATCAGTACTAAGGATTTTAGTGATTAAATATTGATTCAATAGTAAACCCGTTTAACTGTAAAGCTGGTATTGTAAACAAAATAGAACAGATTGCGCCACTGTTGACTGTTACATAGTATATGATAGTAGTATAGGTGAAATTGAATCAACTGCGAATTTTACGTACAGGTTATTAACGTTTTTTATAAAAAAAATAGCCCAATAATAATTAATAAGTACAATTTGTACGCTAGACATGACATTTACGACTGCAAGTTAGTTACCGATATACATAAATTATCATACTGCAACACTTGCACCAACTAATTACACTATTAACTCGAATGACTGATTTTAAACAAGTTTCCTAAAGTCAACATGGCACATTGAGTTAGCAGCAGGCAGACTTAAAGCGTGGACTTTATTGTTAGTCCATGTCTAAACGCTTTGGTTTGCTATTTTGAAACGTCCACAATCCACAATAGTGTCTTATTCATGAACACGTCATGAAGTTAACTGTACTTAGTGGTCTGGTTTTGACATTTGTCACTGACTGAAAAATGACAGCGTCTGTCAAACTACTTTTGTTTCGTAGTTTCTAGCTTCGTACAATTAGCATATTTAGCCAGAGTTAAAGTAGTTTTTCTTACGAGTTATATAAATAAACAATATATCCTTTGTTTATATAAGATGATGATGAATGATAATAGTGATGAGTAGTGATCAATGTCCCTACCTGTGTCCCTACCTCCCATCCCCTTGAGTATCTATATATTAATACGTGAAGCAAAAACTTTGTACCCGTTTTTTACAAAAATTGCGCGGACGGAGGAGTATGAAATTTCGCACACTTATAGTTTATATAGAGAAGGTTATAATAATGTTAATATTTTTTTTTAATTTTGCGTAAAAAAGACATTAAATCAACAAAGCAACGTTACACACACTACCATGTATTTGACACACATATTGTTTGTCTTTAATGCGGCCGACATCTGTCAATGCCTCACTTACATTCTATCTTTTTTAATTTTTCATTGTTTAGGATACAATCCGTGCAGCCTTAATAAAATTACGGTCAAATTTCGACCACTGGGCGACCACTAGTCAGTAAAGATGGGACTTTAAGACCTATCGCTGACTACTTGGTAGAGTTTGAAAAGTGGCGTTGCACTGCTATGTTTCATTTGTCAACACTCATGCACGTTGAAGAACGAGTAACAGTTAATAAATCCACCAATAACTCACATTAATGTTAGACTAAACACAAGTTTAAGAAAATATAACAAAACCGCAAGACATGTCTTCACTATCCCGCCAAGAAGTTCAAGCCACATTTTATTTCAACCCTTTTTCTTCTTTAAAATAAGTCGCTTAAAAATATGTTTGTTGCTTTAATAATTCTGCCGCTGACTGTACCTCAGCGGTCAAGAAACAAGAAACACGCCGGTCGGCCCTCGTCTAGTTTACAATGCAAGCGCCGATGCCGGCTCTGATGGAATTGGATGAACTCAATTTCCTTCCAAATAGGTTTATGCCGAACTGGGTCACGGGGATTGTGGTGGGACTGTTCGCGAGTCCCATGGCGGGGGGGCGATCGAAAACTAACCGTGAACACGAAGGTTAAGGTCGGAATTCAGTTGTCATGTCAATGCTATAATGAGGTCACGAAATTGTGGATGAGACAGGTTCTAAGTTGACTGTCCGATTTCAAAGGTATGGCTGGCTACTCGTGTGAGGTCCTATCTGGTAGATAGATAAGATAATACTAGTAACTATAAAACTATCTCTATAGAAAAAAATATAGAGTTATAAAATAAAAAAGTTAGAATAAAATAGTTAAAAGGCGATTTTATCGCTTTAAAGTGATCTCTTTCAGATAATCAGACGGATGGAGAGAACTTGCTGCTTGCTATCTGGAAAATACTCAAAAGCGTTTTTATGATCATTAATCAAAATCATGTTAACTTGCTACGAAGTTAAGTAGTATAATTGGAGTGTTTTGTAATTTTTGAGCTCTTCTTTTCTGTTAGATAAGTACATAGGTAAAGAATGAATGAATGAAATGATTAAATGTCAGTTTATCGTATTGACCAAATGAAAATAAATATCTCCATTGATCCTAGTCGCTATCGTAAAATAGCAGTCGTTAAAACCCACCAACCAACCCTCTGGAAAATGGCCCGATTTTTCTAAGCGCTTTTGTTAAAATGGGAAGGCCTGAACCCAGCTGTGGGACTTATAAATGATGATGATAACGATAACCTTATCCCCCTTACAAATAAACAGAGAATGAGGTCCGAATAGTTATTCCTAGTTTTGTTCCTGTCATGTAAACGTCATTTCAAATTAGAGTAAAAGAGACAAAACACGGAATAAGGGACTTAGTGTCTAATAATTTACTGAATTCAAAAGAATTTTTTGTGCCATTTTAGACGTTCCATCAACTCCTCATTAAGCAACAGTATCTGAATAGCTTCACATATGCCATTGCGCATCTTTAGCCTCATTAAAAGTTTATGGCAATTAATTAATTAATACCTATGTGTGTTCGTTAATAACTACCGCAGATATTAAGTATGCTTGCTCCACGGATCTGCGGTAGGTAGGTCTCGAGAACACCATAAAATCGTTTCAGACCTGCTCCGAAGGCTTTAACGGATTTAACGACCGATAAATTTTACCAAAATGTATCTTTTTTGCTTTTGACACTTTTTGAATGAAGTCCCCGACTCACTAAATCATCATACAATTTTGTTGAGCTTAATTGAGTGATTTCATTAGTCGTTTTAATTATAATATCGTTGACGTTAAATTAATGATTTGGGGTTGGTCTAAAAATCAGTACAATAATAAGTGTCATCATCATCATCATCATCATCAGCTCATTTAATGTCCCCCACTGCTGGGGCACGAGCCTTCCCTATGGATGGATAGGGAGAACGGACCATAAACCACCACGCGGGCCCAGAGAGGATTGGTGGTTGTTAACAACTAATGCAGCCGAGACCAACGGCTTTATGTGCCTTCCGAAGCACGGAGGAGCTCGAGATGATAAATTTATGGTCACCCATCCGATGACCGGCCTTTGCGAAAGTTGCTTAACCTCAGCACTCGCAGACCGGGCGCATTAACCACTGCGCCATCGAGCTCCTCCATAAAGTGTATATCTTATCTTATCTTAGTGGGGTCTGCTAAGGCTTCCCTCTCCCAGTAGCACTTCGACCTATCGGGTTCTTTTGTGCAACCTCCCATCCTTTTACTCTTCTTCCTCTGTAAAGATAGATGCCGTAAGTTCACTCTTGTCTTCTCTAAAAGTGACACTGACTTAATTGTACGCTCTACGAAATCGTAAATACTTAGGATAAAAAAAGTATTTCAGTTTAAATATTTATAAAAAACTGGAAATAAAAAAATTCCTAATTTTTATTTAAAAAAAAACTTGAAAGTACAGATGTTTGCTGATCATAAAAAAATGCAGGTGCAGTGCTTTTTAATGTCGTCGATATATTACAAAGTCGAAAGGTTAAATACTACTTACTTGGTTATTGGTTACAAACAACTTACATAGTATGGTGACTTCATTTCACCATGTTTGTTGTTTTATCATCAATATCATAAACGACTCAATGATAGGCTCATACTTTCCAACATTGACAATCATCATCATCATCAGCTCATTTTACGTCCCCACTGCTGGGGCACGAGCCTATGGATGGACTTTTTGGTCACCCATCTGATGACGTCATCCAAAGAATTGTTGATTTTGTTGCTTGTATAGTATAGTCACCAGGAAGATTTGCTACAATGTCCTCGACATAACAAAACCAAGAGTCTAGTTATCTTTCGTTCGGATTAATATATTTTAATGTCGTTCGCGTACTACTTTTATATCGCATTTGCATATTTTTATGGTTTTCTGGCGGTGAAATTAAAGTATTATAAAAGCGATGCAACTCCCCGCGATACAACCGGAGGGTCGTAAAATATCGTCGATCGTAAAATCGCGCGCGAAATAAAAACTGACCGAGCAAAAAAGTTGTCGGCTCATTTAACTTTATCGATACCCCATCACTATCTGCACCGCTACAATCTTAACGTCTTACACATAAAGTTCAAATTCCCTTACAGGTTTCGGCGAATCGATTCTTTGTCTGCGGTTAACGTGGATCTATAGTTTTAAAATGTGACATTGTTAATTCCTTATACTCAGGCGCGTAGAGATCAGAATCGTAATACTGTTCATATTCATTCAATGCGTGTCTTTGAGCGCTTCTTGATTTGGATATTATTTTGAGTGATAAAGGAAATGATCTGTGAGTACTGGTCGTAAAATCTGTTTTTAATATGTTACTCTCCATTTGCTTGATGATTATAAAACAAAACTTACATTATTATAATATGATTAAAAAAAACATTTTTTTTGTGTTGATTTGATAATATTTTTATAGTCGGCAAACGTTTATTAAATGAATTTTAAAGACAATGCATTAAAACTGTAAATAATGAAAATTAAAATATGTTCACCGATCATCATCATCATAATCAGCAGCCCACATCAATCCACTGCTGGACATTACAGTTACACGTCATACTGTAACAAAATCTTTATCTATACTAATATTATACAAAGGAAAGCTTTGTATTTTTGTATGTATGTTTGCAACGAACAAACTCAAAAACTACTGCACCGACTTAGAAAATTCTTTCACCATAGAATGCTACATTAGCGCTGAGTAACATAGGCTATATTAAAAAAAAAGGGAATGAGGTACGAAGCCTGCCAGGTCAGCTAGTTTAATATAAAATGGTTTGTATTGTTGTTATGATTTTATAATGTAAGGTTTATATAATAAATTATTGATCACTTATGCCCCATGTAATATAAATACATAGATACTTAGTATTTGATAAATTTTATCTAAAAATAACTAATAATAACAAAAAAATCAATCTTGTTTATGCTAACGTAACAAAGCCCAAACAAAAAAACAAAAGTCTGCAATTTATTTTTACCGGTAAATAGAACATACCCACCAAATAAACAAGACCATCAAACACAACAACAAAATTGCGTCCAAACAAATTTAAATCGACCAACTAATCACTGGACCGTGGAAATACCTTTACAATCCCGACAAATATCCCTATAGGCCATCAAGTCACATAGCTCAGCAATTTTCCACGGTGGCATCAGATAAAGCTGTCAGTACACAACCAGCGAGTCATCACAGAGTAGACAACTCAATGCATCGCCGAGCAACTCGTAAACTTCGCAATTAGAGGAGCTTAATCCTTAGACACTAAATAAGGGGACTGCAGAAGGTATGCTTCATACCTCGAGCGGGTCGTGATCCCGATCCCATCTGAACCCTTCGGAGAATCTGAAGGTTACGGGGATACGCACTAGTGCGTGATGCCGTTCCCTCTTATTATAGAGACATTTGGAAGGTTGCTGATACTTACTGCTCAGGGTATCCTGTAGTAAGTGTCAGCAGAAAAATATTATGTAGTTTTTAACAATGAAATGTAAAAATTATGTATGTGTATTTTGTACTTTTAAGTAAATTCTTCTTAATTCTTCTTCTTCCTCTAGTTAATCTCTGATGGTGCTTCATTTCACACGGTTTGAGGAACCCTTTAAGTTTCACACCGCTCCCAAAAAAGTCCGTTGTCGCTGAAAATGCCCAGAGGCAATGAGCAAACTCACTAAAAAAGAGCATGTCATGTATGAAGCTTACCTTCAACAGTCTCTTTATTTTGTACGTTAGATAAGGAACCCTTTAAGTTTCACGCCACCCCCAAAAAAGTCCGTTTTCGCTGAAAATGCCCAGAGGCAATGAGCAAACTCTCACAAAAATAGAGAGCGTGTCATGTATGAAGCTTACCTTAAGCGGTCTCCTTATTTTGTACGTTAGGTAAGGAACCCTTTAAGTTTCACGCCACCCCCAAAAAAGTCCGGGAAGGGTGAAAATGCCCAGTGGCAATCAGCAAACTCTCACAAAAAAGAGAGATGTATGAAGCTAACCTTCTGCGGTCTCGTTATTACGTGCCTTAGATAAGTGCGACACACGGCTCCGAAGGATCGCGCGCTCGACTAACGACACAACATATAATTGAGCAATTTCAAGCATACCACACAAAATTATCTTGAGCCGGTGACAATGTAGACAATTCAATGAGCAGTGCCCAATGAACTCATAAACTAAGTAATTAGATGGTGGCGATAGTTTTTGCTGTGAACAAATATAGCTGAGGTAACGATAGAAAAGGCGAATCCTTAATAGGGAAAGGTTATAAAAACTGATATGGTTTGATGGAAATAATTGTGCGATAAAGTGTGATTGGAGGGCTGTAATACTTGGATAAGTGGCTTTAGATGTACGTGAGAGGCTTTCTAAGGGTTCTGTACAATTAACGTTATACATTAAAAAAGGTAAATGAATGTCTGTAATAGACAATTTTCTTGGAAACTACTTGACGTCATGTTTTTAAAACTGAATTCTATTTTAAAGGGTTAATTGTGGCAAATCGTGAAATGTATTTTGTTTTAGAAAATCGAGGTATCAATGAAAGGCATCCTTATGTAATAAACATTGCTCATTTGAAAAAAAAACCATTATAAAATGAAGTGGTTCCTCTTTACACTTGTAATTCTAAAGGGTCAGCTATAAATAATCCTTTTCGCCCCTGTACCTTTATATTCTCGATAAAGAAGTCGCTGAAAGTCAACTTACTTATACTTATATTATACTAGCTGACCCGGCAAACGTCGTTTTGCCATAAAAAATAAAAAAAAAATTTAGGGGTGGACTACCCCTAACATTTAGGGGGATGAAAAATAGATGTTGGCCGATTCTCATAGATACCGGATGACCCGGCAAACGTTGTTTTGCCATAAAAAATTAAAAAAAAATTTAGGGGTGGACTACCCCTAACATTTAGGGGGATGAAAAATAGATGTTGGCCGATTCTCATAGATACCGGATAAGCACAAAAAATTTCATCAAAATCGGTCAAGCCGTTTCGGAGGAGTATGGCAACGAAAACTGTGACGCGAGAATTTTATATATTAGATAAACACACTTTTTTTACAAAAGCAATGACAGATAACTGACAATATGTCAATGTCTTTAACACAAACACACACGCTAGAAATCAAACTCACCTCCGAGTACGGTACAGCCAGCAGAAAAAAACTTTCCTTTTTTTAAACACGCTAACTAATTTGTCTATCTGTATGTTTGTCAATTCCGCGATTCATCTACACCGTAAATATGGCAAGTGAGACATTAAATAAGGCGGGAGAATTTCCCCACGACTGAGCATAAATGGTCAGACGAAACCCGTTTCGGAAGACTGAAAAAGACAGATTCTCACAGTGTGTCACTGTTTACTCAACCAAATGATGAGAGCAAAAGTTACGGCGCTCCCGAAAAGAGGAGCTGTCAGATAGCTAATCAGTATGTCAAAAATTATAGTGCTTTAATTGTTTTCTTTTGTTTCTATGCCATGACAATATTTCAAAAAGATTATTTTTATAATCAACTTATCGTTTATTATGTTTTGTGGAATATACATGTATATTATCAAAGCTAATTATATTAAAAAGTAATCTCCTATATACTGTCCCACTGCTGGGCAAAGGCCTCTATCCTTAAAATCAAGAATTGCCACCCTTGCCAAATGCGGATAGGTGATTACAAAACCGAGCTATATATAGATCGAAAAATACGAAACACTTTACCCGACCAAGGAGTTGAACCCGGATCTCCAAATATCCTCCGAGGGCTTTACCACTCGGTCACCGAGCCGTTTAGTTTAAATCATAAGATCATAGCTACGCATGGTATATCAAAACATCATGTTATCATTGTAACCATGAGTATGCAAGGTAAATACATCAACTAAAACATTCCGTCCGCAAATATCGGCATACCTCTCCATACTACTTCACCATAAATTTGGTGACTTCTACAAAACGCACACACGCTTTGCATACTCAATGGGGCATAACGATTAAATGATTTACAGCTAAACACACAGATGGGCCCAGTTTCCAGGATTTCCGTTTAAATACTGTTGTAGCACTTCTAGTGTTTGAGATTCGATTCACGACGCAGGGACTTCAAGGGCGGATGTTGAATGTGACACTTTTAGTGCCATTTTAGTCCGTTATTAGCGTATTGTTTTGACACTATATCCTACATCTAGTTGTGTGTTGTCACGCGATAAATTGTTGGGTTGTCTCGTTAGTATCCGGTGTCAAATATGGTTAATGGCTTCTTGAGAAACGCAACGGGCTAGTGCGCTAGTGTTATGCGGTTAGTTAAATAAAAGTTTCTTTGTTTGTAATATGGGAGGTTATTATAAACATTTTGTTTATGTTAGGACGTTCCATATCCGCTGTGTGTTGAAGGCTAATCGCGTTGTTGTGGACTGTGAGAAGCAATGATTTAATGAGATTTAAGAAGTGACTGCGGTGTTGATGCACCAATAGAGTTAAAGTATTGCTGAGTTTCTTGCCGTTTTCCGAGAATACAAGCATATATAGGAATAAATGGTTATAAATACCATCCGGTGAGATGATGGCCAAACGCTTTCGCATTTTAAATTCGGAGAAGCGTTAAAATTTACCGGCTAACTATTTACTTGTGTATTCCAAATTCAAATCAGTTTAGGACATGTTGCACTCCACCCAATGCACCTATTCGTCGATATTCGTATTCCAAATTCAAATTAGTTTATTTACATACATGCAATGCGCCGCCGTAGTTGTACATTTACTTGCGTATTCCAAATTCAAATGAATTTAGCACATGACATTCTTTAGGAGGATGCACTGTTTCTCTTACACATTTATTGACGTGTTTTCGTATTCCAAATACAAATTAGTTTAGTACATACGAATGAGTTAACTTTTTTTCTTTTTTTTTTCCTTTAGTTGATGGCTTCGTGCGGTTAGCACATTTAGCCAGTGTCAAAGTAATTTTTCTTACAAGTAATAAATAAATAAAAAATATTTCCATCTTGTATGATGATGATGAATGATAATAGAAATGAGAAGTGAGAAATGATATACCCCCCAACCCCTCGAGTATCTCAGTAAAGATATGGAGCTTTACTAAGTCCTCGGGCGGACTTCTTGAGGGAGAGACTTTTTGAAAAGTGACGTTGCACTGTTTTGTTTTATTTGCCAACACTCATGCACGCTCACGAACATTAACGGTTAATAATCCACCCTTATTTCACATTAATATTGGACATAACACAAATTTTAGAAAATAAAACAAAACCGTAGACATGGCTCTTTACTTTTCCGCCAAGAAGCCGGGTTTACTTGTTTTAGTAGATGCCCTGCTTCTCTTGTACATTTATTAACGTATTTTCGTATTCCAAATTCAAATGAGTTCGGTATATACACTTTTAAAAGACGACTTGCGACTTGCGCTTGCGGCCCACCGTGTCGTCGCCCATATAAATTCTAGGCGCATCATTTCATTCCGATCCGCGGTGGTTAATCAGCGCGTATGTATATGCGCACGGGCATGCGAATTATCATGCTGAACGGTTCCGAGAAGATTTTCGCTGCGAATAATACGAACATCTGTTTTGCCTTTGTGTCGCTTGAATTTGCTGCTTGTCGTTTTTTGAATGCGCCATTATGGATGCATTTATTATGCGATTGATTTTGGGATTTTTTTTTTTTGTATTTTGATTACATATGTTGCTGTGATTTGCTATTTTTCGTTTAGATATATACGCCATTATAGTTGCATTATTATGTAATTGATTTTGAGATTTTTTTTGTTGTATGTTATTTATTATTGTTATCAAGTTACTACTATAATTGTTATGCGCTTAGTTTTAAAATAGTATAACAATCTGTGTCTACTTCATTTAATTTTGGATTGAATAAACTAAAACTACAGAGTTTTCTCTTACTTACACCACAAACAAATATTAATGTTTAACTTTTATTCTACGATGCATCGACGAAGATAATGCCAAGCGTGAAAGCGGACATCACCCAGAATCTTCAACTACTCAGGGCTATCGCTAACACAGTTTTAACTGTCGGAACACAACAATCCCACCGACCTGAAAGCCTAGACAAGTGCCATAACGCTAATAGAATAAATGACTATCGTATGGGATAGACATAAGGCAACGATACGTATAAAATGACCTCTGATTGGCTTATGTCAATATTATACGCTTATCATTCTATTCCATGTCTACTCTACTAGCGTCATGCAAGTTGTCTAGTCTCTGCAGTATTACGCAAACACTTGGCAAAAAAAACGCGAAGACAACTGGTGCAACAACGCCGAATCAGCCACCCTGCCAGCTCAGAAGGTGCCTCGTGTAGCCTTTGAAGGACCCCATGTCATAGGAAGGAGGGAAAACGTTTGATGGTAGACTATTCCAACTTTTGGAAATGCGACAAAGAAACGAGTCATCAAATTCTTTGTGCGCTATGTAATGTTCGAAACAGTACAGCGGTGACTCCGGAAAGCAGCACGCGTACTCCTATAGAGGAATAGTAAAAATGTAGTGGATGAAAAAGAAAAACATATACCAAGTTGTGAAGTAAGACTGCAGAACAGCTTATAGTGCATCAAAGCTATGCGCCCTGAATATATATGTCGACTACCTATATGTTTATGGTTTTCGTTGCGGTAGGTCACATACGAGTAGAATACGAGATGCGGTTAAGCTATCTGTCACACACTTAATATTATTTCAATCTGGAACACGAGAAATCAACATAGCATTTCATTCTTTGCTAATAATGTCTATTTAATAATTTCTTCGCTAATACATCATCATCGACACTTGTACAATAAATATGATATCAGAAACAACCGAAAATTTAGAATAGAATACAATACTTTATGTACACACAAAAATAAAAATACAAACACGTTAAATAAAATAAACAGGAGTTGTACAAAGGGCGGCCTTAACACTAACAGTATCCTCCAGGCTACCTAGGGATGGAAAGGATAGATATAAAATAAGATGGCGGAGGAAAAGTGTGGTTGCTAACACAGTTGCCATTGTTGCAAAAACGGGGAAAAATACAAAAATAGTATACCTACCTAGTAAATTTAAGGTTTCCATATATAAGTTCAAAATAATAGGTTCTAAAATGTTTTTGTTTATATAATTTTTAACGCAAATTTTGTTGCGAAAAAATTACAAAAATACAAGTGTTGAAAAAAAAATTTTTAATAGGTTCTATTTTTAAATTGGGGACAAAAATTTGCACACAATAACAATCACCGACAAAAAAACGAAACTTGAAAAAAATTTAATAAACAAATATTTGTAAATTGTAAATAATTCAAGTCTTCATTTTTCATAATGAGAATCAAATATTGCACCGAGCACAATTTGATCACTTATGTTAATGAAAACCAAAAGTTGCAATACAAATTTTCGTTTTCGTTAAAGTGCTCTCAAATGAATTCAAATAGTAAACAAAGCTCGCACCAGTCACACAACGCACCGATGTGTGACTGTGAATAGTTTGAATTTTGATTTAGGACCGTCGCCATTTATAATATTGTGATATACGATATGTCTATGTAAAACCAGCGAAATCTGTGAATATGCCGAATGTTATGACAGACAATATTCAAACAAGTTCCGTGTTTGAATAATATGTAACGTGTGGTGTGAGCAGAGCTGGTGGAAACCTAGAAACATGTGGAATTATGTGGCAACTACAATAATTCTACAACTCTCATCATACATATCTTTATAAAATAATTTATTACACCATAAAGAAACATAATTAACTTTATTTGAAAAAAAAAAAAAAACGGAAAAATATTTTGAAATTTAAAAACTGAAGACCTGTGAACAAAAGATATCCTTCAGCGGGCTCATGGCAACGATCCCAAGAATTCTGGCAACATTGCCTCTGAGGTAGCTGCCAGCCTTCTTGCCAATCATCACTACAGAGTATAAAACAAAGTCGCTTCGCGCTGTTCCTATGTTTGTATGTACGTATGTATGTATGTATGCTTAGATCTTTAAAACTACGCAATGGATTGGATGTTTTTTAATAGATAGAGTGATTCAAGAGCAAGGTTTATATGTATAATACGTGCATAGAATTGGACCTGGTACTCAAGCGGACGAAGTCGCGAGCGGACCGCTAGTAAATAATAATAATAAGTACGCACCTGCGCCAGTACTCGAAAATGGTCATGCAACGCTTTACTGGGATCGCTCTATCATTACGGACAGGACTATTGTAGCCAATAAGCCTGATATCGTGGTGGTCGACCGATCCCAGCGCCGGGCAATACTGGTAGATATCACCATACCTCATGATGAGAACCTTGTGAAAGCCGAGAAGGACAAGCTCAGTAAGTACCTTGACTTGGCTCACGAGGTTACCGCCATGTGGGATGTGGATTCAACCATTATTGTACCGATAGTCGTTTCGGCAAACGGTCTGATAGCGAAGAGCCTCGATCAACACCTAGAGAGGCTCTCGCTGAAAGGTTGGGTTAAGGGTCAGATGCAAAAGGCAGTACTCCTAGACACGGCACGTACTGTCAGAAGGTTCCTCACTCTGCAGCCCTGACCACCGGTAGCTTGGGCCCTGCCCCGCTGCTGGGCGTACTCTAGGATTAGGTTTTTATAATGTTTTATTGTTTTTATATTAAAATATTGTAAAAATCTAGTTTTAAGAAAGAAAATAAATAAAAGAGATAATAATAATACTCCTACAATAATTATGTTAAACACATTTTTTTTCTTCCTCCTTTACTTTTTTTTTTAATAATTAGCACGGCAAATGACTCCATTTCACCTGATGTTAAGAGCGTTTACGCCGCACACTAGCGCCGCCAATGAAAATAGTTATTTGTTATACAAGAGTGCAAAGTTGCTTTTTAACCGCGTGCTCAATTTTGATGACCGAGCAAGCGAAGGATTCTAAAATTGAATCACGAGCGCAGCGAGTGATTCAAAAATTAGAATCCTAAGCGTTAGCGAGGGAATCAAAAGAGCACGAGGTGAAAAATCTTTGCACTCGAGTGCAACACGTAACTTTTCATCCCACCTCAGCGAGGAAATGACTAAATGCAAAAAAAAACATTTACAATCACAAGATACTTTTATTTCAGTTTGTGTATTAACTACTACATTATGATAGGTAAGTATTACTGAATAATCTTTAAATTATAACAAATAATACTTAGGTACAATTAAGAAAAATTGAAAGTAACGTTGCTACAGTTACTTAAGTTGAGTGTAATATTTTTGTTAGGTACTGTAATGTTGGTGTTAGTGACTTGTGTACTGATAAATTCGGCACCATGGAGGTAGAAGTACATAGGTTTAATGATGTTTTGAAATCACAAACTTAGTGCACACGATGTTCTAAATTCAATTTACTTTATCCTCTAGCGGATAAAAACGGCTTTTGCACTCAGATATCGAAGAGCAAAAATACTCTTTCCGAGATGGGGGGATGAAAAAAAACATATCTAGTAATTGGAGATAGAAAATCATAATTATGCTCAACAAACTATTTGAATGAAGTAGGTAATTTAGCATTTTTACGTCACCTAATGAACATCTGACATGTTATGGTTTAGTTAAATACGGCGTTATAGTTAAAAGTCGTTTTTTGCTGTAACAACCTATATAACTAAACCATAACATGTCAGATGTTCATTAGGTGACGTAAAAATGCTAAGTTTGTTGAGCATAATTTGATTTTCTATCTCTAATTACTAGATATGTTAATTTTTTAAACGCTCTTATGTGAATACGGAGTCCAGTGCGACGACAACTACTGGTGCAGCGTGAAAACAACGCAGCATCAGTTACCCTCACTCTGCCGGCCACTTGGAGATGCCTATGTCCAGCAGTGGACTAGTATAGGCTGATGATGATGATGATGAAGGTGATGATCTACTGTGGCTTTGTGCAGCTTGAACATTTAGCCAGTGTCAAAGTTATTTTTAGGGTTCCGTAGCCAAATGACAAAAAACGGAACCCTTATGGATTCGTCATGTCTGTCTGTCTGTCTGTCCGTAAATCATAGCCACTTTTTTCCGAAACTATAAGAACTACTTATGCTGTTGAAACTTGGTAAGTAGATGTATTCTGTGAACCGCATTAAGATTTTCACACAAAAATAGAAAACAAAAAAAACAATAAATTTTGGGGGTTCCCCATACCTACTTAGAACTGAAACTCAAAAAATTTTTTTTCATCCAACCCATACGTGTGGGGTATCTATGGATAGGTCTTAAAAAATGATATTGAGGTTTCTAATATCATTTTTGTCTAAACTGAATAGTTTACGCGAGAGACACTTCCAAAGTGGTAAAAAGTGTCCCCCCCCCTGTAACTTCTATAATAAGAGAATGATAAAACTAAAAAAATATATGATGTAAATATAGGTTTGAACGAGATCTAGTAAGTAGTTTTTTTTTAATACGTCATAAAGTACGGAACCCTTCGTGCGCGTGTCCGACTCGCACTTGGCCGGTTTTTTTTTTACAAGTTACTTCAGCTGGTTTTATGTCCCCATATCTGGGGCACGAGGCTTCCCTATAAATAGGGAGTAAGGGTTATAAACCACCACGCAGGCCCAATGCGGATTGTTGGTTGCTATTTACAACTGCTAATGCCGCCGGGACTATTGGCTTTTCGTGCCTTACGAAGCACGGAGGAGCTCGAGATAATTCATTTTGCACATGCTGTGAGATAGCAGTAACTGACCGTACAGCGCTGGTTTTCAGAACCCCCCTTTTAGTAATGGGTACAACGGGTGGGTAGTCTGCTTACCATGACATTTAATAAACTAATTGCTGTTACACAAATATATATTTTTTATATAACTTTATGTAGACAATAAATACTAACTCATTATTTACTCTAAGCTAGGAAAGTGCGTATTTAAGGAATGCCTTGAGTGAAAGAGTGGAATGCGCTGCCTGGTTACGTGTTCCCTGTTCACTACGACCTGGGTCTCTTCAAAACAAGAGTGAATAGGCATTTCCTGTCTAAGCATGTACCACCTTAGACCACATCCCGCTCACCAAAAGGCTTGCTTTAAAAAAATAAAAATTCGGTTGCACCACTGATTTGCTCATTTAATATATAGTTCCGGTATTTGTCCACTAAACGACAAGGTGCCCGTCACAATTGCGGGTCTCTTAGCACTCAGAGCAGTATCTTCGCTTCTGCCACTAGGAGTCTACTCAAGTTTTTACAAGTTATATTGTTTTAGCCCCGATTGAAGTTTATGTATACAACGTGTAACAGAAAGAATAAAAAATAAAAAGATCCAAAGTGTATCCATTCTAGATCTTGTATGTGTTGTTACTAAGACATAATTAATAAATTTTGTTTGTCATGCAATTGTAAATTAAATATTTAGGTACATTAGTGAAAGCATGCGCGTCAGGCGCTTATAAGCAAGCAGCAGTGATCATAAGTGTAAGTACACAAAGGTTACTAGACCCGGTCTATGACTTGTTTATTTTTATGTGACTTCACAGTATAAATATTTCATAAAAAAATTAAAAATGTTAAAGTTTAAACACTACACATTGAAATGAAAGAAAGAGTTTTATTTTATACATTAGTTTTTAATTAATGTTTTTCCTGACGTTTCGAACCGTTTGCAGGGTCCGTGGTCACAGGGAGACTGAGGTGTTGGTCGTCTCATAACTAGTTAGTAGCTTATAGAGAATAATTATTATGAGCTAATAATATAAAATAAACGCGAGTAGATCTGTAAAAGTTGTTTCATTTTTAATTCATTCTCAAACTCAAACTCTGCGTACATGATCAAGATCGTTATATTATTAGACGAGTATATCCGCTCGTACTTTGGTTTTCTTCATTTTTACTTGTATTGTTGATCGAAGTTTTTACTACACCTTTCTGTTACACGTTGTATATCTATATATATTTTTATAATGAATGATTATAATATATTATCCTAATCTGTGGTTGCTCAATAAAGTATACAACCTTAAATTACGGTATAAGTAAACTACGTCGTAAACTATAAGTAAAAGCTATAAAATTAAAATAGCATACGCTTATAAGAGTATATTTTATTTTATAGGTACTTATAGCGCGTCGGTAATTTTTATAGAATCGTTATCTGTTTAATCGACATTAGCTGGTGACATAGCGGCTTCAAGACCTGTTGCTTTAGTAACTTGTAACGTTTTATCTTTGTAACGTGTATATCGCCTGTCTTTCCGTCTGTCTGTCTGTATGTCTTTAAACGAACAAAAAAGGTTTTATTGTTGATTACATGACATTTAAAACAATTAATTAACATATGAATTCCTTCAACATCATGGTTGCCTGAAATAAATTAAAAGTGTTTTAGCTATAATACAGCCATTTGTAATAATACTTCTTGTATTGTCCACATAAATTTTTTTTGTATGGTGTACAAAAAAGATAATATATTTTATTCATTATTCAATTTGTTATTTACATTAAATAAGCATAAATGTATTTATAATTAAATTTTACACCATTTTGTTATTTTTTTTTTATCTAAGATACTGCCAAATGGTCAGACGATATCATCAGGGTGGCCGGAGGGCAGTGGATGAGGTTCGCACAGGATCGGATAAGTTGTTTAAAGTGAAGACTTATACCCAGCAGTGGATGCTTACGAGCCGATGTGATGATGATGATGATATTTTTACATATTGAATGGGAGGAAGAAGATTGAGAGTCCCTCTTGTCTGTCTTAATATATGTGTAAGGGATCCCTTTTTTTCGACAAATTTTTTTGTCCTAATTTAATTTGGCATAACGAGTTAGGCATGTATTTTTTGTCATAATCATATTTTGACATAATTGTTTTTTGGCATACTATTTCAGTAAGCATAAATATCATCATCATCAGCCTATAAACGTCCCACTGCTGGGCACAGGCCTCCCTCATGATCAGTAGCACGTGGGGGTATTGGGCCATAACCCACCACGCTGGCCCAATGCGGGTTGGTGGGTTTTAACGACTGCCATAAATATAATAACTGTTGCTGAAATATCATTATGCGTAAGCATATTTAGGCTTAAGAATAGTATGCTTAACAATAATTATGCTTATAGTAAGTATGCTTAAAAAAATTGTGCCTAAAAAGTTTGGCCAAATTAATATTGTGCGTAACTATTATTAGGATAAGTAAAAGTATGCCATGTTAAATTATGACATAAAATTTTATGCAAAAAATAGGGAACCTATCTGTAAATACATTTTTAAGATTGTTTGTCTTGGAGGACCTCGATAGCGCACCGGCTGGTTCATTCGTGTGTTGTGGACTTGTGGCTTAGATAAAATGGTGGTAGCTAGCTATCGCACAAACTGAGTATATTTAGTATTTTTGTTACCCCGCCAGCAATCGAACCTGTCGGTCCGAGATCGCTGGTCTAACCAGTCCACAAAAGCAGCTAAATGTGCAAATAACTTAATAAATGACTTCTTGGCGGGAAAGTAAAAACTTATGTCTGCGGTTTTGTTTTATTTTCTAAAATTTGTGTTATGTTGAATATTAATGTGAAATAATGGTGGATTATTAACCGTTAAGTGTTCGTGAGTTTGTATGAATGTTGGCAAATGAAACAAAACCGTGCAACGTCACTTTCAGATTCTCTCAAGAAGTCCGCCCGAGGACTTAAAAAAGCCCTACATCTTTACTCACTTCTCATTTCCATTATTATTCATCATCATCAAACAGGAAATAAATATTGTTTATTTATGTATTACTTGAAAGAAAAATTATTTTGACACTGGCTAAATGTGCTAATCGCACGAATCCATCAACTAAAGGAAGAAAAAAACTTAACAAAGACCCACCACCATAATATGCCTTGTATAAAAACGAGGAGTTTTAATGCTCTGCACCCTTTCTTAAGTAATGAGGAACAGAGAGCCTAATGTGAGTTATTTTTGACATTTCGAAAATGACTAAGTACACTTACATTAACTGTCAAAACGAAGGAAGCTTCATTGACATGGTGACATAATTAGACAAGATGGTGGTAGCTAGCCAGCTAACCAGGCAGTCTTAAAACCAGCTCTCATCATCATCATCATCAGCTCATTTATGTGCCCACTGCTGGGGCACGAGCCTTCCCTATGCATGGATAGTGAGAACGGGCCATAAACCACCACGCGGGCCCAGTGCGGATTGGTGGTAATTAACGACTGCTAATGCAGCCGGGACCAACGGCTTTACGTGCCTTCCGAAGCACGGAGGAGCTCGAGATGATACATTTATGGTCACCCATCCGATAACCGGCCTTTGCGAAAGTTGCTTAAGCTCAGCACTCGCAGACCGGGCGCGTTAACCACTGCGCCATCGAGCTCCTCCACCAACCAAACCGAATACAATACCACAAAGCGGAATCGACCAATTAGAGCTCTGGGTTTAGAATAGTGTTAAATCAACCACTAGACCACTGAGGCGGTTGTCTTCTCTGAAAA
This sequence comes from Eudonia mercurella, assembly GCA_963082485.1. Taxonomy (NCBI): domain Eukaryota; kingdom Metazoa; phylum Arthropoda; class Insecta; order Lepidoptera; family Crambidae; genus Eudonia; species Eudonia mercurella. Next base: position 5,236,521 of record OY720041.1, on the reverse strand, counting down.
GTGTGTTAAATTTCAGCATTTTCACACATGTTTTGTAAAATTTTTTGTAAACATTCGTTGACGTCATCCCGTCCCGCGCTGTAGGTTAATTAGCGGGCCACCTTACGTACGACCGTGCGTACATATGGCGCGCGAGGGTTTAATGTGACGTAATTGCCTCGCATGTATATCGACACTATACGACGCAACACTGTCTGGTTGAAACTAAATAAAATTATCATAGGTAATTATTATAATAACCCAGCTCATATTAAGAAAGCAGAAGGACAGAAAAGTAGAAAACCGTATAAAGAATCGTAGTTTTCACTAAGAATGTGGAGACTTAGGTAATCGATTACATCATCGATTGTCTAAATCCAAAACATTCGATTCAACAATGGCCAGTTGCGACATCACCCACCCTGTTTGTAAATACCCGTGAGAGTATAGTATTCTACTATTATAGTATTCGTGTAATAAATAACCTTTTTATCTGTGTTGAAACGGTGTTAAAAATAAACTGCTCGACACGATATGTTTTAAAAGAAAACTATTGTGTACTCGGCAAACTTATAAAAAAACAACAATAAAGTACATTGTTCTGAATTCAAATTATTATTCGTCTATATAGACGTATGTATGTATATCCATACTGTTAAGCTCGACGTTCACGGTCAGTTAAACTGATCAGTTGAACTGACGTACATCCAAAATCTGACCGTGAGTGTGAAATCTTATGTTGAAATTTTTAACTGACGACAACCACGGATATTTGCGGGCGAACTGTAATCCGCTAACTTCAGTTCGTTTGCATCACGCCAAACTGACCGTGAGTGCGCGTGCTTACATCCGTTTGCTTGCCATCAGTCGGTCGGAGGTTTACATTATAAGAAATATATATGCACGAGACTTTTTATCGGTGATCAGGACCTACTGATTCCGACTAAGTAAACGATGGCCATTGCAATAATAATAGTAGTTACATGTTTTTTTTATAAATTTAATTTTATATTTTTAATTAGGTAACCAAAATTAATTAGAATGTATGGTCTTTCTACGTTTTTATGATCCAAATTCATTTTTCAACTGACGCGGTAAAAGATTGCCTAGCCAGATAAGTAGTAACGCAAGTCTGCGGGCGGCCCCTTCGATCGAGAAATGAACGGTTTGAAGCGTTTTAACTGATCAGTTTAACTGACCGTGAGTGTCGATTTTTTTTGGCTTACATCCGTTTTAACTGATCAGTTTACAGCTGAATTCAACTGATCAGTTTAACTGACCGTGAATGTCGAGCTTTAGTTTGTTTGTTTGTTTGCGGAGGCTAATCTCTGGAACAATTGGATTCGACGGCGCTTGTTACCGCCCGCACCACCCGCATACCCCGCTACACCACCGAGTACATGCGGCCGCCGCCCCGAGAGAGCGTGGAGAATGACCGATAGCTCGCCCGCGTAATAAAACCATAATTTCCTGATTTCATGGATTTTTCCATGAAAATGTAAGGTATTTTTTAAATATTTTTTTTGGCATCAGTGTCGTGTAAATGAAATCAATTAATATGCTGACGAGCCGGCCAGCTGGTTAACAAGTAGAGATCCGAGCTCCTTTAGGCTCTTCGGATCACTGCTTGGTGTCCAGCAAAGTGTCTCTGACCCCGTTACCGCCTACAGCGGTATCGAAACGTCAGATTAAGTCTATTAAAGTCGTAATACTTACAAAAAAGACACAGAGGCGGAAATGTTGGGATTTTGAATTGTTGTCAATTCGGTGTTGATATTTTAATTTGAGGAGCACGATGGCACATTGGTTAACGCACCCGGTCTGCGATGCAGTGGGGATATAAGTTGGACGGTGATGATGATGACAGGTAGAGCCTATATTACTCAATATTCACAATAATTACATTTTATTGTGTAAAATCTATATATTAATACGTGAAGCAAAATCTTTGTACCCCTTTTTACGAAAATTGCGCAGACGGAGGAGTATGAAATTTCGCACACTTATAGTTTATATAGAGAAGGATTGCTGAATGTTATTTTTTTTTAAATTATGCATATAAAATACATTAAATCAATAAAAAAAACATTACACACACTACCATGTATTTGACACAAACGCATAAATACTCTTTTCAAAAATTTCAAAAATTGAAGAGGGCGGCCGAAATCTGTCAATGCATCTTTTTTAATTTTTCATTGCTTAGGATACAATCCGTGCAGCCTTAATAAATTACGGTTGAATTTCGACCACTGGGCGACCACTAGTACCAAAAAAAAAAATTAATATGATTTAATTAGAATTACATCATGAAAAGAAACGAGTCTGTACTTTAGATCGATTTATTTCTTCATAGTAAGCATTTTGAAATTTTAAAACTACTTAACAACATAAGAAATTATCCGTCTCAAGATAAACTTCAATATAAATTCTAATTAACTGTAGCCCCTTAAATGCGTCGGCACACACAATATGTTACTCTTAATAACCGAAATAACTTTCGCGTTATATGCTCCAAGTATTTCGAATATATCTTGCAATTATGTAGATAAGTTAGTTTTATGAGGGAAACTCGAGACTGCCAGACTCATGAGAAGTGCCTGACACTATTCCTGGGTTTACAGCTGGAAAAGGCACAATTTCCTCTTATCTTAGCATACAGTTAACCACAACACTTGCCTTGTGGGTACCAAGGGTTCTCATCAGTTAATCACTTAGTGAATTAAAGACAAGTTTCGTTTTTAAATTCGGACAAAGGCTGAAATGTTTTATTTAGTTTATCTTCCGACTTTACTGAGTGTCTTTATTTTGAGTGTCTCAGCAGATTTGACTATTGAAAAAAGACAGTGTTGAAAAAAATCCACGAGCAGGATCCCGCTCGTGGAATTTTTTTCAACACTGTCTATTTTCAATTTGTAATTTGTTCGCAACAATATTTGCGTAAAATTATATAATATGTAAATAATTATAGATTTGACTATGTTTAGAATCTAATATTTCTATAAAAATGGCTTGATGATGATATTTTTATTTTGATGTGTGAAATATAACATAAATTTTATCTATTTGATACCATCGATCAATTTACATAGTAATAAAATGTATTCATAAAAATTAATTAAGAAAAAATCATATATCATAATCAAATATCGTATCAAAACAAACTTTATTTGCGTCAAAATTATTAATTACTAATAGCATTTTTGACGCCTGAATTAGTAATGTTGCAAATACGCCGCTGTTACGCAACGATAAGCAACATAATTCATAGATGTGCCATCTATTGAAAATTAAAAAATATGTTAATATACGACCCTCTTACAGTTTAACCTCTTGTAGTATTTTACCTCGATATCGCTGAGTGCAAAGCGCTCAGCCCCATTTCCAGAGTTCATTTCTTCGGTCGGACTGTGTTTCGGAATTTTTGACGATTAACACACTCGTTAAACCTTTTTTAACGAGTGTGAACGAGTAGTCCCTACGAAATCGTCTTGATCGGGTTGTTGCTAGGACCCGGGAGGTGTGTGGGGTTGAGCGATGGTCTGCCCGACCCATTTAAACTCTCGGTACCCCATTTTCATTTAACATTTCAAGCATTCAACAGTCTTTCGCGGTCCTCGCGGTGGCCCCCTTCTAGGGTACTACAATTAGGGACACGGTATTGAATAGAAAGTATCGATACTGTACTCATGAGTAGTATGGAAAGAAAAGTATCGTACTCATAAAAGTATCGAGACAAAAGTATCGATACTTCAAAGTATCGAGTACTTTTCTTAGGGCCTATGCCTATGCCTATTGAACATACGTCAGTCAGGAGGAGGACGTCAATGCCAGTCAGCTGTAACTAACATCAACAAAAAAATTACCTTGACGGATTAAGTTTAAGGTGTTTCTTTAAATGTTTATGCATGTTTGACGTTATTTCCTGAAGTTTTTTTGATTTTGAAACATGTCTTGCATTTAACTTCGTGTTGATTAACTTTGACAAAATACTGCCAAAGTTTACTTTTACTAGGCGGCATTCTTCTAATGACTGCAATTTTGATAGACAACGCAGAATAATAATGAGTACTTTTAAATTACGATTTATTAAATAAAATAATAGTCAAGCACAATAATGATCAACCGCATTGATATATCAGAAAACAAACAACGAACGGCGAACAAGTGAGTGATTGTTAGTGAAATGAATTAAATAAAGGAAAGGAATGATAATTGATGAACTGTAAACGGAACGAAAGATTTTGAACTTAACTAATATTGTAACAACTCGTGTATACTTATGGAAAGCAATAAATGATTGAATTGAATTGAATTGAATTAACTTAATGTAATGTTGTAGAAGGTTTATCACAATTGAACTAGGGCCGTAAGGCCAAGTTTTAAGTGAGTAATTTCTAAGATTAATTATCGAATTAATTACGATACGATACCTGTCAAAAACTACTCATTGAGTAAAAGTATCGAATACAAAGTATCGAGTACAAAAGTATCGGTATCGAAAACAAAAGTACTCGATACCACAAAGTATCGATACTTTTTTCGTGTCCCTAACTACAATACGGCCCTGCCGCCCGGGTGTAAACACATATTATAATCAAATAAATAAATAAAAAATAAGCATTATCTAAATGTTTTCTTAAAATATTTATATAAATGTGTTTGTCTCGCTTGCGAGTTTGTGCCATGCTGTGTAGCGTGTGTAACAAATGGTAGGGGCTCATTGGCGCAGGCACTTTCATGGTGGCCATAAAAAGTTTTCATTGGCCCACGCCGTCGCGGGTTCGACTCAACTTTGCGTCGTTTTACGGCGTCCCCCGTTCTACGTGACTATCTCATTTGAATTGTTAAAACACCATTCAGTTTGATAACTTGAAACGTCTAAATTGAAGAGTTTAGAGGGCTTTAACAAACAAATTAAATTATTTCAAAAAATCTACCGGACATATTATATGAAGTAAGGCAAAATATTTACCCTCAACTTACATTATTTCGCTCTATGTTTTATTTAATCGAATTGAATTTTAATACGTGGTCATCGATTCCTATAATTGAGATGAAAGCAAGTCCCGGAGAATCTACTGAGGTAGGTATGGATGGACCCCTACGGATGGACAACCATCCTCGCCTCCCTGGACTCAGATGAAGAGTTTTTCACTATCCAAAAAAGATATGGATAGCTACGTCACTCCCGCTAGAAAGCCTACAGGATTTAAAAGCTGCTATCAATCCGTCGTCTGCTGTGAATACAGACACAATAGAATTTTAATTGTTTCGGGCACTGATCAGTTCTTTCCGCATACGAGCGGTTAAGACTGGACTGGACTTTTAATATATTATTGTTAGTATTTCTTGTTGTATACATTGTTTTTTTTTGTGTTTTTCTAAACACACATGTTTTTGACGAGTAAATTATTTTAAAATATTATTTTTATCGTCAACAAATCCAAAAATCCATGAAACCGGTAACAGACGAAAACGCATCGTCGACGTATATTCATGAACATGCATCAACAATAATTTAGATATACGCCGTCTCTTTTCGCGTATCATACCATACATCATTCTACGGCCGACAGCTAACAAAGGCTGCTTGCATTATTCTCTACCAACCTTCAGTAGAACCTTAACGGAAGGCTGTAGAGCCTAAAATCGCGTATTCAGCACCGCTGTAATGTAACAACGCAATGGGTGGAGTTACTTGACAGATATTAATGATTCCTAGACAGCTTTCGTATGTTTTAATGTACATGACTTCGGATAGGTTCGCCGATGCTGGGTTGTACTGCTAATTGTCTATTGGAGCTTCAAGCTGATTTATGGTCAAGTCTTTATGTTATACTGATTTAGGATGATGATCAATAAGAGTTTGATTTTGGTTACGCGCGCTATTTTTGGGAGTCCATTGTTGAGGCGGACATGTTTAGAAATAGTAATTGTTTTTTTTTAAATTAATTTTTGAGACTGCAAGGTCAAGGTCGATAAGTTTATTGTAGCTAATCAGTAATGTATTGTAGTTGTCTAAAGAAGTAAGTATCTGTAATATTATGTAATAATAATAATATAAAAAACCTTTTCAGGACCTTTTTAACAACTATTACCAATAGCGGGGTTGTACGGATACACATAGTAGGTGATGATGAGAATGATGTAGATATTAACACAATTTTGTATTAATTTTCAGACTATAAATTAAAGCAAAATTATTTTTAAAAGATACACAAACGTGAGCTTATCAACATAACAAATCTGTTACAATCAACCCTATAATGTAAGAAGAGAAGAATTGTAATAAAAGTTAAGAATTACCTACTAAATAATCAACCATAATAAAGTCTAATGAATAAATTTGACAGTTTGTCTTATGTGCAGACGTGGTGTACTTACATAAAGATAAGATAAAAATATTTTATTACTACAAAAATTACAAGTTAGATCTTCAGTTTTTTTTTAGAAAACTAAACATAAATAGGCATAACTAAAATGTTTGTGTATTTGTAAGTAAAGGGTACCAGTCTCGGCAAAGTGCTGAGCTAGGCTCAGTGCTGATTTTCAGTCTGGCCCCTGGTATGGATGGTCGCAACGAGATAAATAAAGGAGTATGGATGGATGCTTTAAAGGTTTATTTGAGTACGCGTTTTCAAAAAGTGCTTACATACATGCCTACATACCTACTCAACAAATTTCTTAACTAGTCTATTTACTTCGCTGACAGAGCATCTGTATACGCGGAAAAACCAATAAAAGCCTATACAATTAATCATAACTACTGATTATGTTTGAAACAATGCGTCCCGTGACGTATACGTCCGGTGGGCAGCTCAGAGGCCCATTGTGGACGCACCAAGAGTTGTTACATTGTTCGCCGGGACGGTACGTGACCGGGGCGTGGCTGCGACGGAAGCGATAGCATTATCACCGGCTGATGTGAACAACGGCCGTGTTTTGAGATGTGGCACGGCCCGCGGACCCTTTACCGTTCTGTTAGGTTGAGGTGGACCGAAAGCGAAGTGTTGCCGAGGGACTAGGTTTTTAAGTACTAGGCATTGGTTTTTCGCTTTCTGTATTTCGGTATCAGACTGGCACCAATGTTGGTCACTTTTAAGTCTAGTGTTCGTCACTAGATTACGTCGCCAAAAAAAAAATTAATTTGTAATTTTACTGGATTACAGCTAGGAAGTAGGTTTATAATTTATTTATTTATTATATTTATTATTAGCCCTCGCTGTCCCACTGCTGGGCAAAGGCCTCCCTCCATTTCTTCCACCCATTGCAGTCCTTTGCTATTTGATTCCAATTTTGGTTAAATTCATCCAGTTCGTCCCGCCATCTCCTTCTCGGTCTACCGCGGCGCCTTCGTGTTGTGTTTGACTTCCAAAATGTTGCCAACTTGGCCCATGACACTTAATAATAAGGTTAGGTTAGGTTTTAGGTTTATAATTTATACTAATATTATAAACTATTGGTTGGAATTGAAAAAATATTTTTGTGTTGAATAGTCCATTTATTGAGGAAGGCTATAGGCTATATTACATCACGCTATGACTAATAGGAGTGGAGCAGCAATAATTTAAATGGCAAAACAACGTCTGACAGGTCAGCTAGTATATATAGGTAAGTACCTATATAGGAATGGATCTTAAATTGTCGCTAAAGTGACAAATCAGTTGCTGACCATTATTTATAATGATTAAAGGTAAAAAGTATGATCATTGGTACCTGTTGAACACTGGTGCTGATACCGTATAGTGGTAAATTCTTCGAGCATCAATATTTAGGCAAAATAAATGTTTTTTTTTGGGGGAGTGCTGTTATATGTTATGTAAGTATTGTTTTATAGCAATGTGTAGATAGTTAAAAGTGTTTTTTTTTACAAAACCCAATGTTCTCAGTAATAATTTTTTTTCAGTCGATTTAATATAATAAACCTAATTTATCTTTTAATTTAATAGACATCATCTGTGTAAAAATAAGCTTCGAATTCAGTGTTTTGTGTCTTTTACTCTAATTTGAAATGACGTTTACCTACATGACAGAAACAAAACACGGAATAATTATTTCTAGCTTATTCTTTGTTTTTCTTTGTAAGGCGCTTAAAATAAAACAAAATATATCAAAAAAGTAAAGCCCACCTATTAAATGTAGTTTTACGACCTGACTCGAAGTAATATGCATTAAAGGCATATCTGCTGTGTTACCAACTTTGCGGATAAAGATAAATATACTTTAATGTACACCAAAAATAAAACATTTGACAAATGAAACTACATTGAAGTACACGTCAAAGGGCGGTCTTATCACTAAGAGTGATCTCTTCCAGTCAACCTTTGGATAGAGCAAAATAATTTCAGTTTAAAGTGCGCTTGTCGTTGCAGTATCGTCGCTTTCGTACTTTTCGTCGCCAAAAAATAACATTGAATTGATAAATCATCGCAATTTTACTGAATGACAGCTAAGAAGCAGATAGGATATATGGATCATTAACTATTAAATATACGGTTGTATTTAATCGATCACCAAACTAACCTAACCTAACCCACAAAAATACTAAGTTAGCACCTAAAAATACAAAGTTAGCACCGAAACTACTATTTAGATGCTAACTTAGCATTTTAGGTGTTAGCCTACTATTTTTTTGTGGATCAATTTATTATTTCTCTTAAGTATATAGCTTAGCGTTAGATCTAAGTCATGTTTGTTAGAGAAATCAATAAAAAAAATATTATTTATCTATTTTAGTATTCAATTGTTGCTTAAGTCGATTAAGTTGACTTTAAAATAGGAGATTTTTAATGATTAAAGGGAAAAAGTGTCCATTATAATTACCCATTTATTGAAATATTTAAAAGATTTGCTCCGAAATTTGAGTGTAGCGCAGCGCCATCTAGTTACCTACATAATTATTAATCAATTAAAAGTGTCTTATAAGTTTAGTGTTTGACCTAAAAGTAGAATTTTCTATACTGCATTTTTAGAAGAATTTTAAAATTATAGTTGGCAACACTGCATATTTATCAGTACACCAGTTGATGCCGTCGGGGTCGTTACAAATTGTGTGTCCTTGTACGCGAACCATAAATGGTGGTTTATGACTATTTCACGATGCAGCCTGTTCGCTTTTAATTATACATACAATGTATGCGAAGTGCCCACGGAGTGTTTATTAAAATCATTTTATTACTTTTGCGGGCAAATAAAATATTTGTAACTACTCGTAGCAGTATGTAACAAATTGTAAATACTTAAGCTGATAATTTGATAATAAAAATGGCGACGTAGGGAGGCACTTGGTGGACGCTTTCGCATTAGTGCCAATTAAAAATGATTTTTTTTTAATTTCTTTACCTTCTTTACCGGCTTTTAAAGTAAGAAGTGTTAAATAATTTCGGCGGGCTGGTTTGAACCACGATAGTTCAATTGGAAGAGCACCTGACCCGGTATGTCAGAAGGGTGCAGGTTCAAATCCTGCTCGTGGAAATTTTTTCAACATTTGTGTATTTGTAATTTGTTCGCAACAAAATTTGCGTTAAAAATTATTTACCTTCGTTTGTTTTACGTGTCGTAGTGAATGCAAAATGTTGATAACCTTTTCAGTGCTTTTGAACTTTATATTTTAGTTCTAAAAGTTGCTTTATAACTTGGTCTATAAACCTCCCGCTTCGCTTCCATGGCCGAGTGGCAACTCAGCGCAACACCCGGAGGTTCTTGGTTCAATTTCCAGGTAAAGCAAAGTGTTTCGGATGTGTTTGATATACCTACTTACTTATAGCCCGGGTTTCTGGTTACCAAACCGCATAACCATCAATAGAAGCGATGACTTGATTTCAATGATGGAGACTCTGCCCATCAGTGGGACAGTATATAAAAGGTGGACGGGTGAGTTCCTCATAATTAGCCACCTAATAGCCTATGCATCATATAATTTCGCCCCTCCAAATAAAAAAGGTTATTTACATTTTTATACCGAACCTCCTTTTGTAATAATAATTGTAATAAATTATAGGTATGTCATTATTATTATCATCAATATCAATATAACTGCTGGGGCAAGAGCTTTCCCTACGCATGGATAGGGAGAACGGGCCATTAACCACCACTAATGCAGTCCACCGCTTTACGCACTTTTCGAAGCACGAAGGAGCTCGAAATGTTAAATTTTTTGGTCACCCACCCGATGACTGGCCTTTGCGAAAATTGCTGTTTGTAATAACTGCGCCATCAAGCTATATTAGGGTTAGGAACCTGTTATCGGCATTATAGGGTACATATTCGCATATGCAATAGCATAGCAATATATAGCATGCATTGCAATGACTATGGAAATGAAGAACCTACGTCAGGAGCTGAATGAGGTACGCGGACGTAACTTTCATAGAGGTAACAATTGGAACAGAACAAGATCGAGATCTAAATCAAGAGGACCGCGTCGTACGGAATCGAGCTCAAATTGGTTGTGCCGATATCACTTTAGATACAGACATAAAGCTAGAGCATGTGAACAGGTCGAGGCAGTACGTCGCAATCACCGGTGCAGCATAAAAACAGAAGGAACGCGGAAAACTAGTGGCCGCGCCATCAAAATAGGGAATATTTCGTTATTGCGACCCCACAGGCATTTTTATTCTTTAATCATTAAAAAAAGGGATCAGCAACTGATTTTTAGCCTATAATAATGATTGAATACGAACTTTCTAGCTGTTCCTAGCTGTGATTTTTTGGCGATGAAAACTGTCGAGAACTGGTCTTTAAGTGTTGAACACTGGTGCAACTACACTATGTATTAAAGAGATTAAAACGATATAGTTTGTAAGCCTAGCATAAAAAGTTTTATTTTCACACACATCTGTACTACGTGATCACTCAACATTTTATGTTCTGGGATGGGAACTGCCTTTTGTATTAAAGAACTCATTTGATTATTACCGACATTAAGAGCAGAATTGCTTTATTGTATTTATAAAGTTTCTAGATGCTTACGTTATTGATAGTCATTGGATAACGTAACAGGAAAAACATTACTTATGTGCGGATATAATAAGCCATCAAAAACAAACTTGTAAAAAAAAGCCAAGTCTCACAACATAGTTCTTCTACCGTAAAAAGTTGTGAGATCTATGTAATACCAAGTTGGTTAATTTATTCAGTCCCTACTTAAGGGACCTTCTGTCTCAAGTTATTACGTAATTAGCTAACCTAACAACATTTATAGTGACCATATCAATATAAAAAACTTTTTATGTTTTAAATAAATAGATTGACTTGGCAATCGCATAAGTCCCTTAAGAATGAATAAATTAACCGACTTGGTATTACATGGATCTCCCAACTTTTTACGGTTGAAGAACTGAATTGCGAGATTTGGTTTTATACAAGTTTGTTTTTGATGGCATCTCATTTCTTTTTGTAGATAACTAGATACTTAGTCCTTTTTTTTCCTTTCCGGTACCATCTAGGTGTAGATAAGGAGGTACTTTACTTACACCTAGATGGTACCAATGTAGAGGTACACTGACTCATTAACTTCAAATGTAACTTTGTAATCCAATTTATATGGGATTACAAAGTTATTTATGCAGTTGGTGTATCTAGAAAACTAGACCGAAATTGCAAAATATTTTAGTTTTTCCTTGTTTTATACACTAAATACCAATTGTATTCTAAATTTGAAGCTTCTATGTCTGCTAAAAGTGCCTTAGAGTTTGATGATCAGTCAGTCAGTAAGTGAGTGAGTGACAAAATTAAGAAACTTTGACTAGTTATAATTCTTAAACTACTGGTTCAAATTGAATAAAATTTGAAATATACCGTGTTTATATAATGCCTGCTTGGTTACTGAAAATCAATCTGACTTGGCGGGGGCACTGCTGTGCCCCTAGATAAAGTATATATGCCTGAAAAAATAATCATTGCAATCATATGTGTAGTTAGTAGTAGGACGGACCTCCCTAACGATAGGTACTCAATTTTATGCGCCACAAAAGCCTCGAAGAACCTAGTAAGAACGGGGTAAGTTTGTTTTAAGTACGCCTGAAAAAGTAGTCATTGAAATCAATTGTTATAGTCAGTAGAAGTACTTACCTCCCTACCAATAAGTACTTAATTTTATGCGCCACGTTCGCCTCGAAGAATCTAGTAAGAAAGTGGGCAAGTTTGTTTTAAGCACTCCTGAAAAAGTAGTTATTGCAATCAGTTGTTGTAGTTATTATAGTAATAGTATTTCCCTACCAATACTTAATTGAATCCCACACGAATGCCTCGGAGAACCTAGGAAGAACGGGGGCAAGTTTACGTGGTGCCAACTTCTAGAAAACCACCTACTTATGTTCAGATACTTCGGTTTGAAGTAACAAGTGTTTCACACCCCATAAACCCAGTAATGCAGTGAAGGTATGTATTTTTAAAATCAAAAAACAATTATAAACGATTTTTATAACTTTTTTCCGTTAAATCCATCTTTTACTATCTAACTAACTAGGTACCTATCATCATAAAATCAATTGGTTCCTACGTAGCAGTTTGAAACAAATGTCTTAAACTAATACCTTATTATGTTAAATTTTATTAATAACATTCCATATTAAGTTTATGCAACTACAATAAAAATAAAATTCTCAGGCCCGCCGACCACAATAAACATGCTTTTATCTACACCATAATAAATAAAACAAGTTTGCCTATGGCGATGGCGTTATGATATCGGGAACGCAAGGGATGTCCATAATAATGCGTAATCGATAACATCGATAAATTAAAAATCTAATAACTTGCTAGTTTGTTCAGTTTTTGATTATCTAAGAACTTTCAGTGTCGCTCCGTATATATACATATAGGTATGTATTCGCTTTCCCGCCAAAATGTGTAAGTGCAGAAAAAAAAATGGTTTTGTCATGTGTAAATAATGGTGGATTATTAAATGTTCAGTGTTCTCGTGAACGTGCAAGAGTGTTGTAAATCACCACATCATCATTATTAAAAATCTCCTAGAGTCCCCGTGAGGTCTTAATAAAGTCTAAACCTTACCTGAAACTCAATTGTGCAGGTATTTAATTGAAAGAATAGATACAAATTTATTACCTTGCATCTAACTACTAATTATCATACATTTACTCATTTGTTGGGCATTCTATGAGTATGTAGTAGAACAAATCATTAATTAAGTACCATTGGTGTATTGGCTGTTCTTAACTAGATGTAGGCTTTGAACAAACCAAACTAAGCCATTGAAAAAACTAAATAAAAAAAGTTATTACGTTGTTTGAGACTTAGTTTTTCAAACATGATTTTTTACTTACTATCATGATAACGCTAACGAAAAAGACATAATAATACAATGTTATTAAAGATTTTAATGAGCAAATGTTCTTTTACGCCAACTTTTATTACGCCACGTTATCAGAATAGGTAAGTACTCGAAACGATGAGTCCTATAAAACACCACACCAAGCCATTAAAAAATGCTATGCAAATTACAGCAGAAAAACATCGGCTTTCAAAAAATTACATTATACCTTGTTGCTTAACTTTGGTGAGCAGATGTTTTTAAATATAAAACGCTAAACAATAAGACTGAAATTTATCACAAAGCCATTAAAAAAATGTTAAAACTACAATAGAAAAACAACGAGTACTGAAAGATTATATGCATGATATCTACCACGTTGCTTAAGAGTTTGGTGAGCGAATGTTTTTTGTAAACTATTAAAACGCTACGTTATCAGAATACTCGCAACGACAAGCCTTATAGAACACTCCGAGCTTACGCGCGTAGGCGTTAGAGAAAAAAGCGGTTCTATATTCAAAGTTGGCTCATCAGCCAATACCGTTCGAGGTAGGCGGGGCGGCGCTCCGATTGGCCGCCGGCCGCGCGCCCGTAGTGATGGATAGCTCGATTATAATGTTATTACGAGGCAACGCTTTCTCGAACGTTAACCGATTTTAAACATTAATCGATTCTCTCTTAGGTCCACATCGGATTTTATTTGTAATAGCGTTTGACGTTTTTGTTTTTCAAAAGTTATGAAGGAAAATGTATTTTTAATACCAAGGTAATTTAATTATTTATTTAATAGTATTAAACATCTAACTATTTTCATAAGTTTTTTAATATTTTAATTTTGTTATATTTGTATAATGTTTGAATTGTGCCGTAAGTTACAAAATTTATATAACGTAGCTAACTTTATATTTTTTTTCTATTTTCTACTCAGCTGAAAGATTGATTTGCATAGGTTTGTGACTTCGCTGATTACTTTTGTCACTGTCTACGATCACAATAATACTAACAATTAGTTTAAGCAACCCTATTATTAGCCTTACCAATAGTTATTACAATAAGAACTATTTTTAAGATTAAGCTGTTGGTTTACTTAATAAATAAATAAATTAATAAATGGTATGTGGTAGCTTGTACAAAGCCAACAAAAATTGTAAGCCTTTGTTCTACACCAGATATTGAAAAAGTTGAGGCAAATTTTATTATGGGATAGAAAAGAAAACGCGATACAGTTGTAAAACCATGTTTTACGCAACGTGAACTAAAGTTAAACTTTGGTGGTTTGTAGTTGTTTGCCTTTACCTACAGAACAAAAACTACTCAGTATCGTTTAAAAACCTAAGTAACCTAGTTACAATACCAACTGAGTATTCATTACGTAGTTGATATTTTAAAAGATCCCTAAACACTTTTAGGATATCATAAAATATCGTGGCGCAGTACAAGCGGCACACACAATATTTGTCAGACATAGCTCTTATTGCATAAAAAATAAGACTGCTTAAATTTTAACACTGCGTACTTACATACAATCTTTTACGTGGGAATGTGGGTGGTAAGTAAACTGTGTGTTGTTTTGTGTACCCAGTGTAAGTACCATGAAGGGTTTTGAAGCGTGTAAATACGAATAGCTGTCACCTGAGGAGCGACTTTAGGACTCTTTTATATTCGCAGGGGATACTAGACTGGGAATACAGTGGATGTGATAGTACTCTATAAAAGTACTAACAAAGCGGCTTTGTTATTTTTACGATATCTGTTAAAAAGCTAGTCGGAATCATTTATTTGAATTGGGAAGGACTGGAAGCACTTACGTACCAACATCGGAGAGGTACCTAAAATAGAAACGTAAGAATCAATTCATGACCCCCGGGGTCTAACGTCGGGGATAAGATATTGCTAAGTGCGCGGCCTAATGCTGGAAATGGCCATAAGTACCCATCAACTTGGCCATCGATATTACCAATAAATTCTTTGCTATATTTCCCAGTACCAATAGATAACATCCTATGATGTGGTTTCTAGTGGTGGGAAGTCTCTTCTATCATCTGATGATAGTTGATGATAAGCCTAAGGTGCAGCACATCATCCGGGATCCATCGAGGAACTGGCTATAGAAATTGGCGACAACTATCTTATTTAGCATATGAACACAACAAATAATGGTGCTAACATTGTTGTTATAGTGACGAAATTAGAAAAGTAAGGGAGACTAGCAAGGCGGACTTTAAAAAAACCCTAGCGTCTGAGACCGAAATTTATATCCATTAAAATGCAAACACGGTTGAAATAATTATATAATATAGTAACAAAAGAGTCAACGAGAATTTGCACTCCCGATTTCGTCGGGCACATAATGAATACCTACTTTTTAAGACTTCTCATAAAATATTCCGTGGCGCTTCACATCCCCACCTGATTTATGTGTCGGTAATAACTGTTCATAAAACTAAGACGAGATTTACGGCTGTCGTTAATGCCGTGTGACGGCGTGACCTCGACGGTCAAAGTTCTGTTCTCCACTGAAAATAATAAAACTCCTATCCGATAAAAACCTTGCAACTGCATTTTACTATAAACTGCTGAACGAATAACTAATGAGACAGATAATTGGTTACTTTATTTTTTATGGAAGAGAAGTATACAAACAATGACAAATTGCTAAAATACTCAGTGAATGTCGTTGCTCACACCTCGCACTAAGCACTCTGTACAGCCAACGTCGATGGTATGCAAAGAAAACCGTTTTGAATTCCGTGTTTAGGTAGATGTACTTACCTTCGCCTTATCTCCGCAACTAACTTAACACGCGGGCCATAAAGCGGTCCGCCATTGTTTCCGAACCATTCACTGGAAAACTAGTAGATGGGCACATCATAAAACGCCCCCCCATACATATTCGCTGACTTTGTCTAATGCCACGATTGCATCGTTTTTATGCGTCCTAATGCGCACTTTGGTGAGCTGTCAAGCCGATACAATAGCGTGTTTTATGTAAAAACGTGACTGGGTAATGGTCGTGCTGAATTTGTGTCACAAACGGTGAAAGAAACACTTTACCGCGGATCTACTCGCGTTTATTGTACATATTGTTGTTACTCGTCTTTTCGTGTGCACACATTTAAGTACTTACTTACTTCTTGTACTTCTTGATAGGAAAATTATTTTTTGAAATACGTCCATTGTCTTTAATCGATTAAAATAAGGGCATGGTCATCTTCTTCGGTGACAGATTAGTATAGAAAAAGCTCCTTTAGATTAACAGTTGCTCATAGAACATTGTAAAATACTTTAGAATAGAATATTTTATTTGCTAAGAATATGGTTTGTTTTATAAGTTAAGTTAAATGCCTGTGGTTTAAAAAGCATGTTAAGGCTTTGGTATTTGTTGTTTCAGTGGATAAGTCCATATAATATAGGTAGTCCTTTAAAGGCCTAGAGTAGAGTCGATTTAGACTTTACAGTATTTTAAAGCTGACAGGAACGTTACAATTTTATTACTTGTGCCTAGTTTTGTTTTCCAAAAAAGGAACTAAAATATAGTTTTAAAAAGTTCCCACAGATAATATCTTTAAGTACGCACTAAAAATACCGACCTAAGACTACTTTGAAATAGGGTACTAAGACTACATTAATCCGTGCGGTGACGGAGAAAGAATACAATTCACCGCCCCTCTCCTCCGGTGGGTGTCGTAAGAGGCGACTAACGGAATTTAGAGCTCCCATATGCTCCACTGCGTGGTAGGGCTTGCCCCGTCTGGTTAGTGACCACCGTACGCATGGTGTTAAACCCGTCAAGTGACCGCTTGTCGGTCGCGTTTCGGGATCAGCCAGCGTATAACCAGAGCTCGAGTGAATGGTGCTGCGATGCATTTGGTCTGTGAAGGTTTCCGTCTAACCAGTGCCAGGAAGACCTTGTTAACCCGCCGACCAGGGAGACCCGTAGAAACGGCTGTCCCGCTGGCCGCCCGTG
The DNA here is from genome assembly GCA_963082485.1 of Eudonia mercurella. Taxonomy (NCBI): domain Eukaryota; kingdom Metazoa; phylum Arthropoda; class Insecta; order Lepidoptera; family Crambidae; genus Eudonia; species Eudonia mercurella. The sequence continues at coordinate 5,219,296 of OY720041.1, read as the reverse complement.
GCACAGTACAGGGGCCCAAGCGAGCCTAACCAGCTCGTGAGGCTGCCTCACCATGCCACGCATAATCTCGGGGTGGCCCGTCGTGCCGGTTGGTGACCGGAAGGTGGGGTCCCGGCGGCCATTCCCGGGGGGGTTCGGGGGCCCTTCCGTTCGGCGGGTTAATGATACTCAACTTTAGGCAGACCCCTGGTGAAACAGGCCGCTGCACTTTGACTATTTGCATCGCGGTAGCATTTCCTCGATTCACGCCTCCCTCTTTCTCTCTACCATGACAGCGCCTAAAACAAAAACTGGTATTACAGCGGTGCACACCCCCACCACAACCATACCGTTTGAGGTCGAGTTCGCTAACATCCGCGGACTCCATGCAAACCTCAATGCCGTCCACCACCATCTTGAGACGGCACGGCCAGCAATGTTGTTTTTGACGGAGACACAAATAACCTGTCCAGCTGACACCACCTACCTGCACTATCCCGGCTTTGTGCTTGAAGAATCCTTTAAAGCCAAAGCCGGAGTTTGCTTGTTTGTCCGGACAGACGTTTGCTGTCGCCGTCTGCGCTGTCTGGAGGACCCTTCCTTTTCCCTCCTTGTGGTACACGTCGACTTGGGCTCTCATAGCCGTGTCTACGTCTGCGTCTACCGATCACATAATGGCGACATGGAGACAACTCGACTTATAGAACACCTTAGTCGGGTGGCAGATGAAGCGCAGGAGCGGTTTCCTTCGGCGGAATTGGTGTTTTTGGGGGACTTCAATGCTCACCACGAGTTGTGGTTAAGTTCCTCCAAAACTGACCATGCTGGTAGAACTGCCCACGCATTCGCTCTCACGCACGACCTGACTCAACTGGTGAACCAGCCCACCAGGATCCCAGATATAGTCGGTCACGCGCCCTCTTTGCTGGACCTTATGCTGACGAGTCGCCCAGCTGGTTACCGAGTGGAAGTTCGAGCTCCTTTAGGATCTTCGGACCACTGCTTGGTATCCAGCAAAGCGCCTCTGGCCCCGCTACCGCCTTCAGCGGTATCGAAACGCCAAATTTGGCACTACTCGTCGGCAGATTGGGATGGTATGCGGGACTATTTCGCATCCGTTCCTTGGGGGCAGCGCTGCTTCAGTGGGAAGGATCCGACAGCCAGTGCGACTGCAGTTGCTGATGAGATAGTGTTAGGTATGGAATACTATATTCCGCACTCCTATCTCGTCAGCAAAGGCCGGCGCAACCGATGGTTCAACCGTGAGTGTGCCAACGCTGTCGATAACAGGCAGGCGGCATACCGCGCTTGGATCAGAGGTAAAGCTCTTGGAGATCCCGAAACTCGCTCGCTGAAAGCAGCCTATAATAATGCCACCAAGTCTTGCAAAAGAGCCTACATTAGAGCGGATGCCCAGCGCGTTGCACGGGTCGGCCAAGAACTACTGACGCATCCTACGGGCAGCCGTAGCTACTGGCGTCTGGCCAAAGCCGTGCAATCAAATTTCTGCCAACCCTCGCTGCCACCACTGAGATGTCATGACGGGACTTTAGCTCACAAGCCGCAGGAGAAGGTCGATCTCCTGGCCAAACTCTTTGCAGCTAACTCCCGAATCGATGACTGCAATGCACAGCCACCTTCAATTCCTCACTGTGGCCACACAATGCCTGATTTTAAAATCAGGCAGTGTGATGTCCGTGCGGAGCTGCAGTCAATCGATGTCCGGAAAGCTAATGGCCCTGATGGCATCCCAGCAATAGTCCTGAAAATGTGTGCAGCGGAGTTGTCCCCCGTGTTAACGCGCCTTTACCGTCTCTCGCTCTCTTCTGGTTGTGTGCCGGAATCTTGGAGAGAAGCTAATGTGCAACCGGTCCCCAAAAAAGGAGATCGGTCAGACCCATCTAATTACCGCCCCATAGCCGTTACTTCAGTTTTGTGCAAAATCATGGAACGTATTTTAAATAAACAACTTGTACACTACCTGGAAGAACACTCCATAATTCATGATCGCCAATACGGGTTTCGGCCGAAACGATCAACGGGTGATCTTCTAGCGTACGTTGCACATCTCTGGGGTGAGGCTATTGACAAGCGTGGTGAGTCAATGGCTGTTAGCCTTGACATAGCCAAGGCTTTTGATCGGGTCTGGCACAAAGCTCTTCTCTCCAAGCTCCCGGCATACGGTCTGCCAGTTCAGTTCTGCAACTGGGTCGCTGGCTTCCTACATGAGCGGAGAATCCGTGTCCTGTCTGATGGATGCGCTTCGCGGTTCATGTCAGTGAACGCTGGTGTCCCTCAAGGTTCCGTTCTGTCCCCCACGCTGTTCCTTCTGCATATCAATGATATGCTTCCACTTGGAAATATTCATTGCTATGCAGATGATAGCACAGTGCATGGGGGATATAACGGTCACCCAGCGGCTGGGCGGGTCGAAACCGAAGTTAACCGAGTGAATCTTGTCATTGAGCTCAATCGGGTATTGGACCTCATATCTAAATGGGGCTCCAATAATCTTGTTGAGTTCAATGCCAAGAAAACACAGGTGTGTGCGTTCACGGCAAAAAAGTCACCATTCTTTCCCCTTCCAACTCTTCAGGGTACATCTCTAAGCCTGCAGAGCAGTATCAACATGCTCGGTATGACGATTCGCTGCGATCTGAACCAAAAGGACTACATCGAAGCCGTGATCAAAACAGCCTCGCGAAAACTCGGTATTCTGAACAGGGTGCGGCGATTCTTTACGCCTGACCAGTTGTGCCTTTTGTACAAGACACAGGTACGGTCTTGCGTGGAGTATTGCTCGCACATCTGGGACGGTTCCGCAAAGTACCTTCTCGATGCTTTGGACAGATTGCAGCGTCGCGCTGTACGCATTATCGGCAACGCAGACGTCACAAATACTCTTGAAACTCTGCAATTGCGAAGAGATATTGCGTCACTCAGCGTGTTTTACCGCTTATACCATGGCGAGTGCTCTGAAGAACTCTTTGACCTCATCCCACCTTCTCCCTTCTTCCATAGGAGTACACGTGCTGCTCTCCGGAGTCACCGCTTCACTGTCTCTAATATTCCATCGCGCACTAAGAAATTTGGTGACTCGTTTTTTTGTCGCACCTCCAAAACATGGAATAGTTTGCCAGCACACGTTTTCCCTCCTTCCTATGATATGGGGTCCTTCAAACGAGGCGTGAAGAGGCACCTTGTGGGCCGGCAAAGTGAGGATAACTGACGCTGCGCTGTTCTCACGCTGCACCAGTTATCGTCGCATCTGGATTCCATATTTACTTAACATCAGGTGAATTGGAGTCATTTGCCGTGCTACGTATAAAAAAAAAAAAAAAAAAAAAAGGGTAGCTTCTCCTTTAAGTAACGATTCCAAAGAAATAAAGTTCATTTCTTGCTTTACTGGACAGTCCTTATCTTTTCTTTCATAAATTTTGCGTCGATAAAAGTTTTATGGCCGCTTCGGACGAAGAAGCAAAATCGATTTTATATCGATTATTATCTTACACTGTTGCATCACTAATTGGTAACTTGGCGTGCGAATTATTAAATTGAAACTTGTCATATAAGTTTAGGCCTTGATTTCTATTTCTTTACAACTGATTTTTTTATTAGACAATGATTATAAAAAATGATGACTTCATAAAATAAGCTAATAATCCGTTTTTCTGCATATGCAGTCTATCGTTAAAAGCCGAATCAATGTTTTCTTTTTACTAATATTTTGGCACGTAACAGTCAATTTAATACCACTACTTGTACTAAAAATATACCAGATTAATATATAATGAGTGGCCAAACATAACTTTGAATTACAGATACAGTTTCCTATCAGTATTTCAATAAAACTTTTAAACTCTAAAACACTTTGAAGTTCCAACAGGCCAAGCTTACTTGCATTCGTCCTTTTGTTAATTTCTCTAGCTCGGGGCTAATGAAGTAATGCTCTACGCCATATTGAATCGTAAACTGAACAGTGGAAACCCATCCCCGTAAAACGGGCCGTAAACCACCACTCGGGCACGAGGTGATTTGGTGCCCACTGCCCGCCATAGACAACGCGCTGTACTTTTTATGTGATGGCTTCGCGCGGAGTGTGTATTTAGCCGCTGTCAAGTTTAAATTATCGTGGAGTATGCCTCAGTTGATGACTGGCATAGCGCTCGGTCAGATATCTGGAGGTCTTGAGTTGAATTTTCAGGTCGTGTTTTCGGTGTTTTCGGATATACAATAATTTTGAGATATTTCAGGATTTCGCAAATGCTGTACCTATCTAATGTGTAGTCTAATACGAATATTGTCTTTGGTGTTGTTGGTGGTAGAACGTGATTGCGGTTACCTGGCTAGTTACCGCCATCTTATCTTTGTCGGAAATAAATGTTTAAATTATTTATTTATGATTGATGTAGGTATGTATGTAAATATGTAAACCTTTTTAGAGAAATATTTTTTTAAAACATATTTATCGATCTAGATCTTGTCATAGCAATAATGTTTACATTAAGATTGTATTTCGTCAGTTGGCTAAGATAGCCGGACTGCTTGAGGATTTTGTTGTGTGAAGTGCGCTTCCATCTTCGGCATTATCGTCACCATTAAGTGAGGTGAAGATCTTTTTCTTTTTTTTTATTATCTTTACAAGACAGAAGCCTAAGTAACCGAACACAGGGATTTTTAGGAAAAAAAATTCTAGCTACCCACTTATTTGCTGTCTGCTTTTATGGACACCTCTTTTGTACACAGTTGCCACACAAAATAAGGAGATTGGAGAAGGTAAGCTTCATATAAACGCGTTTAGACAACTTCTCACAGACACGCAATCTAGCAAAGCATACCCGTTCTCGAAACCAGTAGCACAGATTATGCCAGTAGGTAGATCGCGCGGCCGGCACTCGGCGTTGTGTTGTGTTGTGTCGTCGAGGTGTTTGTTTTTGTTCGCGAACAAATTGTCTGAACGTCGCGGCGGCGGCATCTTATTGATCCAAATTTATTCATAAAGCTCGATTTTTCGTTCGTTTAGTTTTTGATTTCTTCCCATAACTGGTTAATTACCCTCCTATTTTTATGCTTTCCGACTTTGCTGTTCCATAACGATGCCCTATCAAAAATAGTAGAAATAATTTGCTCCATCAAGTCCGAGGACATTTTCCAACCGTCAAAAAAACAAATTGGGCAATACTATCAATGTAGACGCACGGGCGGCGGTCACCGCTTAACTGGAGTGCACCGCTCGTCGCCCGCTCCCGCCACGCACGCCGCGCCGCTGTTTTCGAGGGCCGGTTTATTTGATTTTACGCAAAATATCCTGCCGCTCCCCCGCCGCCGCTCCCGCGCCGCCGCCGCCGCTTCGCTGCCCGCTGCCCGCTGCCCGCAAAATTCGAGGCAGAGGCCGTAGTTGTTACGAGATTCCGTGTCTGAGAGAGGGTCTATGTCTATGTGTAAGTACGTTGATCAAGCGCGTTTGTATGAAGCTTACCTTTTGCAGTCTTCTTATTTAGTGGTTGCCACGTTATAAGTGCTTAGGACGTGACCAAGCGTGCCCAAGTGTGACTTCGGAGCTGAATAGTTTCTTTTTTATGTTCTACGGCTCCGTTGAGGACAAAGGGAAGTCGTAAAGACCTAAGTGTCTGCTTGATGCGACCTTCTAACTCAAGCTAGTGTTGTGGTGATTCGGATATTTCGCCGTTTGATAGTAAAAAGATGTGTAAAAAGTTTTGTTCAGGCTATTTTTGGTTTTGGTATGTTTATTTATTTAAGTACTACAGTGAACTTACAGTACCTAAATATACCAAATCGTACACTGCTTAGTTAAAACCGTATTGTAAGTATTTAATTCTGAATTCTGAATTTAAAATAACAATATGAAATAATGAAATAGCTACTACTACTATTAAATTATTTCAAATTGTAATTCTAAGGAAATAAATATTAGTAAAAATGTATAAAACATAGCTGGCTAATAGTGTATTGAACCAAGCACTAGATTTAAAAACTAATAGATCGGCAGCTCAGTCGCTTGGACTGCGAAAGCTTTGAATTCAGAGTACCAGTGCGGTTGTTATCTTTGTTGAGTGTTGTTTTCAGTTAAAAAGAAATGTGTTTTATCCATGTGTTCGTACTGTTAGACGTACTACAAATTCAAGCCTATGAAGATTTCACACACTCCACGCAACTACGGTCACGTCAACCACATCACTACATTAGTTTATGTGCGCTAGTGACGTGCCGCGACGCTCGATTATGTTTCTTAATCCTTGTTTATGGTTACGATCTCGATTGTGCTTCACGGCTGACGATTGTCGATTTTGTTGCGCGATGTGCCTTTGTCTGTTCCCTGAGGCACCCATTGTGGTGTTGACGCTTACAGATAATAATGAAACGAGGGGCAGTTACACTTTATAGGTATTATGTCATTTTCTCTGATAAGAGTGGTGATATTTTCATTAAGCTTTTATGCGGAAATAGTTTTGACCCCTATGTTTGACCATTAAAAATACTGAGCCGTAAAATGTGAATGGAAGGCCTTTGAAAAGCAGCGTTGCTTTATGTTAACTCTTTCAAGAAGTAGCTGTGAAACATAGGTGTATTGTATATTTAAAAAATATTAATATGCGTTATTGACACATTGATAGATAACTTACTGCTCTGGCTCAAGGACCCGAAGTACACAGCGTCACGGTAATTATAGTATTACCGTGTCAGCGCTAACCTCAAGGCTAGCATTTTGCTGAGTCGGAACCGTTTTGGGACTCACCTATGCTTTTTTTTTCCATTTTTATCTGTATGTTTGAACTGTTTTGTCCCAAATAAATTTATTTTCATTTATATATTTCATTCATTGCATTTTTAAAAATGTATGAAAGTGCTCTAAAATAAACCGACCGATTGTAGCAACCGCAACTAGTATCAGTCGCGTTGCCATTGTGCAAATAGCAACTGGTTGATTTTTTTCGATAACCCCTTGAGCGTCGATCGACCAGCAGGTGGTTGATAACAATTAAAATTCTATTGTGTCTGGTATTCGCGCGCTTGAGCTCGTAATATGCTTGCCGGCTCTCTGACTACTTAAACTGCTATAAGTGTAAGTAAAAAAACACGATTTTTTACAATCAACCTTAGCATATGGATAGATGCTCGGAAGAACGGATGTTCAGCCACCAATGTTTCAAAATATCAAACAATAATTGTATTGTACTTAGTTAATATTTATTTAAGTTAAATTACTCTTGACATTCCATGAAGCTGCCTTTGATTGTGTTTATTTCTCTGTCAATTGAATGTTTATTTATGTTACGAGACTTATTGTCAACAGTTCCTCGCTCAGCTCTATGTTGTGCTTTGGGTACGTAGAAATCATTAAGGCGTTGAAGATTCTAAAGTGCGTTTCTTTTGCATGCATGTTTTCTATAAAAAAGTATACAACACACAACGCCAAAATAATGTTTTAGCAGGCTATATTAGCAACAATGTTATTGTTTCTAAAACAGCATCTTTTTTCATTTTACTTTTACCTTTTTATTTACTGCTGACCCGGCGGACTTCGTAACGCTTTGACAGTTTCCATCATTGAGTTAAATATATATCAATGGTTTCCATGACAACAAAACAAACAAATAATTTTATATTGGAAAATTAAATTGTCGTTTTTAGTATTTTATTTAATATTCTTTTTTTAATAATTATAGCCTATGTTACTCAGCGCTAATGTAGCATTCTAATGGTGAAAGAATTTTTTAAATCGGTCCAGTAGTTTTTGAGTTTATTCGTTGCAAACATACATACATACAAAAATACAAAGGTTTCCTCTTTATAATATTAGTATATACTAGCACTTTGCTCGTGCAAGACTTCGTCCACGTTGATTTCGTTTTTTTTACAACACTTTTTTTTGTAGCTTATATGTTACCCGCAAAGAATGTAGCATTAGTAGCATTATATCTGTGAAATGTTTTTTAAAATTAGACCAGTAGTTTCAGAGATTACCCTGCGCAAACAAACAGACACAAACTTTACCGCTTCATATATAAGTATGCCGATGAAATTACTTCATTTCATACGTTACTTATTACGTAATACTGATTAGAAAGATACTTACTATTGTTTTATTTTTTTTAATAAACATAGATCTAGAAACCGGCCAAGTGCATGTCGGGCCATGCGCAGAGTAGAGTTCCGTAGCCCATCTCAATAATGCGGACTTTGAACATTAATGATTTTAGCTGGCTAGATCTAAAAGCAGGATATTTTTTATAATTTTTCTTTTCTGATTTTTTCCTTTGTATACACGCAATTACCTTTGTATATTTTTAAATGGCTCATATACTTAAATGTAGATACTACCGGTTTCACACACCTGACAACGTTATTTAAGTAGTTCCCAATGAGGAATTTGTACTGCGCCAAGTACATTTTATAAGTTGGTCGACTGTTACTCGTAAACTTGTAAAGCCTACTTATGATAGTTTTCCTTTTAACTTCGTGATTTTTTTCTTAATAGTTAAAGCTGTTCCTTGTTTGCTACGGAACCCTAAAAAGAGACTAGATTATAAAAAAGTGTATTTCAAGTTTTTTGACTTGACTCCAGTGGATCACGCTCTATTTGTATCCCTTTTGCTTGATGCAGATCGACAGAGAGTGCTGTTTCATGGTTGGCAGCGCCTTAATGGTGGGATTGCCTTTGAAACGTTAGTTGCAATAACCTAATTTGATATTAGATTACAGACGCTATTGAAGTATAAGTATAGTAATTAGATACCTACCTCATCTATTCAATGCAATAAACAAATGAGATAAAAACTTATCGTGTTTTTCTTTTGGTAGCGGTTTCGTTAACACTTCGGCCACCATTTGGTCAGTGGAAAGGTACTTAAGAATAAGAATACCATCATCAACTTTTCCCTGATAAAATGATGTCGGACGTCAATGTATTTCGTGCTGGCGTGATACGTAGAGTTAGTGCATAATTTTAAAGCCGACTGATTGTCACATTATGCAAAGTTATGCTATGTTATGTTATGTTCCTTATTATTTTTCATTTCACAACGGAGACCTTTGGCTTTCGTCTAAGTAAGTGACGGTGCGATGAGTAACCCACCCACTTTCCAGACATCACTATCACTGAACTCAACATTCTCTACAACTTAGGAACTTATCACACCACTCACTGACTGAACATATCAATCAATCAATGCTGTAAACAATGGTGTTCCGTCGACAGACTTACGAGTATGTATATTAGATGGTGTAGCTTTGCTGGAAAGCCGAATCACTAAACAAAATGACTGTGCACTGTATGACTTATATCTCCGCTGGAAATTGAACCTAAGAACCACTAAGATATTAAAAAATAGAAGTACGAAGTTAAACGAACGATTTGTTTGTCGTATTTAAAGTATTTATTGCTTCAGCACTGTCCAGCCATTGGTCCCGGCTGCATTAGCAGTCGTTAACAACCACCAATCCGCACTGGGTCCACGTACGTAGAGCGTAGTGGTTTATGCACCCTTCTTCCAATGGTATTTCCATTCATGGAGAAGGCTCGGGCACCAGCAGTGGGGATATAAAATAATTTGTTAATAAATACTTTTTTTAATGTAACCTCTCTTTCCTTCTAGCAGTGTCACTGGAGACGCTAGTGGAGAACTGTCACAAACTCCTGGAGAAGTTCCACTACTCCTGGGAGATGATGCCCCTGGTGCTGGTGATCCTCAACTACGCGGGCAGCGACCTGGACGAGGCGTCGAGAAAGATCGACGAAGGTAAGTGGCTGCTGGCAATCCACCTTATCATATAGCTGCAAATTAGGGAATCCAATCCTGCAAACGCAACGACGACAGTCTGAAACCCGCAAACTCGCAAGTCTCGGTGGCGCGGGATTGGTGACTTCAATCCCGCATTCTTACGGGATTGAGTTTTTTTATACGGGATTGGGTTCCTTAGTATTAATACTAACGGAAGTTCAGTATTATTTTATAATTTTGACTTGGTCAGGCTAACTAATGAGTTATCCAACTAATCACATTACTAAAACAATTATGAGAAATCAGATGGAGTTGTAGTCAGTTCGATAGGGGATTTTGTTTTAGTGTGATACTTTAGGAAATTTTATTAGCATACATTTTGGTCTGTATATAGTAATGTACATAGTATCAATTAATGTAATAAAAGTAAATGCCACGATTGGAAAAAAAGACATTAAGTGCTAGGGTCAATCAAGTTAAAATGTGTTAGCTTACAAAGTAGCCATATTAATGATGAATAATTAAAGTTACTTAAGAACTTAATTACCGTTTGGGTATTTTGAGTATAACAGCTAAGTTGGTTAGAGTATCTTATAAAGGTTATAATCTTTTTTGTACCTAATTGATTTAGTTGGCTAGGTAGCAATGTATTTTACTAAAGAAGCAGCTCGAAATCTTTTCGTTATGTTAGTGAAAATAAATGCTTTCAAATATTAATTCAAACATGGGCAGCCCGTGTACCAATAGCACAATGCTTCTATTTAAAGTAATATAAAATAGTTTGTTTTTTCCTAAATAGGTCTTAAATTAACAAAATAATATAATTTTAATATCACTGTGATTGTTGGATATTCTCATTTTGATAGTTATAGATGTTTACGTTTCTTATTTCTTAGTAAATTGATAGGTTTTGCAGAGCCAAGCGAAAGAACACACAACGGCTTTAATTTATTGTTTTTTTTATATATTTGTGTTCAACCATATTTACTGAACTTTTGACAATAAAGTTTTTATATTTAATTGATTAATGTACTTACATGAATGATGAACTTTTCATTGAAACTAAAATGTTTGTGTAATTCAAAGTTCACTAAATATGATGTTTTTGAATAATGTATAAAACAATATTGTATTGTATTGTATTTATTGTTATTTTAAATATCCATCCTCATATAGCTTTCACCATCATCCGTTTTTGTTTGTTTGCTCCAAGGGCTATCTATCTGCTCCGATGTTGTCCATTGTGGAAACATCCTAATCTTCTTCTATCACTCGACGCGTCCATTCAGAGTACTTTATCATCAGTTTTAAATTGTCATTTCGATAGCAAATCATGGACCCAGGCCTCCCTTCCCATCAGGTTTGGGGGCTTGGGTATTCGCAGTATAAAAGACCTATCACTACCGGCTTTTCTGTCTTCTGTACACAGCACGCTCACTTTAACATCTAAAATTATTCTTCCGTCCCTGGGCGGCGTTGAAGTGTCGTGCCTGTCGGAAGCCAGAAATGCCTGGTCTGCTATCTGCCAAAACTGCGACCTACCAACCTTCCTTAACTCCCAAAGACACTGGGACGAGCCGCTCTGTAAGATGACTTTCTCCGCGCTCATAGAGAGTGCTGTTAATGATAGGGAACGAGCTCGTCTTCTTGCCGTTTCGGAGAGGGAGGCCGGTTTTTGGCTACACGCCATACCTTCACCCAACACAGGCACCCTTTTAACCGGCCCTACACTCACTTTGTCAGTTTGCTTACGCCTGGGCATTAAAACAAATGAACCTCATCGTTGCCTTTGCGGGACTGAAGTGGATATTTTTGGGCACCATGGTCTTTCTTGCCTGCGAAGCGCTGGTCGTCTGTCGCGACACGCGAATCTAAACGGCGTCATTCGTGCGCTTTCTACCGTCAATGTGCCAGCTGTATTGGAACCCAATGGGCTGGCTCGTGACGATGGAAAAAGGCCCGATGGAATGACGCTCGTTGCCTGGTCGCAAGGTCGATCCCTGGTGTGGGATGCGACGTGCGTGGACACCGTAGCTCCATCCCACATTAGGGCAACTTTGGTTAGTGCTGGCGCGGCAGCTTCAGCAGCTGAGGACCTCAAACGGCGTAAATATAGTTCTCTAAGCCTTGGCCACATATTTGCGCCGTTTGGGGTTGAAACTTTGGGACCATGGGGACCGGCAGCTCCTAAGCTTTTCAAGAAATTTCCGCTCGCCTTATAGAGACCACTGGTGACCCTCGAGCTGGCGCGTATTTTGGCCAACGTTTAAGTTTAGTCATTCAAAGAGGCAACGCCGCTAGCGTCCTGGGCACTCTCCCGCTTGGCAGCGATTTGGAGTCCCTTTTTTATTTGTAAAATTATGTGTTTATTTTTATTTCTATTTCTTTTTTTAATTTATGTTGTCAATAAATGATAATAATTATAAAAATTAAAAATAATAATATTGTATACACGTATACAATATTGTTTTATACATTATCTACGTCTTTCTTTGATTTCTTTTTAAGCTTAAAATAAGTTAAAGTAATCACGTGAAATGTGTTTATATGATGTTACTTTTAACAAAAAACTGGGGTAGCATCGATACATTTCTTTAATTGTAGACTGTAGTGGAAAAGAACTGACAAGCATCACAGAAACTGTTTATAAGACAGAACTTTTTGTTAAAAGTAATATTTGTGTTTTTTTTTTAAACTGAAATTTCCATCTTGCTATTAAATGTAAATTTTGCGTTAGTTGCAACATCTAAATATAAACTTAAACTTTAACCACCGATTAGTAACTTGATTTAATATCGGTTAGTGTGAAAAGTATTTTTGAACTCAGTGCAACTCACGCTTTAACTACGATGAGAAATTTCAGTTTCGCAGTAACACAGGCGAATTACAAAGAAAAAATATTTTGCTCTCAATAGTACCCAACTATTTATATAAAAAAGTTTTATTGCCCTCAATAGTCTAGACTTTAAAAAACAGATTTATAGAACATATTTTTTTAAATTAATAATAACTATTAACACTAAATTTAACTAAAATTTAATTCAATAAAATCTGCAAATTATTGAGAGCAAAGTATGATTATTACTATTTGTAAACGGAAAAATCTGCATAGCACGCCAAAAATTATTCAAATAAACGTCCGATTGCTCAAACTACTTTACAATTTTAAGAGTCATGTTAGCATTGAAAAAATAAATAGATTACCTACTATTATTATTATTTCGATTGTGTAAAAAAACGATAAGTCTGAAGGTTTAGGGGGTGCAGCGCGGAATTTCGAAAATTTACGTGTTTTTAAGTCGCTGAATAGGTCATATACATTCAAAGGACTAGTGTAGGTTAGCTTGATCCTTTCACAAGGGCATGGTTGTCTTGGAATTTGAAACAAATACCCAGAACCTGCATTAACAATACGTAAAAGTAATGATATATAAAAACTTATTTCTTCAGAAACTTTGTAAACACAGCACAAATGAAACAATGATCCGACATCAAAATGTTTGTATTGATATTCCGCAGGGCACTGTTGTCTTATTTTTCAATTAAAAAATATGAATATGAAAATATTAAGACTTTTATAATTTTTTACCCAAACGCCTATGATTTTACGAAAGTAAACATTGCTCTAATTAAATCAGCAGCCTTCTCTGTACAGATATTAGTGTGCGTGCGTATTCGTAGTCGTGCGCCGTTGTCACACCACTGCCACGCGCCGCTCGCTCGCTTTCATAAAGAAACTTGAAACTCGCAGTTTTGCGTCCGCGCTGCACCCCCTTAAAGCTCACTACACTCGGAATGAGGATACCACATGAGAAACTGACTTAGACCATAGAGGCGACGGAAAGTCTGTGATTCGGACCGCTATTACAAAGCTAGTTTCTATCTATCTAATCTAGTTTATGTTGGAATAATGTAAGGGTACATACATTATATGCATACAAAACATCGCAAGAAATGCTTCGAAAGTTTTTTGTTCGAATTTCGAGCACAGTGGGAGCACAGATACTCATTTCTAATTTCAGCTAATATTAAATGCAACATATTTTCCTATAGAAAATTCATAATCATATATAATACATACATACATACATACATACAAAAGTAATTATTAAAAGAACAATGAACCTAAAACTAAAAACCTTAAAAAATATAATACAATAACTAAAATAAATTATTAAAAGGAGTCCCTTTAGGCAAGGTTCCGAAGATACTGGCGGCGTTCCCCCTTTGAATTGCTAGACTAATTCTTTGTCCGAGGTAGCTGCCAGCTCTTCGGTCTCCTGTGATGTCGACTAACCTTTTTGATATTTCCTATTACATATATTATATCATTTAATATTATTAATCTAGTTAAAGAATCCAAACTTTTTTCGACCAACTATAAGCGTTCCGTGGTTTATTCTCGATTCAATAAAAAAGTTATTAAGCTATGAAGTTTATTTTGTATAAAAAAAAAACTTGAATGCCATAAAATAAATGGTAAAATAAAAGTATGGTGTCAATAAGGGTTTTAACGAGCCACTTATTTGTAGTCTTATGAAGAATGCATTATTCCCGATACCTTTACGAAATTATTTATAAGTAAACTTAATTAACGACATAGTTCTATGATAATGAACTTTGTGACGGACCACCAGCGAAGAATAGACTTATGTGTATTTTTTATATATAAAAAAAAACTTTCATAATATTAATTACACGATGTTACGAACCAAGCACTTAGAATGATATTCTTGAGACACAATATAAAAATATTTACATGATATTAGTAGCCGTTTAGAGAATGAGCGCCTTTTTACTAAATTATAAAATTTAGGGCTGATTTTTCAATCGTCGGTTAAAGTTTATTCATTGAATAATTTTGACATAATGAATGACAGATTATCTTAAGAAAATATAAATGTTCAAATAATTTTTTAACGTAAATTTTGTTGCGAACAAATTATAAAAACACAAATGTTGAAAAAATTTTTCGGAATGTCAGAAAGGTGCAGGTTCAAATCCCGCTCGTGGAAATTTTTTCAACATTTGTGTTTTTAAGAAAATATGTTACATACAATGTTAGACATGTTATGTTATGTAGACAATGTTATTCGTTGGATAAAACCTATCTGAGGATCGAAAAATTGGGCCTTAATCTCGTAACTATAGAATAGAATAGTGCCTCCCATCAATTTCACGGGTCCACAACGACTGTGTTGTAGTATTTGTTGAGCAAACGGTCTTTATTCGGGACATTTACGACAGATTTTATGCGTCGAAATTTTTAAACTTCAAGGAAGATAGTAGCTTCAGTGTTCGACACGTTCGACACAATTTTCGTTTCCAAAAGAACATCGTATTTCATTATTATTTTTGATTTTTGCATTCACAATGCTATATAGTGACTAGAAAAAATCAAATCAAAATTTGGATTAAAAAAAATCTAGTAAAATTTTAACTTGCAACTATCATTTTTTCATTCAAATTTTCACGGATTTACAGCTAGAAAGCAGATGGTCTGTATTTAATTAATGAAGACTAAAGATTAAAATCAGTTCCAGGCCTCTACTTTTAATGATTACTTATAGAAAAAAAACCTGTTCCTGTCGAACAATGTGCCACTACTCTAATTGGACATTCAAAATATTTATTTTTACAGATCTTGGAAACCTGCCAAACAAGTAAAAAAAATACCTTTAACAACATTTGTTAAATCCAACATTATTAGATATTTACAATTTTACAAGTACAAAAATACTGTTTTTATTCTGTACCTAATCATCAAATTAATCTTTAGTTTTAACATCACTTTATAGTACTTAAATCTAAGTACCTACTTTCAGTTAATAAATATTTTAATTTTTAAAATACATAAAAGCATTGCTGTATCTTGCCAAAACTTAGGAGAACGCAATCCAAACAATAAATTAGGCGATGTTTTTTATTTACGTTTATAATAATAATAATAGGTATGTCTCCTTTTTAAGATGATGCAAATTAATTTTAAACCAAAATACCAAACGGTGTAGAAACAATTCGACACACTTAACTATACTAAATTATAAAATTAAATTCGCTCGTCGCTGCTATCAACATTATGTCATTGTGTTCGATAATGATTTACCGTGAATGTCCAGTTTTAAAATATTTTGTTATAATCTTCACACCTAAATAAAAGCTTATAGGAAATTTAGATATATGTATATGCAGATTTTTCCTTTAATTTTTTCTATGCAAAGCGCTGTGCAATGTTTTGTTTGTCAACAGGAAAGATGATCATCAACGAGTACGCGAGGAAACACAATTTGGGCATCTTCGACGGACTCGAGCTTAGGAACTCGACTCGCCAGTACGGACTTTAATAGTAATAATAGTTTTTCCAAAACGAACATACAGACTAACAAACACTCATGCACACACACTCACACACAGTAGGTGCACATGCACACATAGGTACATACACACACTGTCATTTACAATAAAGTACGACTTTCAACAAAATATACTTTACTTTACACTAATAGTGATGTAGGGTGTATAACGTCAATATTTAAAAAGTTAAATTTTTATCTCAAAGAATTTTCGTCCAAACATTTTAACTTTCTTGTCGTTAACACAATAATTTGATAATTAAAAAGTGGTCAATAAACACTTACTAAATATAGATGGAACCATATTGTTGTCATAGTCCACTATTCTCATACGTTCCATATTCCATTTCATTTTTACTAACCAGGCAAATAGTAAGCCGATTGACCGTGGTGTCACTGTTGCTGTCGACGTTTTTCGATGTATTATTCGAAATTTTTTTCCGATGTCTATTTCGAAATTTTCTTTGCCACTCTTATTGACATTACTAACATTTTTTTTTACAATAATTCCTCTGTGATGGTAAAATACTTTACGAAAACTATAAAAGTCATGGAAAGCTTTTATGCGGTATACCGTTATGAATTAAAAATTTAGGCGATATTAAAAATCTTACACGTAACAGAGAGTGTTGTCACTTGTCACACGCATACCATTGTAACTTGTTACGATTGGTAAAAAATTGCGCAATTACGTATTCAATATTTTAAACAGTATTTCAGTTTTACAAGAAGTACAAAAAGAAAAGGCACATCGTATTTTTTTAATAACATTAACGTCATTTTCAGGTAAATTATTTCTTGACTTCGTTTGATTGTTTTGGCGTACACACGCCTACACAGACTCAGACTACTACAAACTGACAAATTTCCTATACTTTGAACTTTATAGCTACCACTACAAACTACAAGATAATTAATTAAGACTTCTGCCTGCTTTGACTAGGCAATTTCTATTTATATTTATTCAAAACGATAAAACACAAGTTTTGATAATATAGAAGCAGAAGGTAGCAACGACACATTGAAGTATGTGACGTTATTATAATACTTTACTCACTAATTACCATTAATTAATTTAAACTATGACATTTGTACGGGTATACCTAAATACTTTAGTATAATTTTGACAACACAATCCAAATAGGTATTCACTCAAGACATGAAATTACACTAAAGAGCTTTATGAAATTTCATATGTTACTGACAGCATGTAAAACAAACAAGATATTTATTCATCACTGATACGTCACTCACTACACACAATCGTACCTACGAATTTGTAGATGAGACTATGAACCATGATTTAAGGGTGACTTGTTTCTTCTCTTTAACTTCAATCATTCATTAGTGGTAAACATAACGAAAAATCTTTCATTTATATGTTCGTTGAAAACTTGAAATGCCTTATTCCTTTTCAAATCATATAAAAAAATTAAGCAAAAAAGAAAACGGCGGTTACGAAGCATGGCTTCGAATTGACGTTCAAAAAACATTTGTTAAAGTTAATTTTTTTCTTAATGTATTTAGATTTATTTTTAATTTTAGATAAAACAAACAAACAAATTATACATGTGGCGCCCTGCAAGGGCATAACAAGGTCAAGGGCTTTTCAACTGTTTCATGAATTCTTTTTATTAATACATTGTATACATTGCTAGTTGTCAAGGGTTCATGCCCCATTCGAAGCATTGGATTTTATATTTTCTTGCAAAGTAATTATAATATAATTACTTGGATGGGGCATGAACCCTTGACAACTAGCAATGTATACAATGTATTAATAAAAATCATTATTTCCTATTTACTTACTTATTAAGTAACTAAAATCGGCAAGTATAAGTCAACTACAAGTCCCATTGGTTAATTTAAGTTGCGTCTTCAATTTTGAAGGTCTATATAATATAACATGTATGGGAAACTAAATTTGCAATATTTCTATTTGTGATTTGAAAATCTATGCGAAGAGGAAAAGCGAAAAAAAATATTATGGTAATATTCATATAGCATTTGTATTAAAATATTGATAACATCATATGAAATTGTTTATACCCAGTTATCAAAAGGACTTTAAAACGAAGTTACATCATTTTTAAGATTTTTATAACCTATCATGTTCTAATGATAATAATTTTATACATTATTAGTTATTACATAATCTAAATCTGCTCCATAACTACATAATATGAAAATATTAAATGAGTACTAAACTTTAAAACAAGTGCAGTATTTTCCTTGTTAATTCAACGAGTATCGAATCAATTATCAAGGTTTCCGATCACTGTCATCAAATTGCAATTTATCTCCAGACACATCACTACAGATACAGTAATCAAATCATGCCCACAATAAAGGTGTTACAGACGCCTCGAAAACAATGGACAAAAGTGATCCGTATCATGTAGCAAGCCACCCATGACACGAGTCGAAGCCAGTCTCAAAAGGCTTACATAGTGGGCACAAAGTTGCAAGTTCAGTTTCCCACAATTAACACCATACATTGTACACAACGCTTCACAATGTATACAATACATAACACATTTGCATTTCGATAAAAGTGGTCAAGTCAATCAGTCGTACAACACTAACCAGTAGTGATTTCCACTTTACAGCGACCGGACGAGGGTGGCGAAATTTGAAATCTAATGTTACGGAGTGACACCGGATAGTGTTGTGCAAGTGTTGTCGATGTTATTTTATTATTTTTTTGTTTTTTCGTAGGAAAATGCTGCAAAGCGAAATTAATAATATAAGTGGTGTACTATCGTCGTCGATGAAGTTGTTTTGCGAATGATACTATGTTGTACAAGTGCTGTGTGAGTGGACGTGCTGTGCGCCGTTGTGTGTCGCGTTACCGCTGGACTGTTGTGCTGCCTCCACGGGCGACTTTGAGGTGAGTTTAGATACTAACGCTGATTTAACAATTTTTTTAAATATTTATAGCAGTGGACATTCAATGAAAAGTTAAACTATATCGTTATTAAATCTCCACTGTGTTCAACGATATTGATGCTTTCAGGGTACGTTTTAATAGTCTACGCATTTACGCATACAACAAACATCTTTAACAGTTTTTATATTCCATAAAGTACTGAATATAGTTTTACCACTAGTTTTATATGCGTGTAAAACCGTATATAGTTTCAAAGTACAGGTTCTCAACAAACAGAAAAGTTGTGTAAAGTAACATTAAACTGATGATTTATGCTATAAAAACTTTAAAACACACATAATTTAATTACATATCTCTCGTTTTACACTCTCGTAGGTACTTCGTGTTGCGGCGGTTGATATTTTATTACACCCTATAGGGTTCAAGTACCTATATGAAAATTATAGTTGCATCTATTCGACATTATTACGACATAAATTTTATATTCCCTGTAACTGCAAGTTTAAATTGTATGTAAAGGTATTCGACGTGAAGGCAATATTTTATTTCGCAATTTTAATGGTGTACCCAATAACACTATATCTTTTTATAGCAAATAGTTAACTTGAGTACTATTGTAAATTAATTTTACAATTGGCGCTGTTTTAAATATTGTTACGGAGTTCAATGAGAGGTGTCATTTTTTATTTAAAACTAGCGACCTTACCGGAATTGGTCTGCGTGGCATCCTTATTCATATACCAAAGTTTTATTATTACAATCAGTTGAATGGTATAAGAACGCATACGGATCGAACAAAGAAACTTTCCCTTTTAAATACTAGATAGATGACATCATAATATGGTGTAGTACGTTAAAGCGTCTCGGTAGACTCGTTAACTGCACTTGATGATGACGACTCGGACACAAAATGTACGGACACTTTATCCGAATAAATACTTGTTAATTAAGAAAAAAATCACTGACGATTCGGATTCGGGCACTACTTAATTTGATGAATGGCAAATGATTTTCGAACGATCCTCAATAACAAGATTTTAACAAAACTATTATTAATGTGTGAACAGATTGTTTTATTATGCAAAAACTATTAAATACTATTAAATGTTGCAATAATAATTTATTAAGATGTTTGCCAAAATCATCGGTTTTTTATTTAACACTATTAAAGACTGGTTTTTAATGCTCAGATAAACAACGACATAAGACTTATTCTATACATAACAAGATATTTTTTTGAATGGTCAGTTAAGTTAGCAAAAGCGAGCAAATTGTTTATTCATAGTTTACTACAAAGGTTTCATCATCAGCTCATGCTTATGTCCCCACTGCTGTTATTGAGACGTTCTTCATTATCTCTTATTGTTTTCGAAAATATTTCATTATTATTTCTTGTTTAAATTAGAAAACACGACGTGTTTTATTACTCACCCATTTTATAATATCCAACAACTGCTACAAGTCGGACTCGTTCACAGGTTTTATAATCTGCAATTACAGATTGTAAAAATGTTAAATCGGCCACGGTAATGGTGTGGGCTGTAAACGAAGCATGGGGCATGCAATATAGGCAAATTGTATATGTTTGCAGATTCGAAGAAACGCTGCAAAGTTAGTTATAATTTTCCCCTTTTTTTTTTGCTTGCAATTATGTTTCGAGTTTTATGTCTGGTTAGAGTATGTGCTTTGGTAGGCAATAAGACAGTTGCCACCGAATATTGTACCCTATTCAATTGAAATTAGATTGAAAATAAAAAGTTACAACATATTGTGTCCGTTGAAGAGCTAAAGGGTTGGTTATATTATACTTGCCGCCGTGTTTTTATTGTGATGACGAGTGTTATATTTTAATTGTTAACTCGCATGTTAGCCTTGTTACTTTTAAATTATTATTGTGGCTTTTCAGTTATTAGCAATGTCTTTTTAAAACTTTTAAAATATATACGTTTACTTATATTAGAATAATAATAGTAGACATGATAAAAAACCCTTTAGTAATTATTCTTAACTTTGAGTGTGACTAGAGATGATTTCTAAAAAAAAAGAAAACTTGTCACGACAAACGGAACTACTTGCCTTTTTAATCGATCATTTTAAATACAGTACGAACACGTAATTTTACATTTATCTAAATGTTGTCTTTTATAAAGCGATCTAAGTCTCTGAGGTATTTAGTGATCATCTTGTAAACACGTTTATTGGATTTCAAACGTTACTTTTGAAACGATTGTTGAGCAATGTTTTTAATATATGGGGCATTAAGATTCATCTGATTTTCTTGTTATAATTTTTTAGGATGTATCGATATTTCAATAAAGCTAGTAAGCTGTTTTTGTACCTATATAAATAAAATAAAATATATAAATAAATTGACGAGCCGACGATAGACGATAGCCGATAAATCTTATCGATGGACATCACTAGTCGGATTTTTTCTGTGAGCTTTTACGATAGTTGAGTAGCAACATCCTGCCCTTTCTAGCTAGCGGTCAGCTTTGCGAAATCTTTACAAAGGCTTCACTTGATTATCATACCGCAACTTAGGTCGCTTGGCGGTAAGCCCTCGACCAGCGAATATAAAAACCCGACCTTATGCTACCGGTAGATAAAAATAAATAAATAAACTTTCTCATAAAATTTGGTGGCGAAGTGTGTATCATCATCATCGTCAGCCATATGACGCCCACTGCTGGGCATAGGCCTCCCCCAAGGATAAGAAGTGTGTATATGTTTAATGAATTACAAAAACAATATGTTTTATAATAATTGTGATTGGTTTTCAAATACAAAAATCTCCCCATGCCCTATAAGATGTGTCGAATTACGTATACGTATCCGGATCAAATATTCTTTGATTTGAGAAGTTGTTAACTGCTTCGGTGGTCTAGTGGACCCACCACCGGTTTAGACCCAGAGGTACTGGCTTCGATTCCCAGCGGTAGGTTCATGTTTGTGTACTCGGTTTGGTTGTTGGTAGGGCTTGTTTGTCCGCCTGGCTAGCTAGCTAGAGCTACCACAATTATATCTCGCTATAACATCAATGTTTGTAGCGTTGTTTGCGCTCAGCAAATACTCCTTCTAAAAGAGTATTTACTTATACACAATATAAAGAAACATTACTTAACTTAACTTGAAAAAAAAAAAAAGGAAAAATGTTGTAGCATTGTTGTATTCCAGCAGCTAGAGATAAGACAGCCAGTGCCTCAGTAGTTGAGGATTCCTGGTGAAGTGCGCCACCACTGTCAGCCTTATCATCATTTAACATCAGGTGAGATGACCAAATGCTCATCCGTAAGATATAAGAAAAAGTATGAGCATATCCCCACTAGACTAGACCGTTCCGTCACCGACCAACACCGTCGCGTGCCATGCACGGAGCGTAACGGCATCGGCAAAATATTCTGGAAACGGATTTTTTTTTTCTATTCTATTAGTTTCAACTTAAAAAATGACATACATTTTTTTTCTGTAGTACTGCTTACACCACAATATTTTTTCAAAAAATTTAAACCACATGGTTTTGTTTTCCCGTAATGATCACAATGCGGCTGTCGGATACGGTGACGTCACTAACTAAGCGTGTGTTAAGCAAATTAATTATGTACAATAACGTAAATACTTATCGTACCGAAGTGAAACAAAAACTATACGTTTTAGAACAACCTTCTATAATGGTATAGGGTAAAAATAAACTTTTTTTGTCTTTCCCAAGTCCATTGGTGACGGTTGTCATTAAACCGGTTATGCACGGGTATGGTACGCTGTTGATACGTTGTAGTGGGCATAGTAGTTCGTGTCGTGTTACTTTCCGTGCCTGATATCACTTGAGTAAATTGCTGATATGTTCCTAGCACGGTCATGGTATGATACGGTGTAATGGGACTTAGATTAAATTTATTTGTTCGAACGTACCCACTTATCAATCATTATTTACTGAGCTGTCAAACGAGTGTTTTCGCTAGTAATTTTTTTTAAAGATTTTTACCATTGAAAATGGTTATCAGATGCAAATCGCCTGAGACGTATTTTTGGCCATAGCTCCGAGTAGTTTGGGAGAATCGAGATAAAAATAGTACCAAGAGTTGAGGAATTTATCGAGACACGTGTGAGCGTTTGAATTTTGAAAATCTGCTGAAAACTTTTTTTTAAATTTTGAAAAATATAAAAAAAATCGGGGTTTTTTGGGGGGTGTTTAAATTGTAAATATTTAAAAAAACCGACTTAAGAAAAAATTAAAAAAAAGGGTCCTAGGGTAGTTTAGCTACAAAAAAGCGAAAAAAATTTGAAAATCGATTAATAATTGTGACCTGTAGATGGTCCCTTTAGATTTGGTATTGTAGAAAAACGGGAATTTCCGTATATAAAAAGTGATGAAGCTTCTGTGATTATTGACTGATCGTCATGGTAATGGTGTTAAAAGATGCGGATGCAGGCGAGAAGTGCATTCAAGCTGGAATTTTGAAAATCGGTTAATAAATAAAAAATATATAAAATATAATAATTTACTTGTACTTAATGTGTTATTTTAAATAAAATGTTTTTTTCTTTTCGTAAATTGCTGTATTCATTTTGAATGTTCCGATTCTTGCGGGGACTATGAAATCTGTGATATTTTTTTTGTTTATGCTATTTTTATTCTCATTTATGTAAATGGCATTTGTTTATTTGGGAATAAACACTTTAAACATTAACCGTATCAGTATCAGTTAAGCATGCCAGCTGGGCCCACCGCTGGGCTTATTTTCAATTTCGCCCGGCATCGTAAACTGGGTAATGTTTGTGAGGGCTCGTGACGATTCACGCCCGGCCTGCCAACCGCAGGACGGATTACCCCTATCCCCTATGTTAGAATGTAGACTTGATTACTTTGCCTTTGTTTTTAAGCCTTAGAGATCGGCGTTGAAATTATAAAAGTTTTAAAACGGCGAGTTGCAATTAACGTGATCGAATGGTGAGTAAGACCAGGGGATCTATTTATGAATCGCACGTATGACATTGTGTTGTCGCATGCGACTTACGACTTAATTGTACACTGGAGCGGAGCGGAGATTTAATGCAATCCTATTGGTTAATATTTCTCCGCTTCTCCGCACCGCAGCCTCGCTCCGCTTCAATGGACAGGCAGCCTAAGACACACGCCGATTTTCCTTTTTTTTTAATCGTTCGTTTCCGGTGCTGCAAACATAATACGAAATGTTGGATGTTATCCGTTCCACGCAGAATTTAGAGAAAACCGGTAACAATCGCAATGAAAACGGAACGTAATATCCATTTTCTATTGGCTGTTAAAAAAGACCTTTGCTTTTTAATCGCTTTGTATCGCTCGACTGCAACGAGTGGGTGAGGGCACTCGTCGCGGTCGAGCGATTCAAAAATATGGAAAGTCAAATGTCGAACGAAAATCAGTAGAAACCAAGCGCTCGACTCGAGGCGAAGGAATCAAAAATAGAGCCCAGAGTTCACTCTGGTAAAACTCAGCAACTGTCAAAACATTTTCTTAGTAGAATTGTATGGGAACGGCGAACTATGACGTCACGTATAAGTATTTCGTTTCGACAATTGAATGTTAATTCATAACTTTTTTGGTTATAAAATTCATGCATAAGTCGTGTGAAAAATAGGTTAATGTTATTTAAAGAATTTTTTTGGTTTGTTTTATTGAATTCTCTGAATGATTCTTCCAGCTGAGCTAACGAGACATTCTTCAAGTACTAAGTCATAACAAGTACACTTATTGTAAACACGATCTATGTGTTACTTTTTTTTTAAGTTAAATAAAAGTTGAGTTTGAGTTTGAGTGCTTGTTTAT
Source organism: Eudonia mercurella (assembly GCA_963082485.1). Classification (NCBI taxonomy): domain Eukaryota; kingdom Metazoa; phylum Arthropoda; class Insecta; order Lepidoptera; family Crambidae; genus Eudonia; species Eudonia mercurella. Next base: position 5,194,522 of record OY720041.1, on the reverse strand, counting down.
TCTATTAGGCCAGCATTGTTACATTAATGTTTTAGTACATTGTGTATTATTATAAGTTTTTTTTATTTTTATTTATTTATTTATAAAGTCTTGGCAGACTTTATAAAAAAATAAATAAACTTTCTAATATAAAAGTGTAGAGAACCCATACCTGAGTGGTACGCTGTCTAAATATTCTTAGTTTCAGTTAGCTTAGTACTGACTGCGGTAGGTCGCCCGTCAGTCTTTGGCTTATTTTATGAGCCCTACAAACAATGTCTTGTTTTAAAAACATCCTAACAAAGTTATGGTTTGTTTGCATGAAAGTACCAACCTTTGTGGTCTAGTGGTAACACCCGGTGGTGGTGTCTCGGATACAATGTTGAAGGTTCGATTTCCAGCGGATGTACATTAAGTGCTCGGTTTATAAACATTGTTGCTAATATTGTCATGGCGGGAGGTTTGGACAAGATGGTGGTAGCTGTGGTGGACTAGGCTCAGTGACCCGTCCACCAGTGTCCAGTGAACCCAGGATTAGGTCTGGGACTGATAATCTAACCACTGCACTACGAATCTTAAATTTTATATTCAACTAACTGATTGTCCAAAGTGTCAATTCCCATACAAAATTACCAATTTTATGACTTCTCAGCCGTTTTTTGAGTTTCCTTATTTTTTTCCTTTAAACCATCCTGGCATTAAATTCAGTTAAGCCGTTTTTAGAGTTCCGTACCCAAAGGGTAAAACGGGACCTTATTACTTAGACTCCGCCGTCCGCCCGTCGCACACAGGGACACTCTTCCATACAATGTGTTGGCCATAACTCAAAATGTAATGGAAAATAAAAACATGAAAACTGCGCAATCTATATTATACCTTTACACTAAATAACAATGATTTACACTACTAAGATCCATCTTCAGAAGAATCTGATACGCTCAAGTTACTATTGGCTGATTCATTGAATCTAGAAACTGAGTCTGGTTCTGGTATAAGCATCTCGATGACTTCAGGGCTGAATTTAATTATGTCTATAATTTTATAACGATGTTAATGGCGCTATATCGGATCGACTGCATTCAATAATTACATTTTAATCTCATAGTATTTGTATAATACAAAGATTGTCGACATATAACCCACACATTATCTAAATGCACTTTATCACAAATGTCGGTACCTATCCTACACGTGGAGCATAGATAATAAAATAACGTATTATGCCAATGTCAGCAATTAAGACTGCTCTCAGCGGCCTTTGATAAGCTGAGGCTGAGATTAACTGACTCCCTCTTTGCTTTGTATTGAGACGTCTATTTTTGGTTTACGATTCAAATTAATTTTTTCATTTAAGGGAATTTAACAAACGAATAGTTTAAGAATAAAATTATGATTAGATAAATATATAAGTATACTTTATTTTATTTATTTATTTATTTATTTATAATTTATGTACACACAAACGAATAAGAAGGGAGAACATAGTAAGAATGGACAAGTACAAGGGCGCTGCTTATTTCACATTGAAATTTCTTCCAGCAGGCCCGTAGAAGGAGAAGACACAAAGAAAGGTAGAAAAAGTGTGCACAAAAGAAACAAACAAAGTATAAAAAAGTTACGACACAAATTAAACATATATACATACAATAACTATAACACACTCAACCGGAAAGATAGTACTCCTTTACGCGCTTCTTAAAAGAGTAGATCGACGTCGACTCCCGAATACTGGGTGGTAGGTCATTCCACAATCTGACTGCATGAACGGAGAAGGAATAGGAAAAGAAGTCGGTTTTATGGGATGGCATATGGAGATTGAGGAGGAGGTGTGAGCGACAGGGAACATTAGGATTATGGGAAAAGGCAAACCGTTCTTTCAGGTAAGAAGGGTAGGAAGGGTTGAAAAGGATATTATAAAGAAGGCATAGTATTCTAGTATTCCTGCGTAAACGGATTGGGAGCCACTTGAGTTGCTGGCGGAAGCTTGAAACGTGGTCGTATTTTCTTAGACCGAAAATAAAACGAATACACAGGTTTTGCAGACGCTCAAGTTTGTTAAGAAGCTCCTCGGTGGCATCTAAGTAGCAGGCATCAGCATAGTCAATAAGAGGTTGGATAAGGGTTTGAGCGAGCGCAACTTTCGTACCAAAAGGAAGAAAACCTTGCAGGCACTTAAGCGTATGAAACGAATAAAATACTTTGCGACTCACTTCAGCGACATGGGTAACCCAGGACAAGTTAGAATCAATGATGACTCCTAGATTCTTGACATTGTCAGTATAAGGAATCGGTACTCCATCGAAAATCACACTTGGAATCACGGCAGAGTTGATGCGGCTTCGCATTCCCCTACTACCAATCACAATGGCCTGCGATTTGTTGGGATTTACCAAAAGGCCGAATGAGTTAGCCCAAGCACATATACGGTCCAAGTCCTCATTTATGGCTGCAACAGCCAATTTAGTTTCGTTCGGAGTAAAGTGACGGTACAGCTGCAAGTCGTCTGCATAAAGGTGAAAGCTGGAGGAAATAACTTTGGAGACAGAGTTAATAAAGACGGAGAACAGTAAAGGAGAGAGCACACCGCCCTGAGGGACGCCAGCAGCAAGATCGCACCAATCGGAGAAGGTCTCATCGAGGCGGACACACTGTGAGCGGCCCTCAAGGTAGGAGTTAAACCAGGAGATTGCGGGAGAAGAGACATTAAGAGAGCGGAGCACCCCAAGGAGGACATCAAAGTCAACAGAATTAAAGGCGCAACTGAAATCCAGTAGTATCAGAAGAGTTAGCGACTTATTTTCCATTGCCCAACGAATGTTATCAGTAACATTAAGTAGAGAAGTAACTGTACTGTGTCCAGGGCGGAAACCAGACTGGTAAGGGCTTAGAATATTGTTCGTAAGGAGGAAAGAGGATAATTGCTTATGAACTATGTGCTCAAGCACTTTGGAGAGGAAGGGCAGGATTGAAATAGGGCGAAAGTTTGAGGGCAGAGAAGGGTTAGCGATTTTCGGTAATGGAATAATGTGGGCTTTTTTCCAAGCAGAGGGAAATACGCAACAGTCAGTCAGGGAGTAGTTGAAGATATGGGTAAGTACAGGAAGGACTGATGAAAGGATAGGAGTTATCATTTTAGAGCAAATGTTATCATCGCCTATGGAAGTAGAGGAAATTGCTAGTAGGCTTTTCTTAACGTCATCTTCAGAAACCGCTAGGAAGGTAAAGGGTGGATAATGGTTGCCGACAGAGGAGGAGGAGAGTTCCAGAAGCGTAGCGCTTCTAGTTAGATGATCTAAGGACACAGGTGGTTGAGAAAAATATTTATTGAGAGAATTTATATCTGTGTCCTTAGGGGCAGGAACAGGAGATTTACCGATGCCGACTGACCTAAGGAATCGCCAAGAGTCAGAAGAGTTGCGGTTGGATAAGGATTCATGGAAGAAGCGTCTTTTTGCATCACGACACATGCGACTACAGCGGTTACGCAGAGATTTATAAGCACCAATGTTTCTATCAGTAGGGTAACGTTTAAGTCGTCTTTTAGCTTTGTCCCTGCGCGCCATTAGACTTTGGATTTCAGAAGTTAACCATGGTGCAGGAACATGCTTCACTCTCACACGTTTAAGAGGTGCGTGCAAATTGAACAACTCAATGACCTTCTTAGTGAAAATATTGGTTTTCTCATTGACGCACCTGCTTTCGGTAATAGGAGACCAGTCAACATTATCGGCGTCACGCTGCAGATCCGTCAGGTTGATGCATTTATAGCTTCGACAGAAGATATGATGCACCTTACGCTTAGGGGAACGGATGCGGTATGAGAGATACACGAGATCATGATAAGAAAAGCTAGCAGTGAGTTGACCGTGAGTGGTAACATTGTCTGGAGAAGAGACTATTATAAGATCGAGGAGAGAGGGAGAACAGTTAGGAAAATAATGAGTGGCTGAGAGGGGTAATATATAAAGATTATAAGAAGATATTAGAGAATGAAGCTTATTTGTTCGACTATTAGTCTTGAGCAGGCAGGTGTTAAAGTCACCCATTAAAATTTGATGATCGTACTTTGGACTTAGATCGCTAAGAATGTTGTCGAGAGTGCCAAAATAGTCTATAGTAAGATTGGGACTGTAAAAGACAGCAAGCAGGACCTTCGCATGGTTAATACAGATCTCGATAAATAGGAACTCGGCAGAGGCGGTGTACCGGGAAGGGGAGATTTTGACAACCTTATGCGGTATATCGTCACGTAAATATATAGCAACACCACCACCGCCCTTACCTGTTCTATCGTTGCGAATAAGGGTGAAGCCGGGAAGGGTAAACTGAGCAGAGAGTAGAGAGGGTTTCAGGAACGATTCGGAAATCAGTAAGGCATCCAGATGCAAGCTGCTAAAAGATGCCAGAAGGTCAGAGTAGTGTGCAGGAATACTTTGAACATTGACATGGGCTATATTTAAGTTATTAGGATAAATGGAAAAGGTGTTTAAGATTTGTTCATGCAAAGTCAACGGGTCTGATGAGTCGCTGTCGGCGCTAATATAACTGCACGGAGAAGAGAGACACGAAAAGAAGCTATCGTCCAGATCTTGTATGTCATCCATTATTAAAACTTAACAATTTAACAAAAAGATTAAAGACAATTCTAAACACTAGATAAAAACAATTAAAAAAGAAACAAAAAGTAAAATACAAAATAATAATAATAATAATAATAATACAAACTAAAAGCTCACTAATAAAGTGGTGAACTTGTTTATCTCACCACCCACCATACAAAAAAGAAAAGAAAAGAAATAGCAAACAAAGTAATAAAATAGGAAAACTACATTACATAGGCTGTATGAATGAATGCATTGAACTAAAACAAGAATAAAAAGAAAGAATATTAAACATCAGATGTCATGTTACCTACTGTCAAACTCAAAAGCAAAGCAAGCAACAACAATTATTAATATTCAAATACCTTAGATTTAAGTGGTGATGGGAACATAATTTAAGTTAAATAGCGAAAGCAAATCTACCAGCAACAATTACAAAAAAAAGAACACATACAGCCTATGATACCGGTACTGCCGGTAAGGCGGCAGCAACAACATTTTACAAGCAACGGGTAGCCGATTAAAACAAAGCAAGGCGACAAGTTAATGAAATTACATACGTCGTCTGGTGGTCTTTTTAACAACGCGGGAACCACTCGGAGCTGCCTCTTTAGGTGTTGGTGATAAAGGCTCTCGTTGAGTAGAGGCGTCACCCAGAAATGATGGGAATTTTGCTAGAATAACTTGCAAATCAGCCATGGTTTCAATCCTCCGTCGTGTGTTGTCGGGAAGATTTACAATAATCCGCCCTTCGGATGACCAACAGTTCTTTATTCCAAAATGTTTACGGGCTAAAGTGAAAACTTGGTGTCTGGATCTAGTAAGAAACTCTGAGATTGTAACGCCAGAACCTTTCAAAGTTGTTTTGCTATCCCATACAAGATGCCTGTGTTCATATTCACGGAAGCGAACAAGTACTGGCCGAGTTTTACCTTGCTTGTTTGTAGCGCCCAATCGGTGGCAGGCTAGTAAATTATTCCGGCTTACATCCGACACTTGCTGTTTGTCAGCTATGATCTTGAGAATATCCTCGGCAAGGTTTGCGTTACTGTTCTCTGGAACACCATGAAACAGAAAACATATTAAAATATTAAAAATAAAACTACATTAAAAAACACGTATAAAGCTAATGATAATGTAAAGACATGTTTTTTGTCGTATTTTATTTGAATTTGGGAATATTTTTTAATGTAATTTAGGTTCATGATTCCATTCTGTATTTGTCTTAGATGTAGGTAGGCACAGTATAAAAAGCAGTACTTTAGAAAATTTTAAAAATAAATATTTATGTCTAATTACTTTTCAGTTCCAAAAAAATAAACCAACTTTACTGTATTGTTTGAAATAAAAAATTTATCCATCCATAGCACAATTAAATCGTGTTATATGACTATATCTTAAATTTATCATGTTTAATACGTTTGCTAATCTTGTCGTCAACCCAAATGTAGCAAGGACACTTAATTAACTTATCGAGTGCACTGAATCATAACTTAATGCTTGTTATTCATGATCGTCATGCTTCTAAATGTCTAAAATGTTGATAAGTAGGTCAAAACACGAGACCCTTAGGGCAATGTAATGTAACCCAAAATATGTTTATCATTTCAAAATAGATAATTTTAAACCCAGCTAAATCTTCTTAGAAACAGAAAAATTAAAAAGCTGAGAATTTTTTCACTGTTTTTTAATTTTTAGTGCTTACGTCAGCTTTCCCGGTAGCAATGGTCAGTGCAGCCGCCCGGATTGTGGAAGACCCAGGTTCGATTCCTGGCTGGGTCGGGTAGGCATTTAATTTTTTCACTGTGTTTTATAAATATTTAGTATTTAAATGTTTAATCAATGACACTGATACGTAAGGCGTAAGTTACTTCAATTTTGAATTACGGCAATATAAATTTTTCTTCGTTCGCTCTAAATAGAGAATAATATTTTTTGTAAACAATCAGGATAATTAATCTCTGCAAAAGTCAATCAAGTGACGAGAGGTGTCTCCGAAAACCTTAAAAATATGATAACATGTTAGATTATGAATAAACTAGTGGACCCGGCGGACTTCGTACTGCTTTGACAGTTTCCATTCATTCCCGTATATCCAGTATATCCCTATGTGTTAATCCAGGTTATAAACTATCTGTATGCCGAATTTTATCCAAATCCATTCAGTAGTTTTTACGTGAAAGAGTAACAAAGATCCATCCATCCATACTTACAAACTTTCGCGTTTATAATATTAGTAGGATTTATAAAAGCTTTTAGATCGAACATCGTTCCTAGATTTTTACATAAATATAAACAGCTTGCAGACTATACTAATTTGACAACTCCGCTATAAATTATATTATATTATACAAAACTATCTTTTGTTCGCGGTTTAGCTCATGTGGGTAATAAAAGCCAAACTTATTAAAGGTAAATATCATAAGGTAAGGTAAGTAAAAAGGGTTAGACAACTAAAAATGTCACGTCATTTCAACATTAAGATTTTCATTTATTATCATTAAAAAGCCCATCCATGCATAAAAAGTGTCTAACACAAAATAACCTAATAAAGATCACTCTGTTTAAGTAATTTTGGTCCGTTTTGACACCTCCTGTACAAATTGTCATCCCCTACTTATGGGATCATCACTTCATAATTTCTAAAATACCGAAATTTAAGGAAAGACAAAAGATCCGTAGTGCAGTGGTTAGATTACCAGGCCCAGTCCCAGAGATCCCGGGTTCACTGGGCACTGGCGAACGGGTTACTGGGCCTAGTCCCCCTGGCTAGCTACCACCATCAATGTATTATAATGTTTATGATATATGTGCTCTTCAAAATAATTAAAATAAACAATCCAAACACTATCTAAATGTAAAAGAAAAAAGTTTATTCATATAAATTATATCAGTAGTATATTCAGTATCGACATACTATTAAACTACAATGTTGCACTAGTATACCTCTATTTCTGTTGCACTAAAGTCTTGTACGCCTGGCTAGAACGAGACAGCATACAATTTTTACGATTCCGGCTCGTAAGAGCTTTAGGGCTTAAAACAATTTCATTGCTTATTTGAGCTGTGACTAAATTTATACCAATAGCTGTTGAAGCAGCGTTCCGAGAAATTCTAGATGGTTAAAGAAATATAATTTCTAGGGTTAAATCGTGTTATGTAAATAATGTATCGTATTTCTTATGCATATGCTGTATGTAAATGTTGACACGGGAAATTCGATGTGTTAATAAACAATATGATTACGATAGAAGAAAACCTGCCCCCCAACCGCCTAACTCTCTCGCTTTCGATCGCTTTGAAGGCGAGGTCCTCGCGTCATCTTCTAATATAATATCGAAATATAATATCGAATAATATCGAAAGCTATAGCCTATAACTTTCGATATTGCTTTAATATAACTTTCGAAATGACAAGATGACGCCACCTCCTCGCCTCGCCTTCAAAGCGATCGAAAGCGAGTGAGTTAGGCGGTCGGCCCCCTGGGTAGTATACTCGGCTACCTAACGTTATGACCAGTTGGACTAAACAAATCAGAAAAAAACTGAACTTTTTGCTGAACTGAATTTTGCTGATCTCGTGTTGGTACCAGGTAATGGCTATATGAAAGCATTTCGAATTATTGTACTGTTAAAATTTTACACGGAACTGTCCACTTGTCGAACAAAATGTGATATTGTAAAGACTAGTAATTCTACAAAAAGTGAAGAAAAAAATGATTCTTGATATTATCATTGTTTTTTGTTTTAGTAAAACGTCTTACCACACGGTTTTTTATATGAGATATTTCTATAATTTTTCGACCCATGTTTTATAAGAAAAGTTGTTTAGTATCACGTTCCAACCAATTTCTTAAAGGAATAACCAATACTAAATACCATCTAAAGTATTTCATATGGCACTAGCTATCTTATCTCATGCTGCCGGAACATAACAATGATGCTGCAAACATTGTTGTCATGGCGACATGTTCAGATAAGATGGTGGTAGCTGCTAGCTAGCCAGGCGGACATACAAGCTCTACCACCAACCAAACCGAGTACACAAACATGTACCCCCCGCTGGGAATCGAACTCGAGATCTCTGGTCTTACCGATGGTCTTAACCATTAAACCACAAAAACGGTTTTCTTTATAAAAGATTTACCTCACTACCGCAATTAGACTTCGTGATTCGTATTGTGAGATAATCAAAGAAATTCTTTCAAAATTGATTTCGCTTTGTTCCGAAAAGTATATGCAGGTACGTCCAGAACAACTTGTATTGTACATTTGTGTATATTGTATAACTTTTGACATCCCATACATATTATGCCCATTGTGATAAAAGTCACGAACCGGAAACGGAGTAAACATGATCAAGCAAAACGTGATCAATTTCGATGTTCAATGAACTGCACCGTTTTCTCTCACGCATCTTTCCTCAGAAACCACAAAAGAATACATACATTTAGAGGCTTTAGGAGGAGATATGGTAGTTTCTTTATTATTACACAATGGGAAGTAGAATTTTTATATTTAAACAATAAAAAACAGAAAAACGAACACAATAAAAAACATGGAAATAATCTCGATAATAGTAACTCTAATTTTAGTGCCCACGATGTTTTAAAAAGCTGTAAAAAGCTGCAAGATAGTAGCAGCAGCTTTTTCACTGAGTGAACTTTAAAAAAAAGAGACTCCCATGAACATACTAAGTCAGCCAGTAAGTGCAACTAAGGTCGAGTACTTAAAAATATATACTGTGTACCTGGAATGCTTACACTAAGCAGTTTGCGTTTAACATCATTAAAAATTTTTATTAGCTTCATACGGGTCTAGTTAGCATATAAAAATTTACACTTAAAAGTAAATAGCCTATATAAGGTCACTTTTGATAAAAAGTTTGCAGATGATAAACTGCAAATATTTTGACAAAACATCTAATTATATTAAAGAAATAAGGCCCTAGCATTTAAAAAATAATTCAGGCGAGTTTTTTTTTTTACTTTTCGTGACACAAAAATTGTAATATTTTTAAGAACGGCCTCTCTGTCGGCTCTTTTGTATGAAACTAGGGGCACGTGTAAGCGGTGAACGCATTGCGGCCTCTCTGTTTCGGTTCCTTTGAATTGAAACTACCAAAAGTGCTTTATTTTTCTTTTTAATCTTAATGTCTTTTGGCGTTTTTCTTGAAAACTAGCGTATACAAATTTAAGGTTTTTTCATAAAAATAGTTTATATATGTATGTGATTGAATTTATACTCAAAATATTTGCAGTTGATAAAATGTGACCTTATATATCTACTGTCGCACTCCTAGTCAAAAGCCTCCATTATTGAAATCAAATTATCGGCACAATTGCTGGGTATTAAGCACCGCGCTTGCCAAATACGTGTTGGTGATTACAAACCAGAGGGCCTACCACGAACCACGTTCGACGTGTTGCCTCCCTGTCACACTTACGCACGAATTTACAAATGCGACAGAGAGGCAACACGGCGAACGTGGTTCGTGTTAGGGCCTCTGGGCTCTTCATCGAAAACCTGAAACACACTTTACTCGACCCAGGACCTTTGTTATCGAGCCGAGCGCTTTGCTAGTAGAATACCGACGCTAACCTACACTTCTCAAAAATAGAGGGTCATATAATGTTTCCTTAAGATAAGATAAGATAAAAAATGTTTGCCATGAAATTGTGTAAATACATAGCAGGTGTTATGCATAATATAATAACGGAAACAAACAATTTACTCTAGTCGGACACGCAATTTTTAGTAGGTAGGTACATGTTACGTAGAAACAGCCACTATGCTGTTTTAGTACCGAAATATTCAGTCAAACTGTAGAACGCTTTATCTATAAGCCATCTTTTTAATTTAATTTTAAAACAGCTTAAATTTACTGAGGCTTTTTATCTGTGGGCAGATGATTAAATACTTGGATACCAGTGACATAGGCACTCTTGTGATACAGGGCATTATTAATATTTGGTAAAGACAAGTCAAATGCATATCTCTCCGCAAATTACAATTATTTGTGATTTTACGTTTAAAATACTTAATATTGCTTTTTATAAAACAGCCATCTCTGACACATAAATACCCGTCAAGGTCAAATACTTAAAACCCTTTTCTCTAAAAACATTTCTCAGAGTCTCATCAGAGTACATACTGTAAATATTTCTCAAGCATTTCTTTTGGTATAAAAGTAGATTTTACATTAACAGAGTTTCCCCAGAAAATAACTCCATAAGTAAGAAGAGGATAAACTTGGCCAAAGTAGGCGGCTCTGGTTACATCTACAGATGATGTTTCTGCAAGTATAGATAGGGCATAGCAGTAGCTCGATATTTTAATTTATTAATATTAATCATTAATATCTCGACTTAGCACACGAGGTTGTTGATATGTGGAGTGTGGATTCGGCTGTCATCGTACCGATTGTTGTTACAGCCAACGGCCTGATGGCCAAGAGCCTCGATCAACATTTAATGAGGCTCTCGTTAGGCGACTGGATCAAGAGCCTGATTCAGAAGACAGTTCTTCTCAATACGGCACGCATTGTGAGGAGGTTCCTGACCACCGGTAGCTTGGATCCTAGTCCCGATGCCGGCGGACCCCTATTTTTTATATTTTTTAATGTTTTACTTATTTTGTTTTCAGAAAATATTTAAAAATGTAAATTTATATGAGAAAAAACAATAATAATATTCAAAGAAGTCGAAAAGAAGTATATTATACCAGCAATTACTTGTAAGACGGTCAGTTTAGACTCCTTTTCACTTCCCACTTAACATCAGGCGAGACAAGGTCATCAACCGACAACAAAAGAGAATACCGCAAAAATGTTTATAGCTACAATTACATAATCAAAAAGCCCGGGTGATTTAAAAATAATTGTATTAACTAATTGCAGATCGTCGTTTCCAATTCGGTGCTCATTGCGCGGGACAGTAAAAGGAAAGGTGTTCGTTTGTTAGTGGTCGCTGGTCACCTGTCTCATTTGGACCCTCGTTTGTTTCTGTCAAACACAATTGCCACCGAAATAGGGACATCGGAAACGATTACCGACCGCTACTGTTAATTTGTTTTTTTGTTTTTTTTATTAGCTACAGTTCAGTGGTGGCATAGCTGGAATACTCTTGAGAAGCTTATGCTAGAGATTTTTTCCCCGTCTCTTTTTTCTCTCCGTTATTATTGGAAGTCCTGAAATACTCAGGCAGCTATTCACATAGCAATCCAGAATCCGGAATAGGATCTGATTTTAGGACCCTGATTCGAGGGGGTTCTAAAATTTTCAAATTTTTGGATTTCTGCAATTGAAAAACTGGTTAATAAACACTTAATTGGTGGAACATATATAAATAGTGACGCCACAGTTTTGACAGGAGTTAAAATGTTCCTAAATTTATTGACTAGGCAAGTAGTCTAAATTTTGTAACAAATCAAGAAAGCTTTAATTCCCTAGTGAAAACAAAGTACTTACAAAATTAGTTCTCAAGTGCTTTTTATAAGTTGTACAATTTATTATTCGATACAGTTCAAATCTAAATTACTACAATCCATCGGCGATCCCTCTACTCCTCATGAATACTTAAATATGACACTTTTATAGTACACCCAACAATTGCAATAGGTAGTACCAATTACATTAATAACCAACTATTATATAACGATGTCCTTTAATACAGTCTCGAGCGAAATTATATATAGGTACTCTTTACAGACCGGTTATAAAGTTTTTAACGATTTTATCGAACGGTATTATAAATGTATTTATGTAGTATTTAACTGTGTATAAAACACTATTTATTTGAATAAGCTAGCATGCTTAGTTTCGGACATATAAAAGTTTATGTTATTGAACCGAATTCATCGCACACAAGTGTAAGGGCGCATTGCGGTATATTTTTTAAATTTAAGTATATGTATAATATTGTTTTTCCAAAGTAATTTATTTTTTATACATATTGAACCCTAGACCTGCGGATATCGAGCGATTTGCTACTCTGCCACCGATTCGTTGTAAAATTGTAAAAAAAAATTTATTGCAATCTAATTTTTTAATTACTATAATCATCATTATATTATTGTTGTATTATGTTTTAATTGTGTGCATATTCTGTTGCAAATAAATAAATTATCTATCTATCTATCATCTTGTATTTTCCAAAAGGCACTTCCAGTGATGTTTATATGTGCGCACTTTGCATACAAAAGGGTTTTGTCAATCACGTCTACGCGTTACTTAATTGACAACGTGGTGATTACATTGAAGCGTTGTGATTGAATGCGACGGCTCACTTACCCCGCTTTTTGTCATACCGTCGTTATATCCGTCCGCAGTTTAAATTCTGGTAGGGTAATGACTTTGCTTGGTGCTTTGACCAGTGTGTGTTGCCAGTGATGACATACGGGACTGAGACGTGGTCGCTCACTATGGGCCTTATCAGAAGGCTCAAGGTCACTCAAAGAGCAATGGAGAGGGCTATGCTCGGGGTTTCTCTGCGAGATCGAATCGGAAATGAGGAGGTCCGCAGAAGATCAAAGGTAACCGACATAGCCCGAAGTGTTGCTAAGCTCAAATGGCAGTGGGCAGGGCACATTGCTCGCAGGACTGATGGCCGCTGGGGCGGAGCAGTTCTCGAGTGGCGACCGCGTACCGGAAAGCGCAGTGTGGGCAGGCCTCCAACAAGGTGGACCGACGATCTGGTGAAGGTCGCGGGAAGCCGCTGGATGCGAGCAGCACAAAACCGGTCGTTGTGGAGATCCTTGGGGGAGGCCTTTGTCCAGCAGTGGACGTCTTTTGGCTGAGATGATGATGATGATAATGAGGGTAATGACACCGGTGTTTAACAATTTTTGTCGCCAAAAACTAACGTAGATTTTTATTGAAATTTTACGGGATTACATTACAGTAGCAGCAGGTGGTCAGTATTTAATTGTTGTTATAGACTTAAATCAGTTGCTGACCTGACTGAGGATAAGTTCATATGTACTTGTCCATATGGACAAGTTGTCCTTATATTATGTTTTAGCTTCAAGATGTCACATATTTTTGTTGCTAGAATTACGAGCTGCAATTAATTCTAGCAACATAATTGTCAATTACTATTAATATAATTTTGTGTAGGTATCTGCGATCGTGTTATGATAATTCTTTGAATACTTTTTTTGGGGTGATATGGTGGTCGATTTATCCATAGTTTATATTTATGCTCGTGACTGTACCCCGGGATATATGATTATATGTGAGCTCAATTTTATGAAATTCTCGCAAGTAACATTTGTATAATTGTATCTGATTACTTTTTGTACTTGAGTCATGGATGCTTGAGCATGTTTGTTTATGTGTTGTCTAGCAATGCTATTTAAAATTAGAACGGTTTAGATTTTTATTTAAAAATATATTTATAGATTATAAGCTCCGGATACTTATTCCGTGTTTTGTTTCTGTCATGTAAACGTCATTTCAAATTAGAGTAAAAGAGACAAAACGCGGAATAACTATTAGAAGCTTATTCTTTGTTTATTTGTAAGAAACTAAGCCATGGTTTCATAAACCGTATCGTGGAGATCTTGTGCCCAAAAAAGGCCGTAAGAAACGGCTATCAATTCGTCATGAGCACAAACCCTACCACCATCTAAACTCAGTAAAAAAAATTAATATAGGTAAATCGAACCCGAGACGTCCCTGGTCTGAGACCGGTAGTTTAGCCACCATACCACAAAGGCGTTAAACAATAACTTCTCATTAAAACTTAAAACTTCGTCATCACCAAGTTCAAAGCAACAGTTGCCAATACGCATATTGCCCATTTCTAACCAAAGTTCCGTACACTGTGGTTTCGCAGTTGTCGACAGTTTCATGGACCAGCGGCTGCGTCATTAGCACACCAAATTGAAGTTTATCCTCCATTAATACAGTTGGAGTTCCATTAATGCGGAACAGCGGTCCAGGGGCAGTTTCGAAAGTGTGACCACAAATAAACCCTGGTTTGAAAACAATCACGGGTGGGCGGGCGACTGTCGTTTGTCTTGTGCGGTCGTCCGATAATTGCGTAGTTGAAGTTAGTTGTTTCAGCGTGGCTGCAATCGTGAATGTTAAGCTACCTTTAAAATGGTTTGCCTTTGGATGGGTGACCGGAGCTAGCCTTGAGGTATGCTAGGAATCGGTGGGCACGTTGGGTAGTGATAGTCGTTTTTTGTAAAGATTAATATTAATGGTCTATTAACAAATTAAAAGCAGTCCCCTTTAACCTGTTTTCTGCTGTGAATACAGACACAATAGAATTTTAATTGTTTATGGCACGGATCTGGCTCTAAGCAGACGAAAGGTAACAATCTACAACGCTAAAATTGTTGTGTTAGGTTTACGTCAAGTCTTATGGAGCTATGGAGATTGTACCACGATTTGTCACATTCAAACTGAACTCTTTGTTCGGCTACCGACGACCACACTGGGCTATTATGGTGGGTCAAGTCTGCTGTACCTATAATCGAATTCCTTTGTAATCTTCAGGGCTATAAAAGCATGATCGAAATAAAATTCCTTCAAAAATTTTTAGAACACATAAACCTAGACGATACAGGGCTCAAAGGCTGATAGTAAAAGCTGCGTCCGATACCCCGGATTCCACCGGATCCTATCAAAACTTTTATTGCTGCACATCTTTTGTCCCGCTCACTCTAACCCGGATGTAAAGAGACGGCGAAATGGCGTTATTATCTTTTTCAGGGATTCAATGTCGTATAGAGTTTTATGATTCTTGTGGATGGCATATTTTTATTGCGTCTAGTGGATTGAAAAGCTTCTGGGTCTAGATGCTGAGGGTTGGTTGGCTAAGTGAGAGCTTGATTTTCTTAGGCCTCATATTAAAACTAATTTTCGTAACCTTATTACCACTTGACTTAAATAAAAATAGGTTTTTAACTGTGTGAAATTAAATTATACGGAGTGTAGTTACGCAAACTATGAAATGAAATGAAAAGATGGAACGAAACATTTATATTCGGTATATCATTATAAACAGTAGAACATTTTAGTCATATTTACAGTTTTACATTAAAACGCCTCAAAAATAAGTATATTGAATGAAGCATCTTTAACGAATTGAACAAACTACTTAAAGTTTATAAATCAGTGCTTTATTAAAATATATCATAAGACCCGAAAAAAATAAATTATTCCAAGTAGAATCTCATATCGTAACTCAAACGCAAGAGTATATTCCACAATAAACTACTTACGTCCGACCATAATGAAAAATGCTGCATTGGCAGAGTTTACGTTCAATTCCTGAAAGCGAGCTCCCGTAAATATATTCTGAGCTATAAAAATGGCAGTATTTGGTTATAAGCTTTTTACATCTACCGTCGTAACTCTACGCAGTCGACGTATCTACATACTGTTGCAGACACTAGTGTTGCCAACCGTAATTTTAAAACTCCCCTAATTACTGTTAAAATTCTGTTAGAATTCCGTCACTCTTTGTTTTGGTTTTTGTAAATAGCGCCATTCATACCCAATTTTAGGTCTAACAATAAATATAGTGACACTTTTATTAAATTAATAATAAATTACTAGATAGCATTGCACTCGCACTCACTCACTCACTCCTTGGCGTGCACTTGGAGAAGCCTATTTCCAGCAGTGGACTAGTATAGGCAGATGATGATGATTATGATTGCACTTAAATTTCAGATCAAACCTTCTAAGTTCTTAAAAAATAGTACCTACTATTTTTATAATACTATTTTACATTCTGTCATTCCGTCTAAGAATCTGTTAGCCGTTATCTCCGTTTTCAGCATATCTCAAATCTGCGAGATATGGCGGGAAATCCGTCAAGTTGGCAACACTGGCAGGCACGCTGCCGAGCGCGACTTCCGCGGAAACGTCTAGATCCGTTAAACTTTTCACGTATAGGTGCCTCTTAAAACGGTTTTATTGTTATAGACGGCTTTATAGGAATAGTTGTACTTGAAATTCTTGAGGAAAAATTTCTATAGCGCTCTCTATGTCATATCCTTGAGATTTATATTGACTTTAATAAAAGTTAAAAACATTTTAACGAAACTAATAAGTTGCGTTAAAGTTGCGTTAAAATATGATTGTGAAGACCTAATTCGGTTATTTTACTGTAAATTTCGGATTTTCAGAGGGTGCAAGGTCAAATCCCGTTCTTAGAAAAATAAATTCAACACTATATTTATTGTAACTGTGTATGTATTATTACACTTTATTTTCCTGCTTGTAACATTCGAATTGCGGCCTGGCGAGTTCAGCAATATTTTGCGATGCCGGATCACCGAATAGTTGACCAAATTGAAATCTCGAGCTCTTTCGTGCTTTGGAAGGCAAGGTACGATAAGCCGTTTGCTTAGATGATTAGAATATTAGGGAATGTTGTCGTAAGATGGCAGTCGTTGAATAAAACCCACCAACCAATCTATCTGTAAGCTAGTTATCATATGGGAAGTCCAGACTCAGCAGTAGGACGTTTATAGACCGATGATGATGATGATGATGATGATGATGATGATGATGATGATGACGATGATGATGATGATGATGATGATGATGACGACGATGATGATGATGATGATGATGATGATGATGATGATATTATTGAAATTTAGACAATACAGAAACTTATTTCCCTCATTCTCTTTTCAGTTCTTCCATGTTATGCCTATCTTCGTATTAAACATTTCTTTGTTGTTTACTGTAAGTAATGTAATAATAGTATGAGCTATGAAGTGTTTTATCTGTCTATCTATATTATAGAGGTCGATAGTATTCTTACCTATGCGCAAAAAATGTGAAATTGGGTATTTAATCACAGACCGCTGCGCTATCCAGCTCTCGACACACACATTTATGACACATACTATAGGTACATATACCTAAGAAATCACCGTAAAGATCACTTTAATAACCAAATATTTGTGATTTATATAAATGACTATTTAAGGCGAAGGGTAAGGCACTAGCGCCACCAATTGATAATTTGACAATAAACATTGCGTACCGTCCGATAACAGGAAAGCATCCAATAAGTACTTAGTATTTATTTAATAATTGTGCACTACTTTTTGTTGCGTGGTTTATTCACAAAACGGGCTATCGCATTTATTCACAAACAATGGCCACTTTCGGTGTTAGCGAATGAATACAAAAACAAACCTAAAAGTAGTGCACAGTTATTAAATAATAATAGATGTTTGCCTAGTGTCGGAAGGTCCGCAATGTTTAAAAAAAATCCAGTTTAGCAGTTATCAAATTAAATCCATTAGCGGCGCTAGTGTGCCTTACCCTTCGCCTTAATACAGCCATAAAAAATATTTAGCATTGTCCATAAACTCGTATATTTACAACAAACTGAATCTAGATTCAAACTGGGTAAGTCTAACGCGAAATATAGGTCTCGGAACGCTCGTAAACTGGATAGGTTTATTATCGAAACCAAGTTGAAGTTTCAAATAACTTAGGCATTAAGTTTAAATAATGACGCATCCAAGTAATTTGGTTAATGGCGGAATAAGCACCTAAGTTGCCACCGGTTCGTTGAGGAAGGAGAATTTATTTGAGCTGAGTTTATGGCCGCGTAAAATTTTAATTTTGGCACTAATGGAAAACGCCAGGCTTTCTATTAGTAAGCTCGTTGTTTTTCATTGGCGTTTGCGCGTTTTAAAAGAGAATTTTAATAAATTGAGTAAGTACGAGTAAACTTTTACCCCGTAAGTACTAATTATATTAATTGTTATATTATTTATTTATATAAATGACACAACTAAAAAACTTAAAGTTTTTCGACGCCCCCAAAGAGTCCGGTAACGCTGAAAAGGCCTATTACATAACTTTAACACAGAATAAATATCTGTTTCAAGCTTATATTCCGTTTATAAGTAAAGCCTTTAAGGTAAAAGTTTTACATAGCTGAAATATTTATTTTAATATATATAAGTTCTCATGTAAGTGACAAATGTCTTAATGGGAATAAAGATCTTTAAAATAATAGCTGTGAAATTTCATTTGATACCAGTAAAATATTTTTTACTGAAAACTTTAAACGTAGCATTGTAGCTTCTGTGGTTTGCTATGTTTGAACGTGCAAAGTAGATGTTACCTTGCTGGTAGGTAAAATCTTTTCGAGTTAGAAGTAAACGATAAAAGGCAAACCAATGTCTTAGTAGCTCAATTTACAGAGCAATTGCCTATTGCGGTTCAAGATCCACCTGAGGCTAATCTTTTTGCAAATGCGATTTTCAGTTTTGATATAAATGTAGCTTGTGTAAGATAATTCAAAAATAACTATAACTCAGGAATAAAATCCTCTTCCTTTTTTATTGTTTTATAAAGGTGAAAATGAATGGAGAAAAATTGTGTCAAAGTAATCATTTCTATTTGCACAGTCTAGCACACCCTTTGTGCACAACATCCAGTGTTGCCAGCTCCAACCGTTTTTTAAGTCCAAACTGAGGCACTTTAATTAAACTAAGACGAACGTCGCAAACGTTAAATGTAGACTGGGACTTCCATTGTAAATTCCTACAGCGTTTCAGTTTCATGGCTTTAGTTAGAAAACGCTGTTGGACTTTTATGGGCAATTTCGGTTCAGACGTTTTGTTATATTACCAATGCTTTTAAGGTGCTGCACCTCGCCCGGGTAAACATATGTGCAATTTTACGAGCCACTAGTTTATGGAATATGTCTGGTAATGCTTGCAGGAGCGTTAACTGTAGCTCTAGGTTATTATTTTATCTTGTTGCTGATATGGAGGACGTGTTCGGTGGCCAGCTTGCTTGTTAAAGGTAAAGGATTGCCACAGTTAGACACAGTTTGCTTGCGAAGAAGTAGCATTTTGTAATTTCTTTATTTGCTTTGGGAAAGAGCTTGACTTTTAATTTTACCATATTATCACTGTTGCTTGCTTACGGGCCTGACGCGCATGACGTCACTTTTATAAATATTTAATTATCAATTGAATGAAAAATTAAATTGAATAATTATGTCTAAGTAACTGTACATACAATATCTAGATTGATACACTTTGTGTCTTTTAATTATGATCATATATATATATTTTTTATATATCTTACGGGTAAGCATTTGACCTTCATCTCACCTAATGTTAAGTGATGATAAGGCCGCAGGTGGAGCGCGGTTCACCTGGAATCCTCAACTACTGCGGCATTGGCTATCCATATCTCTAGCTGTCGGAACACAACAATGCTACAAACATTAATTTTATAGCGACCTATTTAGAGATGATGGTGATGGTAGCTAGCCAGGCGGACAATCAAGCTATATTACCAACCAAACCGAATGCACAAACATGTATCCCTCCATGGAATCGAACCCGGGACCTCTGGATCTAAACCGGTAGTCTTAACCACTAAACCACAGAGGCGTTTAAAACCTACCTACCTATACCTAGACCCGTTATCTGATACACGTTGTATAATGACATTGTCATTAGTCTTTTCTATTTCAATTTCTCAATATCTGCTCCCGAGGAGCAAGGTTATAATTTTCATGAGCGGCGTCGCAAGTTTTATGAGTTCACTAAAAGCCCTGGCAATATTAATATTCAGGGGTTTCGGGAAATGAGGTAATAAACTATTAGATTGTTCGATGAACTAACCAACTTTTATATAGGATATAGGTAAGGCCACATAATTACAGTTCTTTTAGTCTTCTGTCGTTGAACGGACTATTTGTGAAAGAATGTCATTGGGTTAGTGAGTCTTTGTCATGGAAATATTTAAGTCACAAGTATCGTGACACAGATGTCGTTTGAATTTTTAGTGTGGCTTACAGAGATTGGTCACAGGTCAGCCAGGATCTCTGGCTACAATGACTTTGTTGGCTTTTTATATATTTTTTAAAGAACACTATTAAACAAATGTCATAATACAATATGTTTAAATGGGTGTAATTAAATTGGTAGATCCCAACAATAAAATATTCAAATATTATTCGTTATTTAAAAAAAATAAGGTTTATTTTTCGTCATGAAACCATTTATATTCGCACAACTTGCGTTTATTCTAAATCGAGCGACAGCGTCTCATAATCCCAAAGTATGTAAGATTTTTTAATAAATAAAAATTAGGTATATCACTATAATAACGCTTTAATACACTATAACGCATAAAGACCCTACTTGAAATACTTATTTCAAAAGTTTGTGTATTCATCACTAAAATTATTCTTATTAATAAATGTCAACTTATAGCGACGGTATTTGAGACAGCCATAAAAGTCTCCTAGAGCAGCCGCAGCAATATTTGCTACTCCAACCCGTTGTATCATTCCCAATTAGGACATTCAGAGTACACACACTACATAGACATCATAAATGTCGCCGCTAGCTTCTTCGGTGTCAACTTCTTTAGTGTCAACTTCTTCAGTGTCAACTTTTTCAGTGTCAACTTCTTCAGCAGTCGCAGCTCGGTCCTTGAGTGTCAACCTGTAGCGACAGTCTTTGATACATCATAGACATACATACATAAAACTCTCCTAGAATAGCCGCGACAATTTTGCTACTCCAACCCGTTGTATAATTCCCAATTGATCTTCGATCAACAATACACTGATCGAAGCAATTGATACATTCAGAGTACACTCGCTACATAGGGTATGTTATAAATGTCACAGTTCGGTGCTTGAGTGTCAAATTATAGCGACAGTTTTTGATACAGCCATAAAACTCTCATAGAGTAGCCAGGGCAATTTTTGCTACTCCAACCCGTTGTATCATTCCCAATGAGGACATTCAGAGTACACACACTACATAGCTACGGTACATCATAAATGTCGCAGCTAGCTTCTTGAGTGTCAACTTGTAGCGACAGTCTTTGATTCAGTCATAAAACTCTCCTAGAATAGCCGGTGCAACTTTTGCTACTACAACCCGTTGTATCATTCCCAATTAGGACATTCAGAGTACACATACTACATAGGATACATCATAAATGAGGTTTTACGACGGTCTCGCGTGGTGTCTAATAAAGCCGCGTTTAGTAGTGACTTCGCACACTTTAAGGACCGACTTAGCGTCTCGCGAACAATTACGTGCAACAGTATTGGACTGCTTTAATGGACGACGCTAAACTTCATTATATGACTTCAGCTGCAACTGTGGGTACGCCATAAATTTACGGGGAACAATTCGAGTCAGTTGGGCAGAAGTTATTGTGGACAATAATTATGGTTGGTAATGAAATGAGGTTGCGATTCTCTCGATTTGATGACGATTGGAAGAAACAGTATCTGTATATCTAGAGGCACCGGTGTTAGACAGGAACCAGTGAACGGCTTTTTTTTCTTTTAATCATTAAAAATGTCAGCAACTGATTTTAGTATATAGCAACAATTTAATAAGTTTCACCTGCTTCCCAGCTGTCATTCCGTAAAATTTCATTAATACCAGCTACCCAGGAGAAAACCTGCTTTAACAGGTCTAGCCGGACCAAGATCCACGCTCCGGGGATGGCCGAAGCCGACCCGGTAAAAACCCCTGGAGATTGCCTATAGCCTTGGAAGGGCTTCGTAGGCTGACGGAACGGTCGCCTCCCGGGATGCGACGTTGTCATGGCGACGAGTGTTGTGTCACTGGTGCCATTAACTTGTATGAAAGAAGAGAAGTTGCGATTCGAAAACTGCAGAAAAAATTCCTCAAGCGGTATCGGAACCCGTACCTTATCTTACATACCGGGTCAAGTGCAATTCCAACTATGCAACCGTGGCTCTGTTCATCCATTGAAAACGTGCGTATTGTTAACTGATCATTGATATGTATAAGGAAGTCCAAAGTTATAAGAGTTTAGGAAATTCGTTTTAAGAAACCATGTTTTCTATTTCAAAGTTAAATTCAATGTTCAGAAAATCTCTAGTTTTATGCATTGTGGGTTTTAAGGAAAACATTTTGCTGTAGAACCCGCGTCCAAAATAATAGGAAAACTTCGTTATAATAAATTACTAAATTGTATAATGCAGTTTTAAAACCGGTAAACCAACAGTTTACAATAATGAAAACGTTGCAATAAACTAATAGATAGCTTCAATATGCGTACATTTAAACAAATTTAATTTACATAAACAGCTCCGACATGTTATGTACTTCATCATCATAATCAGCCCACATCAGGTAGGCTACTCTTGACGCAAACTCAATCTCAATACAATTCCAATGCGATTAATATGTATCGATATTGGGATAAGTTTCGCAATTTCGGAACGCCCCATGTCGATAATAATTTGTTCACTCAATTTCCACGCAATTTAATTTCAATGTAGCGCTATTATCGCTTTTAATAGTGCTATTTGATTTTTTTGGATTTGGGATTGGCATTGTATTGAGATTGAGTTTGCGTCAAGAGTAGCCTACCTGTCCACTGCTGAACATAGGCCTCTCCCACTGAGCCCGATCTAACAACAAAATCTTAAACTTAATTTTTATTTAATCTTTGAGATTTATCTTCACGTCGCCAGTAATGTAGACATGAGGCAGAGTGTTTAATGAATTAATTTAATTATATCCAAAGCTGCGAGCCGTGGTTAGCCGTTAAACTGTTCTCAGATGGATCAACTGAATTTACTGCATCCGAGATGAGTTCCTTTACGACTCAGGCTCTAGGATCCTAGAATGTTTTACAGAAGACATTTTAAAAGCTCGAGTGGTTTCGCCATAAAACACTACCTTATTAAACCTGCTTTGAGAACCTTTTTAAGTGCCCCCCTGTTTAGTTTTTAATTAATATTGCGTGAAGTCTGTTTGTTGAAAGGTCTATTTTCTTTAAACAATATGTTTAAAGCTTGAAGCAAACTTTCTTAACTAGGTAAAAGGCTCTGCACACTAGGCGACACGCGACTGCGACAGCTCGTCGACTAGACGCGACGACAGGCTGCGGCCGACAATTTTCATATATTTTGTTCAAAGCTCCGCACACTTGGCGTCAGTCGCAGAGTCGCGACGACAAGCTAGGGGAGTCGCGAAACTGACGCTCACAACAGTCGTACGACTGGATGTGTGCACGTGCTCTACCCGACTAGACGCGGCGACTAGACGCAGGTCCAGTGTGCGGAGCCATTTATGCTTACACCGGAGCCATGTCATGTGAAACTAGGATTAAATAAGAAGTCTTCCTTTCCTCGTCCAGGCACGAGAAGTTCCTACAAGGGGAGATCTACCCACTAAGAACCCTTGTACCATCCCGTATTCGCCACGGAGATAGCATACTCTACTAAGCTACCATTATTTTTTCTGATAAAGTAACGAAACTCCCGTTTTCGTTAATATCTCTTCCTAATTGTTGTTATTCTATTCTATTCTATTCTATTATATTCTATTCTATTCTATTCTATTCTAAACAGTTAAAATACTATTGAGTCTATTCACAATAGACGACAGGTTAAGAAGTTTGGTGGGGGCAGTGGATTGCACGTTCTGGTCGCGATCTTGCAAGTTAAGCCACTTTTGCAAAATGAGTCGCTGTGTTGGTGGACCAATTAAAAATATCTGTAGCTTCTCTTGGCATGTTAAGCTTATTCTCGTATATCAACTGTTACATATATTTGTAACTTCAAAAAAAAAAAAAAGATAAAACTACATTTTGGTTGTCTAATTATATTAATAAATGGCGAAAACTACTTATTGCTGGCTAAAGTTTACGCCAACACATTACTATAATACATCATCATCATCATCATCAGCTCATTTATGTCCCCACTGCTGGGGCACGAGCCTTCCCTATACTTGTAGATGGATAGGAACGGGCCATGAACCACCACGCGGGCCCAGTTCGGACTGGTGGTTGTTAACGACTGCTAATGCAGCCGGGACCAACGGCTTAACGTGCCTTCCGAAGCACAGAGGAGCTCGAGATGATAAATTTTTGGTCACCCATCCGATGACCGGCCTTTGCGAAAGTTGCTTAACCTCATCACTCGCAGACCGCCATCGAGCTCCTCATAATACTATAATACATCTTAACGAATCTGCTCTCGTTTAATTTCCACCATTTGTTTTAATCTTAACGCTTCGTGCTTTCCACAGGATCCGTCACAGGAAAGCTACTTAGCTCGTGCACTTTTAAAACACTAATACGTATACAAAGATTTATTTTTCTTTTTACAACACACAGCGCTTTCTTGAAACCAATCAAAGTAAACTAGCCTTCGAAACAGTCACGCGCGTACAAACAGACGGGTAGTAAAAGCCTTGCAGTTTACTGCTCTCACGTCCAGCCTGCATTTTTAAAGGTTTTAGAGGAAAAGTTGTTTTATAGCCCCGAAGGCGTGAGCTTTACGAGAGCGATTAATAAGTTTTAATTGGTTCTACTTTTATTTTGGTCTTAATCTAGATTCGAGCGTTTTTTTTTGGTGAAATGCTGATGCGTCACTGTTTGAATGTTTAGTAAATGAGTTTAATAAACTGTGTTAGGTACTGTATTTCTTTAAAAATTTGATGCTGGTCTTGGACGTGAAATGTATCAGCTGCATAACTTATCATGTCGTAAGGGACAAGCGTCTCATGATGCTCGCACATCAGGCGATCGTTTAGAACCCATCACTGATGATGATGATGATTATCTATTTTTCCTCAGTGCCGTACTTTGATTATGCTATCTGTGGCGTCGAAGTCACTACGAGCTTACTCTGTCTACCCCATTTTGTGAGAAGCACGTGATAGTATGAGTGTTTGTATGTATATGTATTTTTTTAATTCCCCTATGGGGGTGCCGCGCGGAAATTTTGAAAATTTACGTGTTTTTAAGTCACTGGTGCTAGGCGCTGAATAGGTCATATACATTAAAAGTACTAGTGTAGGTTAGCTTGATCCTTTCACAAGGCCATGGTTGTCTTGGAATTTGAAACAAATACCCAAAAACTGCATAAACAATACGTAAAAGTAATGATATCTAAAAACTTATTTCTTCAGAAACTTTGTAAATATAGCACAAATGAAACAATGATCCGACATCAAAATGTTTGTATTGATATTCCGCAGGCCACTGTTGTCTTATTTTTCAATAAAAAAATATGAATATGAAAATATTAAGACTTTTATTATTTTTGACACAAACGCCTATGATTTTACGAAAGTAAACATTGCTCTAATTAAATCACCAGCCTACTCTGTACAGATATTAGTGTGTGTGCGTATTCGTAGTCGTGCGCCGTTGTCACACTACAGCCACGCGCCGCTCGCTCGCTATCATAAAGAAACTTGAAACTCGCAGTTTTGCGTCCGCGCTGCACCTTAAAAAACACTTCACTTTCATAGCCTAACTATAGGTAAGTGTTGAGGATTTGGCTATCTTATCTCTAAGATGCAACGCAGCCATGCTGCTGTCAACATTGTTTTTATGGCAACAGACTTAGATAAGTGTAACGCTCAGAGGGATATTGAATAAAAACTTCTTGTCCAAACTATTTATTTTCACACTGTTCACACAATTTACATTTATTAGCTTATTACACGAGAACGACCGGTATAGTAAAGCGCAGGTACAATACTGATGTCCCGAACAACCGACCGTCATGACAAGTTATTTTAAAAAACCAGTGATACCAAGTATAAAAATGCAAAGACACGAAGTGAGCGAAATATCGTGTCAGTGTTGCTAGGTATTGAGTGGGATTATTGTAGTTCATTACATAAGTCATTGGAAGCAAACCAGTCGGACTTAAAGCAATCCCTACCACCAACTAACTTACCGTTGACTTACCGTGCATGCCGCAAGAGCTGATTAAAGGCCAAGAG
Source organism: Eudonia mercurella (assembly GCA_963082485.1). Taxonomy (NCBI): domain Eukaryota; kingdom Metazoa; phylum Arthropoda; class Insecta; order Lepidoptera; family Crambidae; genus Eudonia; species Eudonia mercurella. The sequence goes on along the minus strand of OY720041.1, from coordinate 5,168,183 downwards.
TTCCAAGATAGTCAGGATACATCACATCAAGAGATCGGCTAGCAACCAATCACTGATGATATCTATTCCACTTCGGAACCCCGCTTTGTTAATGCTAAATGTAGCGCCTGGTTACCAATGGCGAGTTTCAAAATTAGTGATGTCGATGTTCTATCTGTTGCGTTAAATAAAAAGACGTAATTTTAATATTGGCTGTATGTACATGTGTTCCTTTTTCATTTTGTTCATGTACTGAAAAATAAAAGAATAAACTCTCTCTGGTAAAAATGGACGAATACAGTCGTATTTTTTTTTAATCTTTTAATTATAAAACCTCTGATTAAGATCTAACAATACTGAAAACTGAATTGCTTTCACTGTCTATCTACTCCTTTTTGAGAGAAGGACGTGAGAGTGTGTATGTGTGTCTGTTTGTATGCGTTTATTTTGAATTCTGTCACAAAGGATTATATATTTATAAAAGAGATACAAATTTTGCGTACTTACCTTTTTATTTTTCATATTTATCCTTCTACAGCCGTCTTTATTTTATAGTTAAGTGTTTTTATTTTTTATTTTTTTAATGGCTTTGTACAAGCATTTAGCCAATGAAAAAGTCTTAAAATACTTAAATAAACAATATTAATTTCTTTCATGTATGATGATGATGAATGATAATAGAAATGAGAAGTGAGAAATGATATACCCCCAACCCTTCGAGTATCTCAGTAAAGATGTAGGGCTTTACTAAGTCCCCGGGCGGGCTTCTTGAGAGAACTTGAAAAGTGATGTTGCACTGTTTTGTTTCATTTGCCAACACTCATGCACACTCACGAACACTTACCGGTTAATAATCCACCATTATTTCACATTAATATTCGACATAACACAAATTTTAGAAAATAAAACAAAACCGCAGACATGACTCTTCACTTTCCCGCCAAGAAGTCCAGTTAAGAGGTTACAAACCACACTTAAATTTTACAACAAGTGCGCAACATTCCGCATGCGCACTAGAAGTTATTAACACTAGCTCGTTGGATATCTTTCAAAGGTATGGGTGGCCGTTTATACTATGTCTCTATTAACCAAGTGCAACTTCGCAAATCAGTCACCTATTAACATTACATGTAAACTCTTTACAATTTATCATGTAACTGAGATATTCCATGATTTGTATGTGTAATTGTGATTATTTACATATAATTTTACACAAATATTGTTGCGGACAAATTACATATTGAAAAAAGACAAAGTGTTGAAAAACTTCCACGAGCGGTAGCGGAGCGGAGTTTCAATTCATTTGCTTCTAGGCCTTGTGATTTCACTGGACCTTCTTACCCTTCAAATCGAAACACAGTAATGCAAAACAATGGCTTTTTATCAGCAGAAATAGATTTAATTTCTGCAATACAAAACACATCGCATTATGAATATTTTTATGTATATATCTAAAATAGAATACAATAAAATAGATCAGAAAAATCTTTATTCGATACCATTATATTTAAAAAAGACATAGTGTTGAAAAAATTCCACGAGCGGGATTTGACATGCCGGGTCAGGTGCACCAACAACTATGCTATCGTGGTCAACATTGTAGGAAGATCCAGTGAAATCACGGGCATAAAAGCAAAAGAACTGAAGCTTGGGTTTGCAATTATTCTTAGTGAAATAAAGTAAAAGTTAGTAAAGCAAGCCTGCCTATATACTGCTGCGCTGTTGGGCAAAGATCGTTTCTATCATTGAAATTGAGTCATCGCTGCAATTGATGATGGGCTTTGTTTTAATCACCTCGTATGCCAAAAGCGGCTTGGTGATCACAAACTCGCTTTATGCATCGGATAAACTCAAAGATGCTTTGCCTGAACTTAGAATTCAGCCACCAAATCGTTTAACAAAGTAAAGTTAAAAATGTTATAAGTACTAACAATCTTTTTAAAGTCAAAGTCAAATCGTTTATTCAATATAGACCTTACATCATCTTCATCATCATCAGCTCATTTTTACGTCCCCACTGCTGGGGCACGAGCCTTCCCTATGGATGGATAGGGAGGACCGGCTATAACTACCACGCGGGCCCAGTGCGGATTGGTGGTTATTAACGACTGCTAATGCAGCCGGGACCAACGGCTTTACGTGCCTTCCGAAGCACGGAGGAGCTCGAGATGATACATTTTTTGGTCACCTATCCGATGACCGGCCTTTGCGAAAGTTGCTTAACCTCAGCACTCGCAGACCGGGCGCGTTAACCACTGCATCGAGCTCCTCAATACTAAGACCTTTACAGGCACTTATTGACGTCAAAACTAAGTACAAAATAAAAATAATAATGAATTAAAATTTAGTTACAAAAAATAATCACTTAAAATTTTACTGAATCTACCACCAGTTCGGATTTGGGAGAGCCTTCGATCGAAAAGAGTATGTCAAGAAACTCAGGAGGTTTTTTTCTTTATCTCCGTCTTTGTACAAGTCTGAAAATACATAAATGATATATTTTTTATTTAATAAAATGAAGCGTGGGTGGATCCGTCCGGAGAAGATAGTTACTTATTTAATTGTAATTATCATCATCATCATTATCATTTAATGCCATCTCCATACTGAAGTTTGGAGATCAGTATACTTAATAAATAAAATAATAATATCTATATACTAATACGTGAAGCAAAAACTTTGTACCCCTTTTTACGAATATTGCGCGGACGGAGGAGTATGAAATTTCGCACACTTGTAGTTTATATAGTTTAGATAGTTTATATTATTATGCATAAAAAATACATTAAATCAATAAAACAAACATTACACACACTACCATGTATTTGACTAACACGCATTTAAACTCTTTTCAAAAATTTCAAAAAAGGAAGAGGAGCGGACTTCTTGGCGGGAAAGTGAAGAGTCATGTCTGCGGTTTTGTTTTATTTTCTAAAATTTGTGTTATGTCGAATATTAATGTGAAATAATGGTGGATTATTAACCGTTAAGTGTTCGTGAGTGTGCATGAATGTTGGCAAATGAAACAAAACAGTGCAACGTCACTTTTCAAATTCTCTCAAGAAGTCCGCCCGAGGACTTAGTAAAGCCCCACATCTTTGCTGAGATACTCGAGGGGTTGGGGGGTATATCATTTCTCACTTCTCATTTCTATTATCATTCATCATCATCATACAGAAAAGAAAAATTGTTTATTTATGTATTACTTGTTACAAAAGCTACTTGACACTGGCTAAATGTGCTAATCGCACAAAGCCATCAACAAAAAAAAAAAAAAAATGGAAGAGGAGCGGTCGTAATCTGTCAATGTCAATCCAAACTCACATTCTATCTTTTTCTAATTTTTCATTGCTTAGGATACAATCCGTGCAGCCTTAATAAAATTACGGTCGAATTTCGACCACTGGGTGACCACTAGTATATGTTAATATCACAGATTAACTAATAGTACTGTAATATACCAAACGAATAGGTTTGTCTCCATCAATTACCTACTCATGTAGGGTTTGACAAGTAAGTGTTTGACACTGTAAGACCGAAATTCGACAAAATTTTTATAGCTTAAAATAGTATACATTTTCATTACAAGGAACGACAGCTAAGAAGCAGGTGGTCAACCATTACTACACCGTAACTGTAACTGTACTGACGTTAAAAGGAAAAAAATGTCGACTACTGCTTCCAGTCGAAAACTGGTGCCTCTATCGAATTTTATTGCATTTTCCCGGTTCTTTTTGCGTCCGCGTCGCGTCGTCAAATGTATGTTAATCTATTGTAATGCCTAACTCCAATCTCTATTTGCTATCAAGCAACTGCATTGTACACGATAGATGCAAATTAGGTGAACACACACTTACGAGTACCTGGTTATAGTGTGTTGCCATGCGCGTTTGTTGTGCGCGGCCTTTAGCTAGTTCAAGGATGATTGTTTTGTAATTATAATGTTGCCAGTTGTTGGCGGTCGGTGGCAGCTGATCGGAAGCTGCGATAGTTTTTATTGAAGTAATTGTCGCCAATAATGGGTGAGATCGTTTGACGTTTGGAACATTTTAAGTGCAGTTATGCGAACGCGAGTTTTTGTACATCTTCAAATTGTGAGGTTGGATTTTAGAGAATCCGCGGTCCCCGTATTATAGAAATGAAAGGGAAACGTTTTAGCGTTCTGCGCCCAGCGGTTATATCTGTGCGATGTTGTGAAACAATCATGGTGTGAAACAAAACCACCCACTAAGTTTGATTTGTTTATTATGTTAGTTCTTTCGTTTTTGTATAACTTAGCTTAGCATCTTCACGAATTTTTGTGCGACAACATAAATCTATATAATATACGTGAAGCAAAAACTTTGTAACCGTTTTTACGAAAATTGCGCGGACGGAGGAGTATGAAGTTTCGCATACTTATAGTTTTTATAGAGAAGGTTATCCAAATGTTAATACATTATTTAAATTATGCATAAAAAGATACATTAAATCAACAAGAACAACATTACACACACTACCATGTATTTGACACATACGTATTGTTTGTCTTTATAATCTGTTATCTACATTCTACCGTGAATACAGACAATAGAATTTTAATTGTTTATGGCACTGATCAGTGCTCGTGGCAGATGACAGGTTAACGCGGCCGACATCTGTCAATGCCAATCCAAAGTCACATTCTATCTTTTTAAATTTTTCATTGCTTATGAATCTTAGGATACAACCCGTGCAGCCTTAATAAAATTTCGGTCGAATTTCGACCACTGGGCGACCACTAGTAATAATGAATGCATGTACTATTTAGTTTATAGTAGTTTAATTTCATCCGGTATCTTCTATTTAAGTTTTCTTATTTTTAAGTAAATGCTATAGTTTTTGTGAGAAAAATAAAGTTCTGAATACCGATGTTGTACTTGGTTTGTGGTGGTTAGTAACGATAAGGCTGAAGATAGAATGATTAACCATCGGTGCCTTGACAGGTCACTATGCCACAAAACAAAAGCTTCACAGAATACATCTATCAACAAATAGCTTTTGTAGGGCATGTAGAGAGGAAACGGAGTCAATGCAGCACCTACTGTGTGACTGAGACTCTCTGGCTAGGGAAATAATGGGACTCCTGGGGTCGGCCTATCCAAAACCGGAGAACTTCAGGCTCTTCGCTCTTAAGGATGTTGCCAAACTTTTGGCATTTATCTTTACAGAGGAAGAAGAGTGAACGAATGGGGTTGCACAAAAGATCCCGATGGGTCGAAGTGTTACTGCGAGAGGGAAACCTCAGCAGGCCCCAATAAGATAAGATAAGATAAGTTATGGTGTAGGATTTGAATAAGTGGTGATGGCTTTACACGCGGATTTTTAAAAAGATTTAAGGACACTAGGGTGTGAAAGACCTGTCAAAGTAATTATAATGTTGCTGGCAGCTGATTGAAAGCTGCGGTAGTTTTTGTTTGAATAATTGTAGCCAATAAAGAGTGAGATCGTTTGACGTTTAGAACATTTTAAGTGCAGTTTGGACGAACGCGCCTTTTTGTACTATCTTAAAATTGAAGGGCTGGATTTTTGGGAATCCGTAAGTAAACAAGGTACCTTTGTAGTTTTAAAATGTCCATTCGTATATCACTTTCAACCATTTATTATTTTACACCGTTAAAATTGAATAATGCACTTGAAAAAATATGTATTCTGGAGGTTTTGAGTTCCTGGAAGGGAATAGAACTCTGAACAAGTTCTGTCTAAGAATTTAAACGGGAATTAATACCAACTAATTAGTAAAAGGTATCAAACTTTCTTAAACCCGACGTTTCGACCAAGCACCGGTCGTTACCTCTTATTAATACGATTGCGTTAATCTCCGTTTCAATTATTTTATAACTATGGAACGAAATAGTGTAAAAGAATTCTTTTGTATTTCAAGTGCTTTAATAGAACACTTACATCCGTATTTATAAACAAGTCATTACTTAGCATTTACTTTGTTCTTAGAAATGTCACTAAGATCTAATTTCATTTTATGTACAAGTAACGTTTAAATTAGAATAGAAGTTTTCTTATTCAATTAAATAAAAGTATTATTGTTATTATCAAATTCATCAATTTTATATTATTTTAGACATAATACAAACTGTCACACTGATGTTAACCTCAATTCTAGCTTGTCACAAGCTTGTCACTGTGAATTCTTTGAGTAACTTAACTAGATTGCTTGAGTAAAGATATTGGTGACTATTGCTTGGCTCAGAATTCTAGCTTTTGGCGTTTCTAACTTCATCGGTTTACTAAAGAATATGAAATTTTACTTAAGCAATTACTTTGTTTCATAAATATCATAAATACGGGAGGGTTAGACCACTTATTTCTGTCTTGACTAGTTTCTCTGTTAAAGTATATTTTTCATCGAGCTATATTTTAAATGGTGCAATGTATTAAACTTAGTGGGTTGTCTTGTCCAACTGGAAGTTAAACACTTTTTTAACATATCTCAATGTCTCATAGTAAAGGTTGTCGCAGGCTACAACAAGCACAGTGCGCTGACTGAGCGCTTTACGGAGCCGAAAGTGCGTTGTCCAGGCTGAGACCGTAGCAAAGTCCATACATTATCACGTAATATATCAGATAAGATAAGAAGTGACGTATTGTGCTAGTTGTAGATCTAAACCATTTTACAATAGGTAACTACATAAAAGTGTCAACATAAAACTGTCACTAACACTTAAGGTCACGGTAAATAAATTTTTATATAATAATAAAAGCTATTATTACATCACATAAAATAAAATTGACAAGCATCTTAATAAATAAAATTGTATTGAGGGTAGATGAATTAATAATTCAGCATAAATAGGAACTGAAAGACTGATACGCAACTATATAACTAGAAGTAATAATAAGTATAAAGAACATAAAATTAATGGATCTTAAATAATGATCTCAGTCATATCCATTAAATTCCCATTCCTGAGCTGTATGTAGCCCAGGTTTTCGATGACAGCTTGCTATAGCCCGAATCATTCTTAACACCGAGTACTTTGCAAAAAACGCTGATGGCGCTAATGTTCGACGTTTATCAATAATTTAAATGGTGTCAGTACGCTGCTTCGCCTGAGGAGAGTCGGACGCGTCTATTCCCGTCGTAAATCATTACTTGTATTTCATATTCCGGTTTAAGGTGCATTTGAGGCGTGTTTAACAATTAGCCGCATGCGAAGTTTAACAGAACATGCCGTACTGGTTAGGTTAGCCGTTTTAAACTTACAATTTTCTTTTTAACTAAGATTAGGTGGTAATCAGACATACGGCCTGCATGTTGGTAAGGGACTTCCTTTAGCCTATGGACGTCTGCAACACCAGAGATAACCCTCATGCGTAGCCGACCGTAAAAACCTTCTCGCGCCTTTTTTATATCTTATGGGTAAGCATAGTGCCTTCAGATCACCAATCAAACTACTGAGGCACTAGGTATCTTATCTCTAGCTGCCGGAACACAACAATGCTACAAACATTGATGTTACGCGACCTCTGGTGTTGCAAACGTACATGGGTTAAGATTAAACATACATATATTTAAAACTAGCGGCCGTCCGCAGTTTCACCCGCGTGGTTCCCGTTCCCGTGAGAATATCGGGATAAAAACTATTCTATGTGTTAATCCCGGTTTTAAAACTATCTGTATGCCGAATTTAATCCAAATCCATCCATCCGTTGCAGCGTGAAGTAGCAACAAATATACACACATATGTACATACAAACTTTCGCATTTATAATTTTACTAGTGGACCTGGCGGACTTCTTAACGCTTTGACAGTTTCCATTGTCTATCTAATCCTATGTGTTAATCCAGGTTATAAACTATCTGTATGCCGAATTTCATTCAAATCCATTCAGTAGTTTTTACGTGAAAGAGTAACAAAGATCCATCCATCCATACTTACAAACTTTCGCGTTTATAATATTAGTAGGATATAGTGTGATATAAGGCCAATGGTGGAAGCGCATTTCAACCGGAATCCTTAACTACTGAGGATACTCTGACGGGCTTAATCGCTTTGCGCGGTCATACATTAGTGAGAAAATAATAGGGTTCAATTTAGTATAGCAACGTATCACTTTCAGCTGATCAAGCCATTGCTATAAGCAGCTAAAATAATGTTTTAAGTTTCGCTTTTATATCTCCTTTTGTACTGATTTACATATTTCTCACAGTATTCAACGCTTTCAATATTTAATTTGATGTTTTTAAAGTGCGTATAATTACTCGTATGTAGTTATCAATTCTCATCGTACGCTTGTCTTGTCGCTGTGGGTGGTACTGATAAATGAATAGTTATATTGTTCTTGCTACGTGTTTTTGTGTACTGTTTGTGTCCGCTCCACAGAGATGTTCGTGGAAGACCAGTGTCAAGTTTTCCAATTTAGGTGGTCTGACATCATGCTGAGCGGACCTTTAAGTGCCACACTCTAATAAAAAAAGTATAGTAAATAATAGTCTATAACTGTCCCACTGCTGGGCAAAGGCCTCTATCATTGAAATCAAGCCATCGCACAGTGTGGGATTTTTGATCAATTTTGGACACCTTCGTTTTATGTTTTTATATGTTGCATTATATCTTGATAAAGCCTACTATGAAACTAAAACATGAATATCATGTTTAATTTTAACGCTATAATTTTTTGAAGGTGAGGTCAATAACCTATAGTAATCGTGTTTACTTTTATATCTCCTAAAGTAAAATTGATAGAGCCGTAAATTTTTTTTATTGGCTTTTAAATAATAATTCTAATAATATATTAAAAACTCAGCATTGTACCTTAACTACATAAAAAGTTATGTATTTTTTATTTTTTTTTAGTTATTTTTATTTTATTGGATTATTTTACAATATTAGCGATTTATTACATCTGTATTGCATTAAGCATAAGAGTACCCATATTAATTTAAATTTTCAAACACTAATCTTGTATGATTCAGCATTTATGGCACTTCTAAGTTTTTTTCTGATTTCTATAGGAATAGGGTTGACAATTCGGGGTTACCCTTGTTTTATAAAAAAAATATTGACAAATTAACACTTCCCAAATAATTTCTCGCATAATTTAACCGTACAAGTGTTTTATTAATCTATGTATACATATAATAAAGCTAAAGAGGGTCGAAAGTCTGTACATGGAAGATATTCGAAAAAAAATTGGCTGGGGATACTTAGAATTGATAACGTTCCAACAGTTTTTAGATTTTTTGTCTGTTTATCGGTTTGTCTGTGTATTTAACCGCGCATCACGTGAAAATGGCTGAACGGATTTGGATGAAACTTTGCACATAGACAGACCATGACCTGGACTAGAATATAGGACTTTTTATCCTGGTAACGGGTGTGATAGTGTAGTCTTCGCGAACGAAGTCGCGGTCGACAACTAGTAAATAATAAATAAATATTTTAAATGAGCTGTGTGAACGGAAGTTAAATCTATACTAATATTATAAAGCTAAAGAGTTTGTTTGTTTGTTTGTTTGTTTGAACGCGCTAATCTCAGGAACTACTGGTTCGAATTGAAAAATTCTTTTTGTGTTGAATAGTCCATTTATTGAGGAAGGCTATAGGCTATATTACATCACGCTATGACTAATAGGAGTGGAACAGTCGCTAATTAACGCGGGTGAAACCGCTGGGCACAGCTAGTGATATTATAAGTATTTTCATTCATCATCAGAATTAATGAGGACTTCATCTGTGCAAAGAATTAGATCTGTGTCTTCGTTAATAAGTGACTCTAATGTTGAATAGAATAGACTAGAATACAATGGAAAACATTTATTAGTGCCACAACACACATCATTACATCAAAAATTAAAAAAATAAGTGGCACTAACAGGTGCCCCCGCTCAGTATGATGTCAGGCCTCCTAGTTTATAGGAAAACCTGACGCTGGTCTTGGGTGTTGGTTGTTGTTTTCAAAAGTGACAAAACTTTATGTGGAATAGGTAATCGCTTTTTTTTTACTTGCACGGTTTTCTAGGGATTTTAGTTCGTTAGGTAGGGGTCCGAAGACTCGAGAGCACGGCGAAAGAGGTCGAGGATTGTGGTTTTTCTATCTAATTTTCTTGTGTGATGCTCTCGGTCATATCGCCAGATTTATTTCTGGATTCACCTGCCTGCTCGGACAGCATTCCTATCGGTAAAGGACTCGCTTCAATGATTTGCCATCCATGTAAGAGTATTTTGTGTACAGTGACTGACATATAGCACCAGTTGTATTTTTCTACATATTTTTCAGCCACAGAAGCACAAAACACTCGAAATTTTGCAACATCTATCGGCAAACCACTCGAAAGAGCAACCAAAATTGTGTGAAAATCGTCCACTAGCAATTCGTCAATGTCTAAAATGTTTGCAAAAGTTTGGCGATTTCCATCTGATAATGCTGTCCGAACAGTATTGCCGTCATTGCTGGTCCCAGAATTTGGTCGAACAACATCCACTTAAAGCGTATGCAGTACTTACTGAACACTATTGAATGACTAGATGACAACCCTACCTATAATATTAAAATAAATAAATATCGGCAATCATGCGTTATTTTAATACAGTTTTTTTTTTTGGTGTTAGTTCTAATTATACTTAATTGATTTTCATAAAAATAAATCGCTAATATTGTGTGATTGATTATCGAGAAATAAATATGGTTCAATACTTGAGAAAAAATATTATATTGTCGTATAGGACTGTAATTTTCAACTTTAATTGAAAGATAATGGTGCTTAAAGATTATCTCAATAAAACATATATTTAGGAAACTTTTAAAAACATATATAAACTGAGAAATTACGTTTTTCAGGTTTCTATGGATTTTTCTCGAGTTCTCAAATATCTCCAAAACTATGTAAGATAAAATTCTGGGAGTTTTACCTGATCCTCAAATTGATAATAACGGATCAAATGAAAACATAAAACTAAGGTGGCCGAAAATGATACCAAATCCCACACTGTGCATCGCTACAACTGATGGGTGTTGGCTTAATCACCACGCTTGCCAAATGCGGGTTGGTGATTACAAAACCGGGCTATGCCTGCGTATTCTCTAATATATGTTGAAATTTGTACTTTGTAGTTTGTGACACTAAAAAAATCTTACTTTAGTTTTTTTTTTAAATCATGTTTTTGGAACATTGTATGTAATCAAGCTAGTTAGTGTTGATTGCATAGTGAGTTTCATAAAATTAGTCTGTAATATTTCATTAAACATCTTTATTATATTCGCAAGTTGACTCGTAATGCTCACTCGCAATCATGAGTTCATAGTTCCGATCGGATCCGAACCCCTCGGAGAATCTAGTAGGGTACGCCGGCATGCCGTTCCCTCTAGAAAACTTCCGAAGGTGATTCGCTTCACACGGCTTGAGGAACCCTTTAAGTTTCTCGCCGTATCCCGATTAAACTAAAAATGCCGTCTGAGTCAATCAGAAAACTCTCAAAAATTTTTTTTTCATAGCAAAACTTAAATTACCGTATTTAATTCCCATTAATAGTTATTTTCAAATTAATGCTAGGTATTTAAAAAAAGGCCAAACCGTGGTCTTCCAACGTATACCCAACACCATAATTAATTAACCATTTCATCTACATGTTTATGTTTCATTTTGTTAGTTTTATTTTAGTTTATTTTTATTCGTTTCGACGTGATTGCACCGTTTCGCTGTAATTAATAGCTGATAAGTCCCGATTATCGTCCAAATTGACCGAGAAATTGGCGTTCTGTATATTTTATCTGAATCTTGGAAAACCATTAAGCGTTTACAGATCGACTTTTATAATGACTCATTTAAAATATAGGTATGTTTAAGAAAATTATAGTTTACATAAAACATATATACAACGTGTAACAGAAAGGTGTGGTCAAAATGAAAAGATCCAAAGTTTATCCGATCTAGATCTTGTATGCAGTTACTAAGTCATAATCATAACCATTAACTTTAGTTTGTCAGGCAATTTTAAATTAAATATTTATATTAGTGAAGTCATGCGCATCAGGCGCGCAGAAGCAAGCTGCAGTGGCCATAAATGTAAGGCTACTAAACCACTAGGGCTGTGATTTGTTTATTTTGATGTGTCGTCACAATAGAACTGTTTAATTAATAATCGCATAGCAAGTTAAAGTTAATAATTATGTCTTAGTAACTCTGCATACAAGATCTAGATCGCATATACTTTGGAGCTTTTAATTTTGTCCACACCTTTCTGTTACAGGTTGTATAATATGTCGTGATATTTTGTTTGCAACAAAACGTATGTTTGCTGGATCGTATAGCATGAAAAGGAGAGTATTAAAAGATTTTTTTCCAGTACTTTTAAAAATATAAATAGGGCGCATCCAACAAATTATAATTAGAACGCATTTCACTGTTAAATTTAAGGCCATTAACTATTGAAAATCGTATTAAATCTATATACAATAACATCTCCTTTAATTTTTAACCGACTTCAAAAAAAGGAGGAAGTCCTTAATTCGAATGAATGTTTTTTTTATAATTTCTACTTATTAAGTCGCTGTAGGAATAAGGTAGCTACTTAAGATATGAAGGATGGTATTGCTGCAGCGTACTTACTAAAAATTCAAGCGTGCCGATTCCTACACGTGTAAAGAAACAGATACTTACTTACCTTTAATAAGTTTAGCTAGCTTTTATTACAAACAATCACAAGTCGTGTAGCCCACGTGAAGAAAGCCGCGAGCAAAAGCTAATTTAATTCGTATAATGATTCCAATTCTGTTACTATATTACTATATGAACGCGATTTTAATCATAATAGGAAACAATATGATTCGACAAAAAACCTTATTTTCCGTCAAGTTTTTAAAGCATGATATAGGTACTGTCAGTAACTTTAAATAATATTGTTTTCTAAAGTTTACGCGAACACTACAAATTGAAATGAAACAACTTGTATCTGCTGGTGACCACGGACCCTGCAAAGGGTTCGAAACGTCAGGATAAACATTAATTAAAAACGAATGTATAAAATAAACGCGAGTAGATCCGTAAAAGTTGTTTCATTTCAATAAACGATATGTCATATTAAACAAGACCCTTTGTGATAAAGCGACACATTGAGAATGTTTAAATAAAACGTAATAGTTGAAGCTGAAGTCATAATAAAAAAGTTATAAGAAGTTTTGTTTACCTTTTTTCAGAAAAAATATAGAGCTCCATAAACGTTGGGTTTACGTAAGAAAATTCCTTGTTACATAGCGGAGCATCATAAAGTTTCAAATTACTTGCAACGACTTCTTGCAACACTGTACGCAAGGTTGCCAGTCCTATAATCCATTAAATTTTTCTTTTTATTATGTAGTAGCAAACTTTTTAATTTGAAATATATGAAGGGGTAACGATTTTTAAATCAAATCAAATCAAATCATTTATTGCATTCATATTGTGTAAAGGTGCTACATGTTAGAATAAAGAAACATAAACATGAACCCTGTTAGGGAATCATATTTCACGTTCTTTCAATGCAATTTTATTTAATTTTTGTTTATTTTTAATTGCTTACATTTCCATTATGCAAAACATACATAGATAATATTTTATTGTAAAATGCATAAGACCAACAATTTGAACATTTTCTCATCGTGTCTTGCTAATAGACAATAAACAAATAACCATTACTTAATACGATTGTGAGTAAGATACACAGTTAAAGTTTCACAGAGCTAAAAAGTGTTAGTGTAACAAAGGATGAAAGGTGTTTTGATCTTGGCAAATCGCTAAAAAGATTAATTATCCGCCAAAACGAAGGCCTTAAAGGAGCTAATACTTTCTGTTTGCAAATTTTTGACCCACGCACATACCACGCACGGCAAAATACAAATAATCCCCCCTCTCCCCCTTCTCCCAAAGAGGCAACCCTACGTAAACTTTTTCATAGGTTCCAGCCATTCCTAGCGAATTTATTGCAAATAAAATTTGTTTCCCAGTAGTCCGTGTTCAGTGCAGCAATTATAAGTTGTAAATTGTTGATTAGTACTATTGTGAGCAGCATATTTAAAGGTATAAAGCATTAATTTATAATGCCATCTCAAAATGCGGCTCATTTCATTAAAGTTGAGTAAATAGTTGAGACGCATTTCACATTCGGTATCCCATATTTTCAAAACTTTCACTATCATAACCTCAGCTGCTCAGCTCAGCTCAGCTCAGCTCAGCAAAGATGTCCACTGCTGGACAAAAGCTTCCCCCAAGAATCTCCATAACGACCGGTTTTGTCGCATCCAGCGGCTACCTCCGACCTTCACCAGATAGTCGGTCCATCTTGAGTCTCCGCCCCAGCGACTCTCAGTCCCACAAGCAATGGGCTCTGCCCACTGCCACTTGAGCTCAGCAACTATTCGGGCTATGTCGGTAACCAAAAAGCTCTTCCAAACCAATCAAACGATTTTTATTAACCTTTGATGTGCGCGAGCGCTTTTCAGCGCCGCCAAACTATTTAAATTCTATTGTATCTGCTTTCACGGCAAACGACGGACGGATTTAACTTTATATACTTACGGGAAATACAAAAATGGTGACAGCTAATAGTTTTTTTTTTTATAAATGTCTATTTAACTCATTTTATTCAATTTAAAGTTTACTATTGAAAGTTTTATCCGCCTCTATGGTCTAGTGGTTAAGGCCACCGGTTTAGACTCAGAGGTCCCGGGTTAGATTCCCAGCCGGGAGGTACACGTTTGTGTACTCGGTTTGGTTGGTGGTAGGACTTGTTTGTCCGCCTGGCTAGCTACCACCATCTTATCTAAATATATCGCCATAACATCAATGTTTGCAGAATTGTAGTGTTCCGGCAGCTACAGATAAGAGAGCCAGTGCCTCACTAGTTTAGGATCCCGGGTGAAGTGCGCTTCCACCATTAGCCGTTATCATCACATATCATCAGGTGAGATGAAGGCACTGTGCTTATCCGTAAGATATTTAAAAAAAAGTTTAAACGTTTTTATAAAAACGAAATTAACTGATTTTTTTAAATGTTGTCTCACAGCCGAAATATCTGATAATTAAAGACAGCATGCTAAAAATCCCATGACTAATTTTACTCTATAAAGCTGGTAGGGAGAAAAAGCTGGCTACACTGCTGTGCAAGTTTACAAATTGTCGGTATACAACAAAAAATAATGACACAAAGCATCTACATTAATCTTGTGAGAAGAATGTAGACGACGCGCGAAGTGTGTACTTAACGTAACTTAACTATTTATGGCAATGAATAAACCACTTCATTTGTTTGAATATGTGATTAACAATTAGTTTTTTTTACATAAATGAGAAGTGGTTGATCTTCTCACTGCATGAAATTTACTGATGTTGCAAACATAAATGGTTTTTTAAATGTTGTCTTTTATATTTTGTGAGCTTATTTGTAACGAAGTGTCCTGCTGTAAAAGAAAGGGAGAAAGAAATGCTCTTGCTGATTTTCTTGCCGGTTCTTCTCAGTATAAGGTCTCTTACCCTGTTTAGACTTACGAACCGATGGCATAGTGACATTCATAAGTGCTAATTTGTAGTCTAAACTGAATTAATGATTTTGAATTTCGAATGGTATATAACAGTCAGGACAAAGATGGTAGCGCACTTTATCCGGAACCGAGAGACGTTAAGAAAATATAAGCACTGTACATCCGCTGGGTATCGGACCCGGGATCTCTGAGTCTGAGACTGGAGACTTTGACCGCACAAGCACAAAGATAAAAATATGTGAATACATAATATTGGTGACAAAATTTGAAATTTTTGCAGCTATAACTTGGGACAGTGCTTCTATTTTCTTAATGTTGCAATCGCATATAAATTTCTATGTCAATTAATTTATTAAGACGAGAAGAAAAAGAAAAAACATTTATTGGCATCACTATTATTATTATTTATTAGATTTATCATGTTAAAAATATTGAATTCAGAACAATGTACTTTATTGTTGTTTTGTTTTTGATTTTTGTGTAAACTATATAGAGCTGTAATACCACTTACTCACGTGGTAATACTATAAATTGTAAATCAATTACGTATGATAGTTATTTTAAAATGAGTGTCCATTTACTTTCAAGTCTTACTCTATAACTGATAGAAAAACGAAGTTTACAGTGTTCAAGGTCTAAGACGTTAGGGTTAGCGAACATATGATTCAAGTTTTGAATAAAACAATATAATTAAACCTATTTTGAGTATTCGTAAGGTTTCAGCACTGTTTGTGGTTGAACTTATGAATTATTTACATCATTACTAAGTATAGGAACAAGAAACGAAACAAATGAATAACTTAATTCTGGATTGCAAATTGTTTCCATTTAGCACGGGAGTTGATAAAAACTTCTTTAAAATTGGCTTGACTCGAACGGGTTTGAGGAACGGGTTAGTGCCCTAAGCCCTAGGGACTAGGGTGCAATGTCCGTTTGGCTTAAGTTAGAAGTCGCATTTTTTTAACACTTAATGAGCTGGGAATTAGCTGTGGTCCCGGCCGCATTAGCAGTCGTTAACGGCCACCAATCCGCACTGGGTCCGCGTGGTGGTATATGGCCAGTTCTCTCTATCCATCCATAGGGTACGCTCGTGCCCCAGCATTGGGGACATAAAATGAACTAATGTGTGCGACGGTTCGTCTTATCAGCGCTATTTTACAGATTTTATTGTCACGATCCTCTGCCTTATTGTCACTTAGTGATGTCTAGTGGTTATCACCGGTCTCAGATCTAAAGGTGTCGGGTTTGATTCTTAGCGGTAGGTTATTGTTGTAGTCTGTTAGGATGGTGGTAGGACTGATTTTAAGTCCGCTATTATCGTAGTGAAGCATGCTAAATAGCGTTTTATAATAATAAACCAGCTTTAAGGGCTGCTAGAAACTTAAGTAAGTATAGTATGCTTCCTCTAGGCGTTAAGTAATAAAATGACTAATCGAATTCGTTGGTTTCCTTAAGGCCTCGTCTATAGTATCCGGTGATGCTGTAAAAGCTATCCGCAGCCAACACTGAGAATCTTGAATAAACTCTTAACTTAAACTTTTACCCTTTAGCTATAATTGAACCTTAAGAACAAAACCTAAGTTAATGAATGAAATATATTTATTAGAACACAGTAAGTTGAACTTATGTATTTAAAACAAAACAAACATATCATATTTAAGTGTTCTAAAAGGACTACACTCAGCATTTATTGCAGTGGACAAAAACTACAACGCTGATCTTCCGTGGAGACTCCAAGTTAAACATAACGTTAAAATTGAGAAGGCTTAAAAAAAAAAGCTAAACGTTTCCTCTGATCCGTATTCCGTATCTTGAGTATAATTTGTGTGCGATCGGGTGTTAATTAACCATTTAAAGATAACATGCATTATGTCAAGACGGGCCGCCGACAAAATGCCACTCAGAATTTAAAGAAATTTTATTCAAGAGTAATTTGTTACGAACCGCTAATCGGTTACGAATAAATACGAGTCGATGGTAATCTACTTAATAATATATTTTTTTAATAATTCATTTGAAGCTAATATTAACCGAAATTCTGATATTTTGAGACAGGAAATAGCTTTTCACTGAAGTTAATATGAGTTCATTGAGTTTTCGAAATACTTGACTGCAAGTAAGTTACCCCATACAACAAAAAGTATACAATACTGTAGTTTATGTGTGTTTTCCATACATTTGCACGAATTTCGCAACGAATTAAGCGTGTGTGAGAAAGTTTTTCGAGACACCTGAAGTTTGATGGAGATGTTTAATAAGTAAACAAAATTGTATTCGAAAAGTTTAAATCTCAAAACGAGTTCAAAGACACCTGAAAATAACCGCGACTAAAACGCACAGACAACTTTACAATTTCGCGTTCAACCCTAAATTGGTGAACGTACGGTTCGAACGCTACCGCCACAAAATAAAGAGACACAGAAGGTAAGTTTGATATATACCGCGCTCGAGTCACTCACTAATAAACGGACACGGAACGGACTCGGACACGGATCGCGGATCTCGGAACAGCTCGGAATATTCAAAGCACAGCTGTTACGAGCGTGTCCGTGATGGGTTGTCTATGTGTGACTTTTTTGAAAGAGTATTCTGTTTGCCTCAGCCAGCATTTTCAGCTTCACCGGGCTTTTTTTGGGGGCGGCGAGAAATGTAAAGGAATGTCCTCAAGCCGTGTAAAACGAAGCACCGTCAGAGGATTTCTTTCCTCTTCCGCTATGGCTTTAAAAGAGATCGGACGTGTACATATTTATTTATCTACATATTAATACATGAAGCAAAAACTTTGTACCCATTTTTACGAAAATTGCGCTGACGGAGGAGTATGAAATTTCGCACACTTATAGTTTATATAGAGAAGGATTGCAGGATGTTATATTTTTTTTAAATTATGCATAAAAAATACATTAAATCCATAAAACAAACATTACACACACTACCATGTATTTGACCCACACGCATACTCTTTTCAAAAATGGAAGAAAAGCGGCCGAAATCTGTCAATGCCAATCCTAACTCATATTCTATCTTTTTTAATTTTTCATTGCTTAGGATGCAATCCGTGCAGCCTTAATAAAATCACTGGGCGACCACTAGTCATAATTAATATCAAAATGTTGAGTGCCTTAGACTTTGCCCTGTCTCGAAGTGACTGCACCAGTCTGTCGTCGCTGGAGCCCCCATACCTAGATAAAACTTAGTAGAAACAATTTTGTCGTGCGTGGTTTGAACCCGGATTTCTCGGGTGAGTGTCGGCGTCTTATCCGCTGGACCAAGAACGCAGAGCTCGACAGGGCCGTAATAAGTGACTACTAGCTGCGTCTGACGTCATCGCTACGATTAACTGCGGGCGCCCCACTCCAGACTCGCCTAGACTGTGCTGCGTCCGTAGCAATTGCTACGGTCAAGTCTATCGCAAGAGTTACAAACTGTTACAAGTACTGGGGTGTCCCAGAAGTAAAGAGACAATTCTTAAAATCAAACTGGCCCTAGAAAAAGTTTTCAAAAAAAAAAAAGTGGTTGTCATGGTAACCATAGATAACATATCTGTCAAAATAGGCGGGATTTAAAATCGTGATTGCATTTTTTGAAAATGAAGCGAGCTGAACAAGAATTGTTTTCAAAGAGAGTTATTCAATACTATTTGTGTCATGGGAAATCTGACACAGTACGTCATTTTGTACAAGAGGGAGCAAGAAGAACTAGTCTGTACAGAATAATAACACGTTATGAGGAAACAGAAGAGACCGATTTCAAAAAGATTCTGGGCCGACCTCGTACTGTATCTACATGTAGAAATATATATCGAGTAAAAAAGGTTTTTGCACAGGCATGTTCAACATCGGTGAGAGTTGCGGCGGATAAACTAAACATTTCTAAGTCAAGTGTATCTAGAATAAAATGTAAAGATATAGGCTTGAAAGCTTATGTAAAATTAGCCACCCCCAAATATGTCAAAGACCAGGAGGCGCGTGCCAAGCGAGGGTGTCGTAAAGTTTACGAAAAATCTTTAAAAAAAATTCTTATCATTGATGATGAGACATACGTACCGGTTGACCCAAGCGATGTTCCTGGGAAACAATATTTCCACGCAACCGGTTGTGACGTTGTTGATTATAACGAAAAAATTAAACCAAAGGCTAAGTATTTAAAAAAATACCTTGTTTGGCAAGCTATCGATGAAAACGGCAATGTTTCCGAACCCTATTATCGTACAGGGTCTATGAACGCCCAGATTTATCTTAAAGAGTGCATTATCAAACGTCTAATACCCTTTATAGACAAGCATTATCAGAGAGATGATGTTTTGTTTTGGCCGGATTTAGCTTCATGCCATTATGAGTTCAATGTTACTCAGTATTTACAGACCGCAGTTGTTGAGTTCATAACTAGACAAAACAATGCCCCGAATGTGCCTCAAGCTCGAGGTATTGAAATGTTTTGGGCCCTGTGTAAAAAAGAGTATAAAAATTACACAGATATACCACAAACGCTGACATCTTTCAAAAACCGATGGACCAGATTGGCCAAAAGAGTAGCAGCTACATCTGGAAAAGCGGTCATGAAACGTGCTGCTATTAATTTGAGAAAAATTGGATACAAAGGAATCGCTGGAGCAAATTTGATATAGATATTGAAAATTAATTAGTTTTACTTTCATTTGCATTCCAAAAACTTATGCTATCAGATTATTTTATATTAAATATTGTTATGATAATTTTGTCTCTTTACTTTTGGGACACCCTTTACACAAAGTTAAGCAACAATTAATTTTTTATTGAATGTTACAAGTAGAATATTTTTGTTGTTATTTTTTCTCAGATACTCTTCAATTTTATAATACTCTTCTAAAATGAGCCTAGAAGGTAATATGTCTGTTTGTTGTAACACAGAAAGTAGCCCTGAGTCACATGGCAAGGTGACGCCGCCGCCCCAGTTTGTTTTTTCTCGTAGTAGAAGAGTTACGACGAATTTAAGGAGAAGATTAAGGAAATGATACAGTCACTACTTGCTGCTCAACAAAATGAAATAAAAAGCATTGCACCAACTCTACAGGAGATCAAGAGAATAAATTCTAATATTTAAAGCGCAATCGCCTCGTTTACCGCTGAAAACACAGAATTGAGTAAAAAAATTAACCAACTGAAAATTAAAGCCAAAGAGGATAAAGAATATATTAGTCTCCTGAAAGAAACAGTTGAAAACTCACAGATGGGAGGCCGAAATTGTAATTTCGAAATTAATAACGTACCCAAAAACAACAACGAAACAAAGAACGACTGCGCTCCGAGCGCGAGGCTGCGAGTTGCGCCTCCGTTTGCGCGGCAGAGTCTTCATCCACCGTCACATTATTTTTTCAACTACCGCCACACACAACACTAACGGTGTTACATCGCGACAGCAGTCAACCCGTGACCACGGCCGTTGTAACTCGGTCGAAATGTCGGGTATAAAGAAGGTATGATCTTTTTACTAAGTAGTTTGCGTTAATACCCGTTTAAATTCTTTGTTTAATTATGGAACGCGAAAGTTTAAAAGTGTATATCCAAGCCAATGTCAACTTACAAGACGCATATGTCTCCAAATAATAATAAATGATATTACTTATTTGGCAATATATCGATCGCCTTCATACGCAAATGCGGGTTTATAAATTCCTTAGAAATTTTTCGAACGCAAAGTTGTATGTGCTAGTAGGTGATATAAATATCACAATTTCAAGGGACTTTGAGCAAGGTTATGAACGTAGAAACAGGTCAAATTACTTTGATACGTTGGGGGACCCATGGCAATATGTTGGGACATAAATTGCCCACCAGTTCTTTGGAGCATATTATGCTTAAGATAAAAGAAACCAAAATGACTGCGCAGGTGGCAGTTCTCAACTCGACTATTACTGATCATGCAATGGTCTTGTTACGTTTGTCTGGGACAGAAAATCATAGTAAAACTATAAAAAAAAAAAACTAATTACAAACTACGAGAAAGCGCTAAACGATCTTAAAGAAAAAAATCTAAGCGAATTGATGTTGTGCGATGATCCCGAACTAATCACACAAAAATTGATTAATAATGTGAGTGAGTCCCTAAAAGATAACACTAAAGAGATTAATATTCCCAAAAGTAAACGCACTATAAACCCTGGATAACTCCAGGAGTGTTGAGATGCATAAAAACAGAAATAAGATGCAATAAAAATTGCGACTTAATCCTCATGATGAGACTCTTAAAGTTACTTACAGAAGATATCGCAACTTCTGCAACAACTTGATAAAAAATAAAAACGGAACTATGAGCGGAAATTGTTGAGAGACTCGTCTAGTGACTCAAAGGACCTCTGGAAAAATGTTTCAAACATTACACATTTAAAACGGTCGAAAGGTAACAATACTAAATTTTTAAATATTAAGTCAACTCCTCATGACTCTGTAGATTTTGGTAACCATTTCTTTAGTAACGTCGAAAAGGATCTTGCCACTGCCATTGAACGGCCCAACGACTCGAAATCTAAGACTGATCCCTCAAGACGAACGCAATTTCGTCCTTTGCCCTACTTGATACGGACTTGGATGAGGTCCTTACAGTATTGATGGGCTTGAAATCTAATAGTGCTCCAGGCTGGGATAACGGTTTGGGGGTTAAAGTTACTCGCGTCCGTAGGTTTACCCTTGAGACCCTACACGTGACCCCTGGGTGGTGCTAAATGAGTGACACTGTCTGAGTGGTAGAGCCACGCTGCGTTGCAGCGCGAAATGGGCTGGCTCGACCGGCGTAAGTAACCCTTTCACAAAATATCGGCGTGAACAATGGCACTCGTTGCTGTTGTGTTTCGTCCGGTGAGTGAAAGTACCGGAGGCCCATCTGTCACCCCTCCCCCCTCACAATTCCTTCTCCCTCCTCAAGATCCAACTTTTTCCTCAAGGCCGGCCACGCATCTGCGATTACTTTGGTTTTGCGGGTATCCATGGGCGGCGGTGATTACTTTCCATTAGGTGATCCACCTGCTCGTTTGCCTTATTTTTTTTTATAATTCGATAGGCTTGCATTTAACTACTATCTCACTTGATGGTAAGTGATGATGTAGCCTACGATGTAACATACTTGCCTAGAAGGTACCGATTCACTCGTGATTTGAAGACCCCAATATTATATTTGATAGGAAACACAGACTGAGGCAAGGAGTTCCACAGGTTTGCGGTACGTAAGAAAAACGTGGACGCAAAACGCTTCGTACGCATGAGTGGAATCTCTACTGTGTAACTATGGCGTCGCGCGGTTTGTCCTGTGATAGAAAGGTGATGGAGGAACCAAATTGAACAATTCCATTGCACACTCTCCGAAGTGAATCCGATAAAAAAATCGAAAGACTTGCGACTTGGCGCCGACATTCTAAGCTCTGCAGCTTGGCGTGAAACAGTTCGTCATCGTCAATGAGCCTTCTGGCTCTCCTGTCAATCGATTCCAGTGCTCCAAGTTGGTATTTGGCGAAACCATCCCAAAGGTGAGAACAATTCTCCATACACGACCGGACTTGTTCTTGATATAGAGTAAGCAGCTGTCCTGGTGTGAAGTACCTTCTCACCTTTGAGAGGATACTCAGCTTTTTTGAGGCAAGTTGTGCCTTCGATTCCAGGTAGAAGTTGAAATTTAGGGTCGATGACAGTTTCATACCAAGAAGCTCGAGATGGTCGCAAATGAGAACAGAGACACCTCGGAAAGTAGGAGTCAGAGTGAAAGGACTCGGTTTAGCGGAGAATAGACACGCCTGTGTTTTGGTGGCGTTGAACTTGACCAGTTGAAATTTTCTACTCGGACTTTCTACTCAATTGCAGACTTACTTTCTATTAAAAAGTTGTATATTTTACGCACAGTTCTAAAGAAACATATTGCATTGGAATATGACCCTGAGGAAAGATAAGGTTGCCATAGCAAAGCGAACATACACAAGCGTTGCCCAAAATCAGTTTCAATATCTGTCATCCATCACTTTTATACATTCGTGCGAATAAAACTCTAGCAATCTACTCTTTGAACTACCTTGTGTTGTGTGTTGATTAATTTCGGCGAGTTGGATTGAGCCACGATAGCATAGTTAGCAGTGCACCTGACCCGGCATGTCATGGGGTGCGGGTTCGAATCCCGCTCGTGGTTTTTTTTTTCAACACTCTTTTTTCAATAATATGTAAAATAATCATAAATATTTTTGTTTTTTTTTCTCTAAAGGGAACGGCATCACGCACTAGTGCGTGTCTTCGCTAGCTAGATTCCCCGAAGGGTTCGGATCGAATCGGGAGCGGAACAACCCCAGGGCGCCTCTAAAGGCTAGGCCCTCGGCTCGGATTGACCGGGTCGTGGGGGTAATGTGTGCGTTGCTCGATCACGGTTCTATGAAGCTTACTTTCTGCAGTCTCCCTATTTTGTGCTACCGCGACCGTCTCCGACAGTAACATACAATTTGTCCGGCCGCCATGTAATTTACAACAATGTACGATTGCGTTTCGTTCATCCAGTACTAAATGACAGCTTATATGATAATTGGTGATCTGATAACTGATGCCTGTCACTTTATAATTACTATGTGCTTTTTATTTTTCCCTTTTTTTCGCCACATTCACACCGACGCAGTCCCACGCTGGTTTGATGTGTATTAAACCATTTCTTCTATTGTATTTTTGATATTGTCATTTTATTAATTCTGACGACTGACGGTACATTTTAAGGAACATCAATACGTGAAGTTCTGACTCACTCAATGACTGAGTCATGAACGCTCATCCCAAAATTTAAGGCTGAAATATTGCAAAGGGGTTCAACAGGTATATCCGTATATACTCGTAGATACTGGTGTTCCCGTTCTGATCCACACTCCTTGGAGAATCTTGTAGGGATCGGGGACACGCACTATTCCATTCCTTAAGACCTCTGATGGTGTTTCGTTTCATACGTCTTGAGAAACCCTTTAAGTGTATTTATATATTTATTTAAATCTTTTGCAACATTACTTACATGGTAGACTTAATGCCTGAGGCATTCCCTACCAGTCAACCTTAGGGTGGTGCAGAAATAACATGGTAGATGCAATTGGGTGAAGACAACAATTTTAGAAATAAAAATAATATATACGCACAATATATACAATTTACATATATACCTATATATATATATATATATATATATATATACATCTAGCAACGCATTTGGCGTCATGCATGCTGTGCATCATTACGGCGTCCTCCAGTTCAGCTTACAATTTAGATCATCTCTCTGCGAATGTTTCTTAGTTTTTTGATGCCTTACTCCATAGGATATTTCATTTTGCGGTTATTTCAATTGTGGCGATATTCTTTTTGCAATCATGCCCAAACATTTATGAACTCCATTTCATGGTGATTAATTTTTGGCTTCCTGGATATAGTGATTATGATTTACTTAATGCGCCGACATTTTTACGTCCTCCTGATTTTGTAAATGCGACGTTGCCAGCTCGTTTTACCTATCTCTTTCTTTCACTGAATATTTTAATGTTGGGTCCAATTTGACAGATATCTATAAATTGTTAACCAAAGTTTATTTTATTTAACTTAATGATGGCCGTTGCAGTTCTAATAAAAATCTGAGCACGATAATTATGCGACAAGTGGGACAGTCCAATACTCAAGGCACTGAATACGCATTCATATTCCTTGGGTTATGGTTTCCTGAATATATTCTCTTATTGGTTTAAAGATGATGTTCTAGTAACTAGCTACCGTGCGTACCCGTATATTGATATCAGGCATCCGTATATTGACATTTGGCGTCGGTATATTGATGTCTGGCATCCGTATATTGGATATCTGGCGTCCGTAAATTGCTATTTGACATTTCACGCCAGCTCTAACAATATCCTGAGCATAATATGTGACAACTCGGACAGTCCGATAAACGAATTCATATTGCGTAACTATATGCCTCGGGTCCGGCTTTCTAACTTAATTGTCTTTGTAGTTTGAAAGACCTAGACCCTTTGTTGAGGAGCTACCGTGCGTCTGTTTATTGTTATCTGGCGTCCGTATATTGACATCTGGCGTCCGTATATTGACATCTGGGGTCCGTATATTGACATCTAGCGTCCGTATATTGCTATTTGACATTTCACGCCAGCTCTAACAACATCCTGAGCATAATATGTGACAACTCGGACAGTACGATAAACGAATTCATATTGCGTAACTATATGCCTCGGGTCCGGCTTTCTAACTTAATTGTCTTTATAGTTTGAAAGACCTAGGCCCTTTGTTGAGGAGCTACCGTGCGTCTGTTTATTGTTATCTGGCGTCCGTATATTGACAATTGGCATCCGTATATTGACATCTGGCGTCCGTATATTGACATCTGGCGTCCGTATATTGCTATTTGACATTTCACGTCAGCTCTAACAACATCCTGAGCATAATATTATGTGACAAGTCGAACAGTCTGATATACGAATTCATATTGCGTAACTATATGCCTCGGGTTCTGGCTTCCTAACTTAATTGTCTTTATAGTTTGAAAAGCCTAGGCCCTTTGTTGAGGAGCTACCGTGCGTCTGTATATTGTTATCTGGCGTCCGTATATTGACATCTGACGTCCGTATATTTATATCTGGCGTCTGTGTATTGATATTTTATTAGTACAGTATATTGCTATTTCACATTTTGCGCCAACTCTAAGAAAATCCTGAACACAATATGCGACAGTTGGGATAATGTGATATTGGGGTACTGTACTACGTAACTACAACATGTCACAGAATGAACGCACATCCTCAGACACCCCAATTAGAATATTTAATTATAATTAAAAAAAGAAAAATAATTTAACTTTTATTTAATTAAATTGGTTAATGTAAGTTGTTAGTTATAGGGCAAACAGTATGGGCATATTAGCGCTTTAGCCTACCAACCTACCGCATTTTAAAAAGCCCCTTATTGCATTGACTTACGTTTTATTTTCGTTTGTTTTAACAATTTACGAAGGAGTGACTGTAATTTCAATAAGTTTTAATAATTTTGGGAAAAAGAAATTACCTACATTTTAAATATTTTTAATCGATTGAGAAGTAAATTTATAATAAACTACTTTCTGGGTCTGCGCTTAACCTGTTACAGGTTGTATATGTTGGGTTCTGATTTCCTGACTAAATTCTATTGTTGATTTGAAGATATGTTCGAGTAACTATCCCAGCCCTTAGCTGAGGAGTTACCGTGGCGTGCGTTTATATATTGCAATTTCACATTTCGCCTTTCGCATTTCTACCCCTAAAGTCTACCGTAGGTTGGATTCAAACCCACGTCTTCCGCATACTGGGTGGCTGCGTAATCTCTTGGGATGCTAAATTCAAAAGAGACTGTTGCTATAAAAGCATAAGTCAAAAGGCGTTGAAAATTTCGGCGGATCTAACCAATGCTATGGTTACGCGGCCACCTGGTATGCGGAAGACGTGGAATCGAATCTCACCTGAAATAGATGTTTTTTTCAACGTTTTACGACCTTTAAGTATATTTGAACGTTATTAAAGCAAAAACATCAAAACTTTAGAATTTTCTTTTTCTTTCATTTTAATACCGATCCTTCATTTTATCCTACAGTTATTTTTTGGGACATGAACCTAACCTAGGTAATAAACAATAACACAACATGTACATTAAATTTTTTTATTAAAAATAAGTAACAGTAAGTAACACAACGATAATCTTTAAACAATTTTAAATCGGTAGCAAGTGGAACAATAGTAGTTTTATATAACATCAAAATTAATTAATATTATAAATAGATTAGAGAGTTTTTCAGTTTTGGTCCATTTATGTATTTTTTATTTTTTTTTATGGATAAAATGTAATATTGTTCATACCTATAATTTAAATACATATAAGTATAACTATTTGTCAAAGTATGTTTTCTGAAATTGTCATGGGTCTGTCATGGGTCCAGCAGAATACCAGCGTTGAGGCATCAGCCACAACATTAAGCTAAGCTGATCAGCCCATTCGGCTTTTCGTGTATTTATCTATCTCTGCTTGTTTCTGTTTATTTTGTTGTTGTTTGTTACTCGTATACTGTGAAAATGTAACTCTTTATTTTTTTTATTTTTTTTGCAATTTTAAGTTTATTTTAACTTTTGTGTTATATTTTTTTTTCCATGTCTGTTATGTGTTGAAAAGCCGAATAAATGTTTTATTATTATTATTTATTTATTATTATTAAATGAATCTTATGTATTTAGTTGGTAAGCCTTATTAATAAATAAATAATAAATAAACAATGACACAGAACATGTACACACGCCTGTATATCAAACCTACCATAAACTGTCAAATTTCTTTAATATACTTACTTGAAATTTATTAAGTATATTGTTGAAAATGTATTGAAGAAATTGGACAGTTTTAGATAGGTTGATGTGCAAGCGTCTCGTCTGTACATTTAATATTTTTATTATTAATTTATTAGTTTCACCTAAGTAACTTATAAGTATAGGTAACTACGCAAATAAACATTTTAATCACAAACATAAAACAACTTCCGTAATAGTTTTGAACATTATAAAAAACAATTCCTAACGAAGCCATATCTAGCAATCAAAAGTAAAAGTAATCAACAACAAGAATTAGCCTTTACGCATAGCATTACTCGGATCTAGTACTACCACATGAGTAAATATATTTACTCATGTAGTACTTACGCTCTCATATAAATAGTACTACGTCTACTTTGAACCGTCATTTCACTGTTTTGGTTTGAATACAGATCGGATACAATTCGTAAACACTCTTATTACTGTAAGACCTTGGTGTCTTAAATTTTAGTTATTTATTAAATTTTACTATTAAAAATTGCACACCATTCTTAACGTAAGCAATGACTTTTAAAAGGCACGAAATCGTTTCAGACTTTTAGTGAGCATCACGTTATATACTTATCATCATCATCATCATCAGGAATAAATTTAATTTTGCATTGATTGAACAGAGATACTAAAAATAAGAAAATCGCATTTTATGTACTAAGAACGTTTCAAATCACGGATCTGATGGCAGTGTGACGAACACTGTCCATTTCATAATCTAATAGCAATAAACGGACGTTCAATAGCTATAATACGGATGATTATAGATTATTTAAACTATAAATTGGGCGCCGCATAACACGCACCGCGTGTGTGACCTACGGCGATGAATACAGTTTTGCTTGCATACGATTTATGATAATAATATTGTACTTTAGTAGGCACCAATCATTGAGAGAGCTGGCAACGTCGCATTAGCGGACGCCAAATACGCGACTTCATCGTCAGAAAATAAGCACGATAATACGGCTGTGAATATACGCACGACAGTAGCGCCGCACCTCTGCTGAGATTCTTTGGGAACTATTCAGTATTTAATTGCAGCTATTACATACAATTTTTGGCTTCCATCGATTTTTGTTCTACAGCTAGCTTCATGTTAGAGGCTCCAAGTGTCACCGCTTAAAAAAGTGGCGTCCGGTATGCGGACGTCAAATAGCGGTGGACGCCATTTTAAATGTAATTTCGCCTTCAGTGGACGGTAGTTTGCTTGCGGGATAAATATATATATATATATATATATATATATATATATATATATATATATACACTTATATAAGCAAAAATAATTTATATCATAACATAAACTACTTTTACAAATATACTAAAAAATAAACGTTTAATACATAATTTATAAATAGGACGTTACTGAGATGATTCTGCCAAGGTTTTATCAAAAAAGAGCATGCTTACGGACTTTCTTTTTAAAAGCGTCACGACTCGTAGCCATCCTGATTTCAAGAGGTTCAGGAGTTTCTACTGGGAGAAAGTCCCGTATCGCTGAAAATGCCCAGAGGCAATAAACAAACTCTCCATAAAAAAAAAACAACTGGTATTCAAGAGGACAAATCGCGGGGGGTCGCTTGTTAAAAAAACATTGATTTTGTCAGTATTAAAAATATATTGACCAAAACGAGAATTTGTATGACATAGCAGAACCTTCTGGTGACAAACGAGGAGATTAAAAATTTGCTTTACATACCTTCAAATTCGTACTTTCGTTAATGTTAACGAAAACTTTTACTCTGTAGTACCCGAATAAAACAAACGGTTGCGACTACAGATAATATGATTCACCCACAACTCGGAAGCAACATTCAAAACAAATGACAACCGCGCATCTGGGTTGTTACGTAACAGTACGTATAGTGCCGATGCGTTGCGCGATGCACATTACAATGTCCGTTGCGAGGGGACGGATCCAGTGTCAAGGCCGCGCAACAGTGTTGCCGGCCAGCGCGGCGCGGTCGACGTAATTGGCCGGCACTCAGTGCAGCCTCTGACGTCATCTACACGTGGTCAGGTGACGATCATGGACGAGGGTCGAAGTCCGCAGTGTTATTTTTTTTTGAGAGTTCGCTGATTGCCTTTGACGGCATTTTCAGCTTCACCGGACTTTTTTGGGGGCGACGAGAAACTTAAAGGGTTTCTGAAGCCGTGTGAAACGAATCACCTTCGGAGATTTTCTAGAGGGAACGGCATCGCGCACTAGTGCGTGTCCCCGTGCCCTACTAGATTCTCCGAGGGGTTCGGATCGGATTGGGGAGTTCGCGCAGTGTGAGCACGAGGCTCTAAGAACTTCTTAGTAAGAACGAGCTAGCGAGACTCGATAGGAGAGGTAGCTCTAAGAAGTCTACTTCATTCACTACATGTGAAATTTATACAGTAGTGGTGTTTTATCTTTTTGTCTTATTGTCTCTTGTCTGTGTTAAAATAAATGTTGTTTCTTCTACTTTCTTCTTCTAACGCACATTTTGAAAGTGGTTTGGTAAGTGTCGACTACTGAGTGGATTTCTTAGTCGAGAGCTGTTTTTGAATAGGTATAGATCGTGCCAAACTTCTAGTCCCCTCTGAAGTTGCTTCGTTGCGCAGCTGTACAGTCAGGCCCTGCCGCTCGTCCCCTATTTTTTACTACTGCGACGCGAATCGCGCCAACTTCAGAGGGGACTAGAAGTTTGTCGCGATCTTTACGTATTTATTTTTGACGCAGTAAATAACAGTCATCACTTCTTCTTTGTACTCGTACAGTCGAAACAACTGAAATTAAAGATATAAAGTCCGCGTGAGATCTCAGTAATGTCCCTCATTTCTAATCGACTTCAAAAAAGGAGGAGGTTCTATGTTCGACGCGTATAACTTTTATGGTTAAACCTGTCTATTATCTATCATCTATTAAAAATATTTTACAATATACTTAAATGGTAGTTATAGGGTAAACGTGCCAACCGCAACAAGGTATTATAGAAAGAAAGAACCGCTTAAGTCACACCCACCGATGAATACACTCATCGAAAAACAATTCCATGAATTTCATTTACCGACCACCTTTGCGTAAGTAAAGTGTTAATGGGGTGTTGGTTGATCCACACCTTCCATCCACTTAAAAGTGTTTGATCGAGTAGCAATCGACTTGAGAGTGACCATAACAAAAAAAAATTGTGTACTACTTTGTTTATTTTTTTCTTGCGTCGTATTTTAATGTAAAATAATGGTGGATTAGTTGGCAAATGCAACAAAAAATGCAACGTCACTTTTTTATCAAGAAGTCCGCTTGCAAGTTCCACTTATTAACTCATACTGGAAGGGTTTGTGAGGAATACTATTTCATATTATTAATTTCTATAATCTCTCATTATTCATCATCATCATCATCTTCATCATCATCATCATCATCATCATCATCAGCTCATTTTATGTCCCCACTGCTAGGGCACGAGCCTTCCCTATGGATGGATAGGGACTCTCATTATTATTTTATATGAAACAAAGAAAGTGTGAGTTTGTTGTTGTTGTGTTGTATAATACTTTCACGCAGAAACTACTTAACTGATCATCATGAAACTTTGTACACATATTCTCAAAAGTATTGGGAAGGATATATGATACTTTTGATTTAAAAAAATATAAATAAAAAATAAGGGATAATACTAAAAACGACAATTTAATTTTCCAATACAAAATGATTTGTTTGTTTTGTTGTCATGGAAACTGTTAAAGCGGTACGAAGTCCGCCGGGTCAGCTAGTATCTCCATAATTTTGACAACAGCTTAATATTCAAAACGCACCAAGTCGTTCGCCCGATCCTCAAAATACCAATATATTTTGACATGACACACTAAACATGCACACTTATCAACCTAAGACACCGTACTCTTAGAACAAGAGTACGAAGACCCGGTTCACACGCGCTCTATACCAGGTACAGACATGTAGGGCACTTCTTCCCATCCCTATGACTCGATCAACCTGAGCCGAGGTCCTAACCTTTAAAGGCGCCCTCGGCTTGTTCCGCTCTCCGATCCGATACGAACCCTTCGGAGAATCTAGTTGGAGCAGACACGCTTGCATGATGCCTTTCTCTCTAAATACCTCTAACGGTGTTTCGATCACACGGTGGCAGCGTGAGGAACCCTTTAAGTTTCTCGCTGCCACAAAAAGGCCGCAAGTGAACATCAGGAAAAAAAAACCCGCACCTAGCCATTAATTAAAAAGTAAAACACAAACTTAACTACTGAAGAGTAGGGAATGGTGTAGCGTCTAGTTTGTTTATTACTTCATACACAAATAGACATTGTTAAATTTGGAGTACAAAAGTACAGATAAGCTTATCTTTGTTTTTTTTTTTGAGAGTTTGCTGGTTGCCTCGGACGGCATTTTTAGCTTCACCGGGCTTTTTTGGGAGCGGCGAGAAACTTAAAGGGTTCCTCAAGTCGTGTGAAACGAATCTCTATCGGAGGTTTTTTAGAGGAAACGCTATCACGCACTAGTGCGTGTCCCCGTGACCTACTAGATTCTCCGATGGGTTCGCGGATCGGATCGGGTAAACTTATCTGTAAACAAAGACCTCTTCCTATGATAAACAAGATAAGAGATAGATACAAAGTTAAAACGTCTATAGCTGATTGGACAGATGCAAGGGTGGAGTACGAGAGAAATCGTGGTTCTAGCCCCATAAACTCAAACGTTTTCTGGATTATTAGTTGTCCGAATTAACGATTTGTTTACAATATTATTATAAATGTGTAGCAAGCACATAACAGGTATTTGTAATTGTGTTATGTGGTGTAGTACATAACAGTTATTTGTAATTGTGTTATGTATTACACCAAACGCTAAGTTGTTCGGAAGGGCTTATTCCCGCCCGCTCCAAGATTTTGTTCCCAAGCACTCCAAGAGTAAAATTATATTAATATTATTTTGTAAAATCGTTCCCAAGGGCCCCAAAAGACCAGCGTCAGGTCATCCTATAATTTAGATAGCCTGACATCATGTTGAGTGGGCACTTTGTAGTGCCACTTATTTTTTGTAGTATATCATTTGTAGTTTTGTTTCTAATAAACTTTTTTTATATATCTATCTATCTAATATAAAATAATAACAATCTTGTATAATGTATTTCATTTTTTAATGAAAAATATGCTTACTATTTTCAACATAGAATGAATTTCAAAGTAGAGACTATATCTACTACCTATGTAGTAGCAGCAAGATTATGGTAATATCATCAACTTGTAAATTACACTAATTTCCTCATGAACTTGGTTACTATATACGGTCTGATGTTATTAAATAGACATGGGGCTATGACTTTTGTAGCATACAGTGTTGTCATAAGGTCAAAGTCGTTATTTTATAAGGTAGTCAGAGACTAAACCAAGACTACAGTAATAATAAAAGAGTATTATTATATTATATCATACTAGTTGACCGGCGGACTTCGTACCGCTTTGACAGTTTCCATGACAACAAAACAAACAAATCACCCGTATCCCATGATGGACCCCTATAGCAGCGCCATCAACCGGGTCCAATTGTAAATTTAAACCATTCTCGAATCCACTTGAACACACAGAAAATTTCATCCAAATCGGTCCAGCCGTTTAGACGGAGTTCAATAACATACATACAAACGCACAGAAGATTTATATATACTAGTGGTCGCCCATTGGTCGAAATTCAACCGTAATTTTATTAAGGCTGCACGGATTGTATCCTAAGCAGTGAAAAATTAAAAAAGATAAAATGTGAGTTTGGATTGGCATTGACACTTGACAGATGCCGGCCGCATTAAAGACAAACAGACTTCTTGGCGGGAAAGTGAAGTCTGCGGTTTTGTTTTATTTTCTGAAGTTTGTGTTATGTCGAATATTAATGTGAAATAATGGTGGATTATTAACCGTTAAGTGTTTGTGAGTGTGCATGAGTGTTGGCAAATGAAACAAAACAGTGCAACGTCACTTTACAAATTCTCTCAAGAAGTCCGCCCGAGGACTTAGTTAAGCCCCACATCTTTACTGAGATACTCGAGGGGTTGGGGGTATATCATCTCTCACTCTTCATTTCTATTATCACTCATCATCATCATACTACTAATGAAATTAAGAAACTAATGACATGGCAGCATGGTCTATGACCTTAGCCGGTTCCTCAGGGAACGAACTACACTTAAAGACAAACAATACGTGTGTGTCAAATACATATGCGTGTGTGTCAAATACATGATAGTGTGTGTAATGTTGTTTTTGTTGATTTAATGTATTTTTTATGCGTAATTTAAAAAAAATATTAGCATTCGGATAACCTTCTGTATATAAACTATAAGTGTGCGAAATTTCATACTCCTCCGTCCGCGCATATTTCGTAAAAACGGGTAGGTACAAAGATTTTGCTTCACGTATTAATATATAGATATATAAAGATTACCGACTCTTACGAATATTGTATGTATTTAAAAATCACTGATACAAAGTAAAAATAAATTTAAAAATAAAACTACTAAGCAATAGATATTAAAAGTAAACCTTAACTAGGAAAGAATACAACAATCAGTCCTATAACATAACCTCTGCTTATTTTAAAATTCGGTTAATCTTAATAATTGCGTTAATAATCGTTGCGTCTGTACAACGATTATTAGCGCAATTATTAAGCCCGGTTGGCGCCTTATGTATGAAGCTTTTGCAGTCTCCTTATTTTGTGATCATACCAAAGTTTCATCGCAATCCGATGAATAGCTAGCATGAACGCATACGGGACAAACTAAGCAACATTCAATTTTAAATGTATCTAAACAAATATTTAGATCACAAAGAGTGTAGCAGCCTGTCTTGAATTAAAACTTATTCGTTCTTATTCCTTTCAACTTAAGAGCTATACGCTCTTGTCGTCGTATCAAATCCTAAGCTACTCGTAATTCTTCTTTATATGACACGTTCGCCTTTCTTTTTTCTACTATAAAACATTTGTCGTAGCTAATTAAATTCATACAAAAAACGACGGGTTGCACTCTGGGAGTGTCGGCAGAAGTGAAAACTTGAATATTAACGTTGTGCATTTTTGATATTTTGGAATGGTTAGGGAATAATTTTGCACGAATTGCTTTAATTATCAGTATAAAAGTACTCTCATTTATGTGGTAGAATACAATATTTATTTATTGGGCTATCGTACACAAACATGACAATTTATATTACATTAAAAAGTTATATTAAGTATTAAAAATTTATATTACGCCGCGCCAGCTGTCTACTCTCCATTCGTCTTACGAATTTTCGATCAGGTCACGTGTCCTGACGCGAGTTTAACATTTTTTACCCATTCCTCTACTCTCCATCCGTCTTACGAATTTTCGATCAGGTCACGTGTCCTGACGCGTGTTTAACATTTTTTACCTATTCCAAAAAAAGTGCACAACGCCGCTAAAGAAGTTTTCACTTCAAAAATTTACGACCTTATGACACCAATGTAGCTATCTTGCAATGTTTAAACCCTTATATTTTACTCATGTCAGAGATGCATTCCTGATGATAGTTTGGTATATTTATTTATTAAGGGCAACCAACAAATCTTACACTATTTACATTGTTTAATCTTATGTACAATATTTAGGATAAGTGCAGAATCACTTACAGGCAGCCACGACAAGCAAACGTGAGCAAGACTACAAACTACAACTAGGACTATAACTAATAAAATATAGTATATAAATATTTAACAGAATTAGGTGCACCGGTTATGTATAAGTTATGTATAAGTTTTTCATAAACATTGTGCTATATTTTAACTGCTGACGGTAACGTATCATTATGATCTTCATCTCCCCCAGTAGACGTCCACTGCTGAACAAAGGCTCCGCCCTAGGATCAAATAGAATAAATCTTTAGTTCTCAGAAAGTAGCCTGTCTCTAAGCCTACGCGGTAAGCACGGTGTCAAGGTGGCTGCAACATTGTTGCAGTTTGTTGCTCTATCAATTAATGCCGCTGCGCCTGCGCAACACCGGGCGACATTTTTTAAACACGCGTCTCGTTCGTTGCACTTGAACTTGCCGTACCGATGGCGGATAGTAATAATAGAATTTGTAATCGTTTACTTTTTGCGTTAAGCTCTATGATCGTTGTCTTAGTATGGAAACGTATACGGCTTGCGTATAGTTCAGTGACCGATATGCTATTTGAAATTGAACACTCTATGATCGTTATCTTAGTATGGCGATCTTCGTGGAAACATAATATGCGCCTTGCTTGTTCTGTCGCTGATATGCTATTTGAAATTGAACCTTGTTGTCTCCTAACTAATGCATCTGTAGCTGACTGGCAAGATACTTGGCCCGATATCCAAAGGCTTTGGGTTTTTACCGAGATCAAATTCAAATTGCCAATAAAAAATATTGTTATTATTAAATTAAAATTATTTTTTCGAAGTAGCACAGTTGGGTTTAAGTTCTTTTAATAAAACTAATATTTAAATTTAAAATGCTAAGTCGAATAAGAATTTCATGATTACGAACTTTTACGATCGTTGCGAAGAATGCGTTGTTACGCAGAATTACCTACAGAATTTAATATAAAAAAATGCACAACGTTAGCTCTAGTTCCACTTTCTGTGATATAGTAACAGGCGTTGTAACCGCATTTCTCATGAGTGCCTCGTGTTATTAAGATAAACACGGTAATTAGATGATGATATAACCTGTCTCTGTACAATGCAACATGATAGGGCTGTCACACTATGTCAACATGTATCGTAGAAATATAACATCAGAACAACTTATTCTGACATCTTATCTACACCATCGCTAAATTGATGTCAAAACCGTGTTGATATTGCAGTTCGTTCGCGGTTGTGCAGCCTTTACGATGACAGTTCCTTTTAAAGGACCGTTTATTTGGTACACACAACAAATAACAATAGCACATAAATTATTATTTATATTATACGTAATTGTTTACGGTGTGACAATGTGAGGTACCAAAAAGGTCTCCACTCAGTATAATGTCGCACGCAGCAAAAGCCACGACGACGCTGGTATTCTGTGGATGCCTTAAAAGACATTGCCTTTTACTTTATAAAGTTTTTAAGAAGGTCATTTTTTTATGTTTACTTTATTCTCGTAAAGTAAAACTCGCTATTTACTAACGATGAAATGGATAGGCAGACATATTTATACAGCTACACGTTATTTTTTCAATTAACAAACAATTAACTTCTTATAAAACATAAATAAGACTTAGTTCATTTCATAGACCTTGCTAAGGCATATGATTATGTAAATCGAGAGTTATTATTATATCCGAGGTCACGATTTTGATTTGCTAATATATCCTAATTAATTTACAGGATTTAAAGGGCTACCGTTGAGGCCCCAAACCTTAGAAGAAACAAAAGGTTTTCTCAAAGTTTAACAATACATATTTTGGTGTTCCACAAGGAAGCGTTTTCAGACCCTTACTTCTTAGTGTACCTTAACGACTGTCCTAAAGTTACTGCTTACCTACTATGTTTTTATAAGATGACAACAATTCTGTAGCTTTCACATTATAGTATAATTAGGCCTACAAAACAGTTATAAGTGATGCGTCATCACTGCATCCCCCAGTGATGACGAGGTCGGGAAAGTCTTGAAGCTCCACGCGGAAGACTGTAGCGCAAGACAGGCCCAGATGGAGGCTCTTATTATCAGACTCACTTCTGTCGGGTCGCTGCGCCAACTTAGTTAAGTTTTTAACAATAAATATTGTAATATGTTTTACAATAATATTTATTTACCTTCAGGTAACCTACTGTGACCGACTGTACTGTGTGTGAGGAGCTCGATGGCGCACTGGTTAACGCGCTCGGTCTGCAAGTGCTAAGGTTAAGCAAATTTCGCAGAGGTCGGTCATCGGATGGGTGACCAAAAATGTATCATCTTGAGCTCCTCCGTGCTTCAGAAGGCACGTAAAGCCGTTGGTCCCGGCTGCATTAGCAGTCCTTAACAACCACCACTCTGCACTGGGCCCGCGTGGTGGTTTATGGCCCGTTCTCCCTATCCATACGTAGGGAAGGCTCGTGCCCCAGCAGCGGGGACATAAAATGAACTGATGATGATGATGATGAACCTACTGTTGCCTGTCGGTTCTTCCTTGCCATCCATCTTTAAGACAGAAACCTTTCTTTTTTGGAGAGTTTGCTGGGCGGCATTTTCAGCGTCACCATACTTTTTGGGTTCTTCAAGCCGAGTGGAACAAAACACCGTCAGAGATTTTCTAGAGGGAATGATTTCACGCACTAGTGCGTGTCTCAGTTTCCTACTAGATTCTGCGAGGGGTTCGAATCGGTTCTAAACACAAATTATAATTTTACTTCAATGTTCCAACACGCACTTCGCCCCTTTTTGTGAATACAATATGACATCCCTACAAGGAAGTTACAATGATACGAGCATTTATATAACACTAGTTGACCCGGCGCGCGGTGGCGGACTTCGTTCCGCTTTGACAGTTTCCATCATTGAGTTAAATATTATATCGATGGTTTCCATGCCAACAAAACAAACAAATCACTTTGTATTGGAAATATTATTTTGCCCATTTTTTTAATTTAGCCTATGTTTATAAGCGCTAATGTAGCATTCTAATCGTGAAAGATTTTTTTAAAGCGGTCGGTAAAATCGGTAAAATACATACAAAAATACAAAGGTTTCCTCTTTATAATATTAGTATAGATTTGCAGTGCATGTCTGGTATCTATAAACTACATATTATCAGAGCGGCCTTGACCGGCTGTGTTACTGTGATTGTATCATTTGCGTTTATCAACTAGAAATATAAATGCACAGGGTGCCTAGTGCAAGTTTAATTTCACATTTGAACATGTTAACAAAAACTGTTGCATTGTGATAGAACGGCAAATAAACCTCTCACTGGACAACCGTTGATAATTCTCACGCTATGATAATATCAATTACGAGTTCTCCTTTTTCTCTTATTCGAGGTTACTAGTGATGATGATGGTAATGAATGAATTTGTTTACTATTGCCTAGATCTAATCCCAGATATGCTTTTACCCGTTTTATTTATTGGTAAAATCTTTTAAAAGACCGCCATCTTATTTAAGTCTGTCGTTATATCAACAATGTCAACAGTACTTGGATAGTTATTAAGTGTAAAATAGATTGTCCCTTAGTTCTCGTTGTATGATTCCAGGTTAAGTGCGTTTCCATTACTGACGGTATCGTCACTTGGGACGGCCAAGCACTTTCCCGTAGCAATAGTAGCAACATTGTTGTAAACAGAAATAGCGCTAGCAATTATTAAGTATATAAAGGGTTATTCAGGAAGATTAAGTCTTGTAATTATTAAGGTCAATTATAGAGGAGTACGGAGGACTTTAATAATTACAGCAAATATCGTGTATAAGTTTTACCGGCACCGTATGCAGCTAATTAAAGTGGACGCGCATACTTACTCTCTAACCTATCATTAGGTACTAATGCGGGTTATAACACGGAAAAGTACGGTTGCCATCAGTCAAGGTGACCAATATATTATACAATGTTAGCTTTTTAACATAACTGGTTTGAACTGACTCCTTTGATGGAGAACGAACTGGTGGTTAGAAGACAAGCTTAAGGCCAGCCGTACTTTGGATGCGTTCTCGTCCGAATCATACTCGTACGCCAGCATACGATACTGCCCGCCCGATCCTCTAAATGTCACTACACATTTACAGAATACACCAAACATGCACACTAGCTTAGGTCCAAGACACCGTACTCGTAGAACAAGGGTACGAAGAACCGGTTCACACGCGCTCTATACCAGGTACAGACATGTACCTGGGCGCTTCTCTCCTCCTCCACGGCCCGGTCTACCCGAGCCGAGGTCCGAGCCTTTAGAGGCGCCCTCGGGTAGTTCCGCCCCCCGATCCGATCCGAACCCTTCGGAGAATCTAGTAGGGCACGGGGACGCGCACTAGTGCGCGATGCCGTTCCCTCTAGAAAACCTCCAAAGGTGATTCGTTTCACACGGCTTGAGGGACCCTTTACGTTCCTCGCCGCCCCCAAAAAAGCCCGGTGAAGCTGAAAATGCCGTCTGAGGCAATCAGCAAACTCTCTCAAAAAAAAAAAAAACGATACTGAACGTACGAATTGAACGCGCATACCGGTTGCCTTTTCCAATACAGTTCCTTTACAGCTAGTAACAGCCCGAGCGTAGCTGTTGAAGGATTCGGTGTCCATGAGAGGTTGTCTCTCTATGTGCGCATTGCTCGAGCGCGTATGTATGAAGGTTACATTCTAGTCTCCTTATTTAGTAGTTTTTCTCAGTTGAAATGACAGCATGACACAGTCAGGTGACCTTTATTCGTAGAACCAGCACTGATGTGGAACGCATAAAAAAATAAGACAAGTTGATATTGATTTCGGACGTCTACACTATACGCGCGTACACGCACGACTACAACCAAACACTGTCCTTATTCATTTCTTCTTTTGATTGTAGTGCCTCTCCATTACTGGAGGTTGGCAGTTATGCGCCAAGCGAAATAGGTCTTCAACCCTGGCAATGCTTCTCCATCCACGGATGTTTCGTAGCCACGATTTGAATTAGTCTTATAAATGAATGGGACTTAAAATTATCATAACTTTGAAATGGTACGTGTTACAAGATTTATTCATATATTCGTGTTGATGTTATGAAAAAGAAACATATTTTGTCACACAGTGATACAAAACGGTCGAATTTCGATCACTGGGTGACTTTCATTTGTGAACTGTCCAGTGCGTCGGTAAACTGTCTGCTTTAAATCGGTCGAATAATCTATATTTTGATTAAATCAGCGCTTAGCGTCTGTGTTCCCAAAAATTTATAACCTGAATGCCTTCAAGGCGAGAGTTAATAGGCATCTTCTGGGGCAACTCGCTCCATCGTAGACCTTATCTACACTCACCATCAGGCGAGATCGAGGTCAATAGCTGTCTTATAAGGCATAAAAAAGCCTTCAATAGGCTTCGAATGCACCATTACTGTGATTGGGTCTAGACTTTGCAGTTTTAATTAAATTTCTGGTTTACTCGCATACATATACGAGTTTATTGAAAGATAAATATTTTTTAATTTCAATAAAAGGTCTGTTTTCATTTTATGAATATTTAACAGAAACACTAAGTGAGTGAGTAAGTAAGAGTAAGTGAGTAAGTAAGAGTAGATAAACCTTACTTCATAAAATAAAACGGTACAAAGTAATTTCTTTCTATTAAACGAATTAAGTTGAATATTTTTTTTGGTGTTGCTTTAGTTCCTCCAGTCTTAGTTGATCATATTTTAAAGCAGAAAGCTATTTTTCTATTTGTATTCTTTTCTCCCAATGTTTATTATAAATAATCACGCGATTTCGCATATTTTCTATGATTAAGCTTAGCAGCAACAGATTTTATTAAAATGTTAATTACGATTTAATTAATTAATGTTAGTTAAATATTTCTTTTCTTATCCATCCATAGGGAAGGCTCGTGCCCCAGCAGTGGGGACATAAATGAGCTGATGAGGATGAGGAATTATTTATTTTATTCTGTAATATTTTATTTGTTTTATATTTAGAAGCGTCGTACGGATACGTACTGTATTCTAGAGTAATCCTCAGACGACATGCTTGCTTCAATAGCGATGTTGATAACAACAACAAATAATAACGCGCCCGGTCTGTGAGTGTTAAGCAACTTTCGCAAAGGCCGGTCATCGGATGGGTGACCAAAACTTAATCACCTCGAGCTCCTCCGTGCTTCGAAAGGCACGTTAAGCCGTTGGTACCGGCTGCATTAGAAGTCGTCAACAACCACCGCACCGCACTGGGCCCGCGTGGTGGTTTACGGCCCGTTCTCCCTATCCATCCATAGGGAAGGCTCGTGCCCCAGCAGTGGGGGTGTATAAATGAGCTGATGATGATGATGATGATGATGAAACAAATAAATCAATTATTTATTTGTGTAACTGTTACGTGATTACGTAACAGTTCTTTAAATTATTACCTATTTTTTATTTTACGTAAATATGAATTTCTGTAACCTAAAAAGTTATTGATAAACACTGAATTGACGGAACAAAATAGTGACGTCATAGTTCACCATTTCTATACAATTTCTATTAAAAAAATCGTTTTAGCAATTGCTAAAAAGTTTCTCTATACTACCCAATTGAAGGTCGCGCGGTCAAAGTCTTCTCTAGTCTGTTCTTATTACCTAAATTACCTTTTACCTCGCAGAAATATATAATAATTTACGTAGGTATTTTCGGTACTTCATCGTTGCGATGTATCTGTTATCTCGTATTACTTAGTATGCGGTAAGATGAACAACAGATCTTCAATTAAAACCTATCACAATATTACACTTGCGTGCATAGAAATCGTCCTACAGTAATATTTTCATACAAACATACAAAATGTAAAACACACATGTTGAAAAAATTTCCACGGGCAGGATTTGAAACCTGCACTCTTCTGACATTCCGGGTACTCTTCCAATTGAGCTATCGTGGTTCTAACCTAACTTAGTGACGGTAGTTGTAGACATTGAATGGGCGCCTTTGGCTTTCAAAGTAAAAAGTGTTGAATAATTTCGGCGGGCTGGTTAGAACCACGATAGCTCAATTGGAAGAGCACCTGACCCGGAATGTCAGAAGGGTGCAGGTTCAAATCCTGCTCGTGGAATTTTTTTCAACATTTGTGTTTTTGTAATTTGTTCGTAACAAAATTTGCGTTACAAATTATTTGAACATTTTACACAAAATGTAACTCAAATATTCGGTGGCACCGTTTGAAACCTGTGTTCATTAAAAAAATACTGAAACATTTGCATTGATAGAGTCCAATTGGGGAAATCCTAAAACTATGAAAAATCTTTTTACACAGCAACAAAAAAGCGCTTGCGTTTCATTTTTACAGAAGGGGTCAAATTTCTCTATCGGTGATTTGGATCTCTTCCCTTCACTTTATTGACGTGCCTAATAGAACACGTTTCGTTTACCAAAGACCAAAGGCAAATTCAATTTTGTATTGCATAAGACTTAGTGGTCAAGTTCACTAGTAAGCTCCGAAATCAACTCGCTTATTTAAGTAAAAAAATTGTGGTTCAATTATTTTGCACTCAAGTGTAAAAACTAAAGTACCAATTGAAAATAATTTAATACATTGATAAAAATATAGTAACGTGAATATAAACATTGTGCTACATTTTGTCATCGCCCCTTTATCATCAGTTGGACAGTGAACTAATTGTTCTAATAAATAATCATTACGATCCTCTTGACTCCACTCCTGCGATAACAAAATTGTTACACAATAGTGCCTTTGTTCAGTCTGAATTACATTTTAACAGCTAACTTTTGTTCAAACAACATTATAAGGAACGAGGCTACTCTGAATCAAGTGTTCCTGTTCT
The DNA here is from genome assembly GCA_963082485.1 of Eudonia mercurella. Classification (NCBI taxonomy): domain Eukaryota; kingdom Metazoa; phylum Arthropoda; class Insecta; order Lepidoptera; family Crambidae; genus Eudonia; species Eudonia mercurella. The sequence goes on along the minus strand of OY720041.1, from coordinate 5,124,927 downwards.
TAGAAGTTGTCTTTTTATACCTTACAGTGCCTAACTACAACAATGACGCTGCTAACTTTGATGTTATGGCGACATGTTTAGATAAGGTGGTGGTAGCTAGTCAGGCGGACAAACGTACTACCACCAACCAAACCGAGTACATAAATATGTTTGTGACCCGGGACCTCTAGGTTTAAACCGGTGGTCTTAACCACTGGACCATATAGGCGGTTAAAACATCTTGTTGTCTTTTACATTAAAACGTATGGTACTTATAGTTCTGGAGACACTTGGATGGAAAGCATTTAACAGCTGCTTAAATGATATAATATGTATATACATATTATATCATTTAAGCAGCTGTTAAATTCTCTTTCAGCGGGGTATGTCAGATACGTTAGAAAGGAGTTACGGACTGCATTATAAAAAGGTTAATTTATTAAATATTTTTTATAATAAAGTAAGACAAAAAGATTAATTAAAACAATACACTTAACAGGCGATTTCTCTAGATTTTCTCATTTATAATATTAATAAAAAAAATTGTCTGTGAATATAGGTACTTACATTATTTTTTTAATTATCAGCACGGTTCGCACAGGAAGTGGTTGACCAGCATCCTATAATAATGAATATAATGAAAACGTAATATTATACAGAAAAAAGTATTGAAAAGTTTTCCACGAGCGGCATTTGAATCATGTTGGCAATATGTGGTTGGCCTTTACTTATTTTTATCTTATCTTATCTTATCTTATCTTATCTTAGTGGGGCCTGCTGAGGATTCCCTCTCTCAGTTACACTTCGACGCCATACGTTTGGCAACGTCCTTAAGAGCGAAGAGCCTGAAGATACTTATTTTTAATTTGGTGGTTATAAAATTGACGTAAAATTTATCGGACATCGCTCGCAGGACTGATGGCTGCTGGGGCGGCACGGTTCTTGAGTTCTTTTTTCTCGTTTGTGATCATCAACCAGCCATTGACAAGTGTACGTATTTTAGCCAATACAGTCAGACTTGATCTCAATGAAGAAGGCTTTTGCCCAACAGTGGGCCAGTATAAAGGCAAGTGAGTTGGAGGTCCTATTTTTATGCAATGTTTGTCTTAAGTGATCGATATTTTATGTTAGAAACAGAAGCAGATACACAGTCGTCACGAAATAACACTTTGTTAACTCTGTATCCGAGAGCTCCTATTGCTTGGTTAGGGCCGATGCACGCTTGACACAAGTCGTTGCCTACAGACAGCTTCACAATGTATCAAATTTAAAGATAAAGATGTTTTTCTTTTATTATTTTAGTTTTTACATCCACAATGCTGTATGTTACATAAAAAATAAAATTAAGTATAGTATAAGGAAAATATTTATAAGGACCGTCTTTATCGATTGTTTAATTCTTGAAAAAGTGTTTTTTCGACTGGTATGGGTCACTTACGAGTACGTCCCGGGCTTCGATACATATGTCAAATTAAAATACCGGTAATAAAGTACCGGTATGCTTGGTATCGTTACCTGGGTGGCATTTTACCGGTAAATTAACTAACCGCTCTACGCGGATTGGCTAAAGCGGAATATGCAACAAAAAAGTAGTTGTATACTATTCTACATAACGTTACCTGCATTACCGATACCAAATTACCTTAAAGAAATGTTGATTTTTTTTTTCACGAGCGGGATTTGAACCGGATCTCTTTTATTTTATATTGATGACATTATTGCAACCGACCTGGTATGTCAGCGGGTGCAGTTTCAAATCCCGCTCACAGAAGGATTTTTCAACACTATTCTCAATTGGAATTTAAATTTAAATTTATAAGGAAAAAATGTATTTGTATATCTACTCAAATTTATTTATATATTTTTTTAAAGAAGCCAAGTGAATTTCTGTCGTAGTAAAAACAATTTATATTCGTTAAAAGGAATGTAAGGTCAGAGTTCCGAGATCCGTGTCTCGGTACTATGAAGCTTAACTTCTGCAATCTTCTTATTTTGTGATAATACCAACCCCGTTTTGCGTACTTATCTTTAAATTCTTGATTCACAAGTTGGTTAATCTAGATCAGATTGAAACCAGGTGTACCTTTTCTTTTTCAGTAAATGAAATAGCAGTGTGGAAGGACCTTTAGCAAGTTCAGGCAATAATATCGTGCATCTTAGTATTACGGAAGTCACGTTTGAAACCTTCATAATTGAAAGTGGAAACGGTATACTCCATGCTTGCTCTCTTACTCAAAAATATTTTTGGCAATAATTTGTTTTTTCGTTTATTTGATGGCTTCGTGCGATTAGCACATTTAGCCAGTGTCAAAGTAAACTTTCTTACAAGTATACATGTAAGTAAACAATATTTATTTCCTGTATGATGATGATGAATGAAAAGTGAAAAATTATATACCCCCAACCCCTTGTGGGGGCTTTCTAAGATCTCACGCAGACTTCTTGAAAGAATTTGAAAAGTGACGTTGCGTTGCACTGTTTTGTTTCATTTGCCAACACTCATGCACGCTCACGAACACTTAACGGTCAATAATCGACTATTATTTCACATTAATATTCGACTTAACACAAATTTTAGGAAATAAAACAAAACAGCTGACATGACTCTTCATTTTCCCGCCGAGAAGCTCTTTAATAAATTTTACGGTACCTTCATTATTCCCTTTTTTTAAATTAATAAAGTAACTTACAGTTCATCTTTTCTTTTGATGTCTCTTGACAAACTTCGTGTTACGGCTGTCGTCGGATTTCTATATGTTACCTATACTCTATAGACACGGACTTCTTCTCGAGGGGTTGGGGGGTAATAATGTTTATTTATGTATTACTTGTTAGAAAAATTACTTTGACACTTTGGCTAAATGTGCTAATCGCACGAAGCCATCAATAAAAAGAAAAAAAAATACTATAGGCACAGAAGGAAGCTTTCTTCTGTGTCTATAGAGTATATAGCGTTGCCACTGAGTAGTAAAAAGAGTTTTTTACTTAACATTGGTTTATTTTAGAATGAGGGTTTAATACGGGTACTATTGTGTGATACGTAATTGATTTACGATTTATAGTTTTACATCTCTATATAGTTCACACGAAAATCAAAAACAAAACAACAGTAGAGTAGGTACTTTGTTCTGAATTCAAATTAATATTCGGTTGCATTCGGATATGCGAAGTACGTAGCGACGCGACGACGCGACGTTTCGAACCCCTTGCGGAGTCCGTGGTCACAGGCAGAATATAGTAAATAAATATAGATTTTATACGTAGTCAAAAATATTTAAAAACAAATTTAAAATGACTGAAGAGCAAATCTTGGTTATGTGGTTAGATAATGTTTATATCTTCCTGACTCGAGAAAAAGCCACACTTTATTTGTACCTCTTATACATCACACATATCATAATAATAATAATAATAAAACTAAATAAAAAAATAACACAAAAAATATTTAGCTTATTTATGACCTTACGCATTATAACTTATTTTACTTTAATGTAAATATATTTTTACCATTTAGTATGCTTCTATAAATTGTTGCTGACTTTCCGTCCGTCTGTATTGTATACACTAAAACAAGTATAGGATCACTATCTAGAGCTTATTTTAAAGATCAGCAGCGCTATTCTCTAAGCAAAACAACGTCGAACTCGACGTTGAACTCGCTCATAACTTGCAAACTAATTTCAACCTACTTCTAAATAGTAATAAAGTCTACATTCGTTTGCAAGTTATGAGCGTGTTCAATGTCGAGGTCGACGCTGTTTTGCTTAGAGAATAGCACCACACTGCTGATGGTGGGATAGTAAAGCGAGCGACTTGACAAAGGAATTTACTGGTCACGTTTTGTTCTAGTGAGACAAATTTCCTAGTATTTGTATAGAAACATACTATTCGCACTGTGGTCATAATTTTTACATGCTAGGTATCTTTTTTTTGAGAGAGTTTGCTGATTGCCTCAAACGGCATTTTCAGTTTCACCGGGCTTTTTGGGGGCGGCGAGAAACTTAAAGGGTTCCTCAAGCCGTGTGAAACGAATCACCGTCATAAGTTTTCTAGAGGGAACGGCCTCACGTACTAGTGCGTGTCCCCGTGCCCTACTAGGTTCTTCCAGAGGTTCGGATTGAATCGGGGAGCGGAACACCCCGAGGGCGCCTCTAAAGGCTCGGACCTCGGCTCGGGTTGACCGGGCCGTGGTGGTGGGGAGAAGCACCCAGGTACATATATGTACCTGGTATAGAGCGCGTGTGAACTGTGAACTGGCTCGTCGTACCCTTGTTCTCGAGTACGGTGTCTTGGATCTAAACTAGTGTGCATGTTTAGTGTATTCTGTAAATGTGTAGTTGCATTTAAAGGATCGGGCGACATGTTATCTGCGATTGCTAATGTTAAGCAACTTTCGTAAAGGCCGGAAATCGGTGACAAACAATTTATCATCTCAAGCTCCTCCGTGCTTCGGAAGGCACGGAAACCCATTGGTTCCGGCTGCATTAGCAGTCGTTAACAACCACCAATCCGCACTGGGCCAGCGTAGTGGTTTATGGCCTATTCTCCCTACCCATCCATAGAGAAGGCTCGAGCCCCAGCAGTGGCAATCATGACCCGTTAGCATCTGTGTAAGACGGTAGGTGAGCGTCCTTTCCTTGCGGAAGACCCATCTGTCCATGACGGGTCAAACCTGAGCCCACCAGAGGGACGTTTATGGGCTGTTGTTAATTGTAATAAGTTCTTCTTCGCTTTTATGGGCAGCCGTCACGGAGGTTCTTTCATCTGCCCTTTCATAAGTGACTAGTATAGCTAATTTTTGCGAGAAAAGTGCGGTCACACTTAAAGCGGGTCAAGATCATCATCGGCCTATCTTAGTCCACTGCTGGACATAGGCCTCCCCCAATGAGCGCCATTGCGCCCTGTCCTCAGCTTGACGCATCCAGCATCTGCCTGCAGTCTTTCGCAGGTCATCATCCCACCTGGCCGGAGGTCGTCCTACACTACGTTTACCGAGTCGTGGTCTCCACTCAAGAACACGTTTACTCCAGCGGTTGTCGGTTCTTCGCCAGATATGGCCGGCCCACTGCCACTTCAACTTGCTAATTCTTAGAGCTAAGGGTCAAGATATTAGCGACAATTGTAGGAAATAGCCGCTGGTAATCGGGTTTTCAGCTCATTTCGTTTAAAGTCCAGCTCTTTTACACGTTTACCCTCGAAAGCGTCGATCATCTGCTTAACGAGGCGTCTCCATTGGTTTAATAAGTTATACAATTGTTAACTTCAATTGTTCTCTTGAACAAACAACGTACATTTGTACCCCGACCGGGATACAATCGTCAGTATTACTAATGCCTACACAACGTGATAGTTGGCGTGCCACTGACATATCAAGGCGATAATGTAGCTTTAATTTGCGCATAATAATACCCATTAACCATTCATTGTATAATCACGCTCACATACAAACTGAATTACACAGTCACATGCATGTCTGTCTGCGTTGTTGGCACGTGGGATTGTTGTTGCTTAGTGTTGGTTTTTAGTTATCATATGTAATGTTATAACTATTTAAACTATCATGGTCACTTGCAATAGAGTAATTATTAACGGGATTCTTACCATGCTTATTTTTTGTGAGTATCCGATATTTGGGCACAGTTACATGCGCCATGATCGCGGAGTTACTGAAGTTAATGCGGGTGAGTTTTTTATGAGCAGACAAAACGATCTACCCTCTTCCTTAGTCGTTTTTGCGCTCGATGCCCGTACCACCGGTTTCTAAGTCACTATTCATTCGAAATAATAAGAATAATAAGAATAAGTTTATTGACAAAAATGGTACAAAAAATAAAATAAAGTAAAGTAATAAAAATTGCTCACGAGTCTCACGACACACTACACTCACAGTATCGGAACGCGAAACGGCTTTATTGTTGTTTTTGCGGTTTTTAACAAGACTAATCACTGGATTCCAGACACGCGAGAGTTTGAATCCATCTTCACGATTTAAATTGTTGTATTTCGTAATTTCAATCGCTTCTCTCACCAATCTAGGTACGTAATGGCGTTCTGTCGAAATTATCTGAGGTTTGTGAAAATCCAGTGATTAGGACCCGACTCGATCAGATGTTCAGCAATGGCCGATAAGAATGCCGATAAGAATGGCTGGTAAGAATCCCGTTAATAATTACTCTATATGTAATGTTTTTATTTAATTAACAAGAAGTTTTTAAATCATTAGTTGCCGTATACACTTTTCAATGTAGAGTAGTGTGTTCGATAGGATCCTGTTATCGTCATTTTTGTCCCTTAACCTGTCATCTACCGTGAATACAGACACAATAGAATTTTAATTGTTTATGGCACTGATCAGTGCTCGCGGCAGATGACAGGTTATTTATTAAAAACAGAGGTCAACTGGTTTAAATCTTTAGCAACAGTGAAATACCGACTAAGTGCTTCCTTGCTGTTATCCCCAAATATTTCAATGAAAATCTACTGAAAAAAGACAAAGTGTTGAAAATATTCCACAAGCGGGATTCAAACCCGCACCCCATGACATGCCAGGTCAGGTGCACTACCAACTATGCTATCGTGGCTTAATCTTCTCTCTTACTCTGTAAGCCAAAGGAGATCTAGGATTCAATGTCGACAACTAAGTACTACGTCGTCAACATCCGATCTTAATATTTTTACAAATATTGAAAGATCAGTTAAGAATTAGGCAAGCTATATTTATGATTATTTACATATAATTTTACGCAAATATTGTTGCGAACAAATTACAAATTGAAAAAATGGTAAAGTGTTGAAAAAAATTCTTTCACTTTGTCTTTTTTCAATATGTAATTTGTTCGTAACAATATTTGCGTAAAATTATATGAAAATCTATGTTATAAAAACTCTCTCAAACACTAATGCCTATGTAATGCGTTGGGTAATCCCAGATTTGCAATTTGATGATGATTCATCTTTTCTTAGTCGGTCGCTATAGCAACACCACAATGTCAATATCTTGAGTTCTATCTATCCGGAGATAGTTAGAGATAAGATAGCCGTTCTTCTGTAGTTTTAAGATTTCTGGTAAATTGTGCTTCCGGCCTTATCGATACTTACCATCAGGCAAAGCACTATTTATTATTAATCCAAAAAGGGCTGTTGGAATATAAAAAAAATGCAGAGAGGCGTTGGCGTCATTATAAGGTCAAAAAAAATTCACACTAATCTTATCTCTAAACGTCGCGGAACATCACACTATAATACGACTGAATTTGTTGCTAAGATGATGGTAGATAGTCAGGCGGACTTAAAACAAACCGAAGCGCGTAAAGTGTGTCCCTGTTGATACAGAATCCCGTCTTCTTAGTCTGACAACAACGGTAGCAAAACCGCTAGACCACATTACCTGTTGACCACAGTACCGGATTAAATGCAGTTAATTCCATGTTAATGTATGCACCGATTGTTCTATTTCATCAAGTAACAATGTCCCATTAGAATGTAATACCATATATGTCAGTCAGTCAGTCAGTCAGTCAGTCAATCAGCCAACCAGTGAGCACTTTCTCGCTTCAACGACTTGAAACACTAACTCATTTTACTTTTTAGTATAATTAAGATAAAGGTGAAGTATTGGACTAGTGATGCTACGAATACTATTCGAAGTAAAAAGTATTCGTATTCTTCGAATATCATGAATTTAGCGAATAGTTATAAATCGCTGAATGCTCGTACGCATGACTTAAGTAAAAACGTTTTACAAAACGTATGTATGTACACATGCCTGCACATAAGACTATTCAAATCTGTCAAATTTATTAAAAAATAAGTTGAAACATATTCCATAGACATAAAGCTTTAAGTCTATTGAGGACATTTGACATTTAGACGAGGAGCTCGATGGCGCAGTGGTGAACGCGCCCGGTCTGCGAATGCTGAGGTTAAGCTACTTTCGTAAAGGCCGGTCATCGGATGGGTGACCAAACATGTATCATCTCGAGCTTCTCCGTGCTTCGGAAGGCACGTAAAGCCGTTGGTCCCGGCTGCATTAGCAGTCGTTAACAACCGCCAACCCGCACTGGGCCCGCGTGGTAGTTTATGGCCCGTTCTCCCTATCCATCCATAGGAAAGGCTCGTGCCCCAGCAGTGGGGACATAAAATGAGCTGATGATGATGATGGTCTGATGTGCAGGCGGGTGTATCAATGTATCCGAAAATACTTAATGACATTAAAGTCAAATTATTTAGGGAATACCTACAAGTTTTAGCGTAAAAATGTAACATATTGGTGCAGGTACTTTGAAAATAGTGGCTTATGAATATTTTTTAATAAAACCTTCGACCATGTCTTCACAAAGGCTATTTTTAACTAAGGAAAATATACCTGTCCCAAAAAAATCTGCAGATACTATGTTAAATAATTTAAAAAATTCCTGTCACTACTTTTTAAAGCGTGTTTTGTTTCTATAGTAATCACGTTTACTAGAAACAGGTATTCGTATACATAAAACTAGTGTACGTTGCATCACTAATCTTGACCGTTCATCAAACTAATTATCTGTCATTAAATTTACTTTTCGCATCAGAATTGTAACAATGCAATTAATCTTTCCACAATAAAACCGTATCAGTTTGCATGCAACATTTTCTATCTTTATACGAGTAGAAAACTGCACCAATCATTGTGGGCCTTCCCCGCTCCCCTTATCTGTAAGGTGTAAAACGACGTTATTGGGTTAAACATCCACCGGAGAGGGATCAGTTTAAACTGGTATGCACTTGTGTAACATATCCATACAATCATTGGCACGTGGTTGGTACGTACAGATGACTGGAGACTTACCCACCTACCGTGACTAAACGATTCTGATATTTATTATTTAAGGCACAGAGTTATTTATCGCTTGCGACCGTTCGTTGCTAGTGTGGGTGTCGATATGAAAATAGATATAGTTGATATCGTTACGTTAGAGATTTAAATATGCATCGGCTGCGACATTGTAGCGGACTAGTGCTGTTCTGCTCGCTTAATGATCTATAACTTCCTTATTTTGATAATAACATCTGTAAGTTACGAGCGTTTGGAATTAGATTCGTCTGGCATTAAGACATCCTTTATCCTGGACCATTTGGTATGGAGGACTTAGGCCATATTGGAGCTGGAAGTTATTACAATCAGCTCATGTATGGCGTAATAAGTTAGATGTAGAAACTGAGTTAAGATTCGTTTTATCTTAAGTTAAGGTGGGTTCAGCTTGACATAATAATACTATTTTCCGCAGGCACAAACACATATTCATCTTTCATTTCTTTTTAATTTTCTTGCCTGTGTGTGGCTAAACTGTTGCTGTTGCTGCTGTTGACATTGTCCAATAAAGATCTTCGCTATCAACTAATTGATTGAAATCAAAGGAACCAGGTGTTCAAACACAAGACGAAAAAAAAACGAAGTTAGCAGTTTTAGGAACTTCAAATTCTTCAGTCGCAAAACACTTTTTACTAAACGACAGTTGCAACTTAACGTGTCTGTACTAAATCAAGTCTTTGATCACCTTAATTGCTGACCACCGGCATTTGATAAACGTTTTTTACATCATAACAATTAGGGTATCCGAAGGCAGTAGGGATTCGAGGATTCCAGCTCACTTTAAATTGTTGAACTGTTATTAAGTGATCCGAAATCCTAGTTAAAACAGATCTGGGATCACAGTAACCTAGCAAGCTTCGTCTATTCTTGCTTGAGTGTTGGCAAATGAAACAAAACAGTGCAACGTCTTTTTTCAAATTCTCACAAGTAGTCTGCGTAAGATCTCAGTAAAGACTTATACCTTGATTCAAAGGATTTGTCGGGGGGGATAGCATTTATGATTAAACATTTCTATTCCACAAAGAAGATCGTCGATCCACCTTTTTCTGAGGGCATCCTATGTACATTATGTCTGAAAATACGCTGTTTCCAATCAAGAACTCGTTTACCCCAACGGTTATCGGTTCTGCGAGTAATATGTCCGGCCGACTGTCACTTCAGCTTGTTAATCCAGTAGGTTACGTCAATTAATTTGGTTCTCTTGTCAGATCACCTTGTTCAGAATCCGATCACTCAAAAAAACTCCGATCATAGCCCAGTAACTGGCAAGAACTAGATGAGAGTAGCAGTTTATCGTACTCAGTGGCATGCACTTTGAGAGGCTTAGGTACGTCCAGCAGTGGGCTAATAAGTATAGGCTGAAGATGACGATTCTACAAAGACACATTTTACAATATTTTATCATAAAATTGGAGCTGGCTAAATGTGCAAACCGTACCATGCCATAAGAAAAAAAGGGCGCAATCAATTTAATAGCAGCGAACATTTACAGGTCTTTTATATACTCATTGAATATCATAAGAAGTTAGTTAAGATTTTAAATTCTCGAATTGGTACACAATTATCTGTAACAAACTGTAAATGACTTTAAAAACTAATTAATCTCGAATTAAGTGCAAATTAATGGAAAAGCCATGTAAACAACAGTATATTGTAATCAGTAAGCGGACCTTTAGTACGTATTTGGTAATATAAATTGATCGCTCTTGCTCCTTATAGTGAGAACTAGTATTGTTTTTATCTGGTCATGCTTTGGCTACCGTTAAGGATACAAAAGTCGTCGCCAGCATGAAAAGAAATGCCCGAAGCTCCAAATCTTGCTAAAGCCACTAAACGTTGCTAAAGTGCGGGAACTTTGTAAGTGATAAATTTCGCTGTAGGTATCACTTACATTGCCATTTTCAAAATAGTATCCAAATTTTCGGGAGCGAGTCAGAAGCCAGAATCGGTAATAAACCAGTTTCTCCTAGTAACATGGGTCGAAATATCCCAAAAGTTTTTGGACTTCCCATACTAAGCGAAAACGGGAAAAGCCTGATTTGTATGAAGAGTCCAAAAATGTCTAAAAAAAGATTCTGAGTCGCTCCTGAAAATTTGACTACTGTTCCAAAAATAACTTTGTTTATACGCTTTTATGTATTTAACTTATGTTGAATGAATGTTCCTTTAACATTTTAATACAAACTGACGCGCCATCTAGCGTCTGTCTATAACTCAATTTCGATTGAAAGGATATCGTGAGCGATAGTTCTAAAGCGCGTAAGATTTATTCAATACCCCGACGATATAAATACATTTATACATAAATACATACTCTCACGCCCTTCTCCTAAAAGAGGTAGGCAAGGCAGAGCATACAAATCACCAATTTTCTCATTTAACATAAACAAACTAGGGTTCCGAGGTGGAATAGATAACATCAGTGGTGGGTTGCTAACCGATCGCCTGATGTGCGAGTATCTAGGAACCCTTGTCCGACGATATGGACGTTGTAAAGTCCTTCCAATAGACCTATAGCCTGTTGAGACTCTTTATAGCGTCATTTCACGGTATTGCACGACAGCGCTTTATATCTTCTAAACTGGAATGGCGTTTAAAAGGTTTAAGATCCATCTGGTCCATTGTGATATAAAAGGAAATCGGTACAAATAAAAGCTGAGCTAGCGCAATATGGCGGTCTTAACTCCCAATTAGGCGGTAAACGTGTCCCGGTTTCGATTCCCAGCGGGGAGTATTTGTCGTACTCGGTTTGGTTGGTGGTAAGGCTGGTTTTAGTTCCACCTGGCTTGCTAGCACCAAGTATGTCTTACTTCAATGTTAGTTGCATTGTTTTGTATCGGATATTTTATATTCTTTAATACATATCGCGGTAAATGTGCCCAATCCACCTGATGTTAAGTGGAAACGGAGTTCAGACGCGAAGGCAACTGGTGCAGCGTGTAAAACAACGCAGCATCAGTCACGCTCACCCTGCGGGCCCACATGGTGCCTCTTCACGCCTTGTTTGAAAGGCCCCATGTGATAAGGAGAGAAAACGTGTCATCATCATCATCATCATCATCAGCATCATCATCATCATCATCATCATCATCATCATCATCAGCCTATACTAGTCCACTGTTCGACGTAGGCCTCTCCAAGTGTACGCCACCGAGCACGATCCGCGGCTACTAAAACGTGTGCTAGTAAACTATTCCATGTTTTGGAAGTAAAGTAACGAGTCACAATTTTTTTTAAGTGCAATGGAATATTCGAGACAGTACAGCTTTAATATCGTCTATTAACCTACTAGGGATATACAGAGATCTCCCTGTTTTCGTTAAGCATAGAAGGCTTCATTTTTATTTGTCTATTGGTTTGAAAAATTAATCATGTAGGTAGGTATCGTTCCTACGATCTACTGCTTACTTATACTACAGCTTATACTGCAACTGCAACTATTTAATTATCAATTTTATTATTATTGCGCTAACGAAAACTAGAATATGTATGACAAAAATGTAACTCTCTTCTTAAATTATCAAAATAAAATGCCTTACAAAACGTCGTTTACGTTTACGTGATACTTGTACTTAACACTTGGAGCGTGCGGTGCGAAATTGAGTCAACCTGAATGCAAAGCCACGCAAAGCGAAATTGAGAGGCGCATTAACTGATGAAACACTTTTATCAAATTTTCCCGTGTTTTGTTTCACACTTTATTTTATCCTGACGTCACAGGGAGACTTAGAAATATGGTTGTCTCATAATTAGTCTGTAAAAAAGCGAGTTATTTCAAAAAAGTGTTTCATTTCAATATGTCCTCATAAAGTTTATAAAACAAAAATCGCTTACAGTCTATAATGCTTCCAGCCCAATGGGTGGTGCACCAGTGGCGGATGTACGAGCGGTCACTGTGCTCGCTGCTGGAGCTGCAGGCGCGCAAGGGCTCGTACGCGATGTGCTGCTCGCCTCGCTACGTGCTGGCGCCGGAGTACGCGCCGCACCTGCTGCCGCTGCCGCTCACCACGCAGCGCCCGTCGCCGCCGCCCGCGCACTTGTAGCGCTGCGACCCCGCGCCGCGACAGGTATGCACGCCATCTGTATACTAGCACGTGACGTAACTGTGTACGAGCGGCCGCTGGAGCTGCGGGCGCGCAAGCTCTCGTACGCTATGTACTGCTCGCCGCGCTACGTGCTGGCGCTGCCGCCGCCTGCGCCGCGACATGTATGGACGCTTCATCTATACAAAGTTATTTTAAAAACAGTAGCCAAATTTTCAGGAGCAACTCAGAATCTGTGAGTAAACAACTTTCTCCTAGTAATATGGGTCGAACTATGCCAAAATTGAACACGTGCTGACATGACATTGATGCGTATCATCATCATCATACGATCAACCTTATGGCCAGGTGCTGGCGCCGAAGGTCGCGCCACACGCAATGCTAGTCGAAAATATATTTTTATTTATTTATTTATTAATTTAAACGAGCACCAACATAGTATACACCAATACAATTTTAGGTAAAATACGCACAGTACGACACAAATCAAATGTCACTACAATTATAGGTGTGGACAGCGTGCAATAAAAAAATGTAAATAGCGAGCAACAGAACATAACACAAAATTATACAAAATTGAGAATAAACAATAACAATTAATCAATTTATAAACAAATTTTTATTAAGGGGGTGCAGCGCGGAATTTCGAAAATTTACGTGTTTTTATGTCACTGGTGCTAGGAGCTGAATAGGTCATATACATTAAAAGGACTAAGTAGTGTAGGTTAGCTTGATCCTTTCACAAGGTCATGGTTGTCTTGGAATTTGAAACAAATACCCAGAAACTGCATAAACAATACGTAAAAGTAATGATATCTAAAAACTTATTTCTTCAGAAACTTTGTAAATATAGCACAAATGAAACAATGATCCGACATCAAAATGTTTGTATTGATATTCCGCAGGTCACTGTTGTCTTAGTTTTCAATTAAAAAATATGAATATAAAAGATTAAGACTTTTATTATTTTTTACCCAAACGCCTATGATTTTACGAAAGTAAACATTGCTCTAATTAAATCACCAGCCTACTCTATACAGATATTAGTGTGCGTGCGTATTCGTAGTCGTGCCCCGTTGTCACAACACTGCCACGCGCCGCTCGCTCGCTATCATAAAGAAACTTAAAACTCGCAGTTTTGCGTCCGCGCTGCACCCCCTTAAAATCAAATGAAAAATAAATTAAATACAAAACCAAAATTTACATTAAAATCAATACCTATCGGGAATAATGTTAAAATAAAAACAGAAAATAAAGATTGAAATTAGGTAAGTGAAATCTAGATCAAGAAGCATTTTAATACAATTTATCATCAATGAATATACAATGTCTTTACTATGTAGTGTAACACATTATACATACTTACCTGCTGTCATTCGGGACTTCTTCTTTTCCATATACTTGTTAACGAGGCTTATGTGTAAGGCTGATGTGCTTAAAAGGTGCACGAAGTTTTCGCTTCACGTATTTTGTATAGATTTTTAATAAATAGACATAATATTTATAGCCCATATCACACATTAACAAAACATAGTCAAAATATATTTATTTTTTATAGATTAAAATTTTGAAAAAGTGATAATAAATTTACTTATCGCTTTTCCAAAATGTTTGACAAATTATATAATTTTACCGGTTTTATCGTTAAAAAAGTTAACATTGAATGTTGACATCAAACTAGGCTCCTTTAGCTTACTAAGTAAGAATTAGTGTTGCTACAGAACCATGATCGCACGAAATATAAGACAATCAATAGATCACTAGATTTGTCATTTACGTAAACTTCATAATATCAAAGCTGACAGTAATTCTGTAAAGTAATTTACTTAAGCCATGCTTTAATTACCGAGGCTGGGAGTTGACAGCGCAAATAACACATAACTATAGCGAACAGCGACCTTCTACGTTCGATGATTAGACATTGTCACTTTGTTGACATATAAATCACAGGACTGAATTAATTGATACTTTTGCCTTGTTACTGCTGCGAAATCCCTAATATTGTAAGCGATGACAATAGAAAACTTCAAATAGGGATGTAACGATACTTCTGTCAAACATAGAAACCGTTAAAAAAGGAACGTTATGCCTGGTACGTTACCTGTAATTTTATGCCGGTTAATTAACTAACTACTTTACGCGGACTGGCTAAAGCGCATTGAGCAAGAATAAAGGAACGATACTTTTCTAGATAACGATAAAGTAGAATTAATATTTGTAAAGTAGTTAGCAATATTTTAGTGTACTTACCTAATTTAAATTTCTTTAAATAATAAAACTGCTGCGTAAGCTGTTAAAAGCTATTAATAATTAATATGAGCAGGCTCATTCAAGTCATTTTAAAAGGTAATGATTTGTTACCTACTTTAAGTGTTTGGCTGTAAGCTTACCTTATTAAATAAATAAATAAATAAACGTTACTCGAATTATCGCTACCAATTTACCTTTATAAAAATAACGTTATATACCGATACTTGTACTGAAAATTTGGTAACGGTGTCAAGCCCTACCAGTTCGACCCACCAGTCAGGTGTTCGATGAGCAAGCGTCTGACGTCGCCAATAAAAGCGACGGCTATCAGACGGCTAGTATACGAGCCGTAAAATAGCTCAAACTACCCTATTCGCCTACACTGGGCCTTATAAACTTATCGCCTATACACGTGTGTTGTCACTTTAAACGTATTGGCTGTTGTAGGGTGTTTAATACGAGTTTTATATGACAAAAGATGGAATAACTATTTAAACTATCATGATCACTTGCATTAGAGTGATTATTCACGGGATTCTTACCATGTTTATTACTTGTGGGTATCCGATATTTCGGAACAGTTACATGCGCCGTATACTAGCCGTGACTAGTGACTTAGAAACTAGTGGTACGGGCGTCGCAAAAACTGACTAAGGAAGAGGGTAGATCGTTTTGTATGCTCATAAAAAACACACCCGCAATAACTTCAACCTCCTTGCTAGACATGGGGTCCTACAACCGAGGCGTGAAGGGGTACCTTGTGGGCCTGCAAGGTGAGGGTTACTAATTCCCTGCTACTGGACTCCATTTCCGCTTAATATGGTGGAGCGGAGTCATTTGCCGTGGCAACTATTAAATTAAAACATTTTTTTACCTGATTGAATGACAAGTAAAACTATTACTGGACCGTCCGTATTGTAACGTCTAGGACTTTAGGTAGAAGATCACAATAAGAGCTATAAAATAGCGCAAACTACAGGCCATATAAACTTATCGCCTCTTACGTTGTCACTTTAAAAGTATTGGCTATAAGGTGCTTAATGCGAATGTTATATGACATTTGAGCACAAAAACGTTTATACAGCATCGAAAAAAGAGTTAACATTTTTACCATTTTATTCTCATAGTTGAGTTGACAATTGGCTCCGTTTTAGCTTGCGTTAACTATTAGAAGCAAAGTCCAGATGCGAAGACACCTAGTGGAGCATGATTATTTTTTGTTAATATTCAAATTCATAATCAATCTAAATAAATAAACATTTTTTATAATCAACCGATCGTTGTGGAGATCCTTGGGGGAGGTCTTTGTCCAGCAGTGGACGTCTTTTGGCTGAGATGATGGTGATGATGAGCATAATCAAATTTTAAATATTTGAACGGGATCGAATTGAGTTTTATTTGATTATTTTTCGTTAAGGTGATCGAACAACAAGTAAAACTCGCGCTTGGCACCCAGACGGCTACTATATTAGCCATAAAGTAGAGCAAACAACCCCATTCGCCACTACAGGCCTTATAAACTTATCGCCTGCGTACACGTGTTTTGTCACATAAACGTATTGGCTGTTATATGACCTTCGATCACGAAAACGTTTGTATAGCATCGTTTGTATTTTATCCGCCTCTGTAATCTAGTGGTAAAGACCACCGATCTCAGATCCAGAGGACCTGGGTTCGATTTCCAGTGCATGTTTGTGTACCCGGTTTGGTTGGTGGTAGCGGTAGGACTTGTTTGTTCTAGCTAGCTACCACTATCTTATCTAAATATGTCGCCATAACATCAATGTTTGTAGTTTTGTTGTGTTCCGGCAGCTAGAGATAAGATAGCCAGTGCCTCACTAGTTGAGGATCCCGGGTGAAGTGCACTTCCATCATTGGCCTTATCATTATCATCACCTTACATCAGGTGTGATAAATACACATTGTTTACCCGGCCGTAAGATATTAAAAATAAAATTTAAAAAAAATCGAAGCAGCGCCCTCTGGTGATAAACGGTCTCCCCGTTCCCAATCCCACCCAAAATGAAGAAACTCAAAGAACTCTCTTAAGGTCACACTACACTACTGACACATTAATAACTTTGATAACAAACAAATTTAAATGAATACAAAAATCAATGTACCTATTTCACGTTTTAAAACTTATTAATTGAAGTGTTTTCCATAGGTTATTAGTCTTGAGTTTACTTAAACTCTTTAACCTATGGACTGGATGGTTTACTTAACCTAAGGAAAACACTTTAACTCAACAGTTTATGAGGATATCCTCATTATTGGACTACCTATATAGGTATATAGGTAGGTAATTTGTTGAAAACCGTTTGATATTCTTTGTGTCGTAATCTATACTAATATTATAAAGCTGAAGAGTTTGTTTGTTTGTTTGTTTGTTTGTTTGTTTGTTTGTTTGTTTGTTTGTTTGAACGCGCTAATCTCAGGAACTACTGGTTCGAATTGAAAAATTCTTTTTGTGTTGAATAGTCCATTTATTGAGGAAGGCTATAGGCTATATTACATCACGCTATGACTAATAGGTGTGGAACAGTCGCTAATTAACGCGGGTGAAACCGCAGGGCACAGCTAGTAGTTTTATAAAATTGTTATTCATATCGAAGAATTGATATTTTATTTCACATCCTGGATACCATGTACTTCCACAACCACGCACTACACATTTATAGATCATTTTACTTAATAAAATAATCTATTACGTGAAATTATCAATAAAAACTTGAGTAGACAACTAAACATGACTGACAGGCGGCATCATTATGACATTTAAATATTAAATAGCGGCCAGTATTTCCCACATGACTAGGTCCCTAGAAGTCGGTATATATTGTAGATTAAGTACAGTTCACGGAACAGGGTAATGTTATGAAAATACGTTTAATACCAACACAAGGTAAAGTCTACATAACGTGAGCCCCGTTTTTATGTTCTGTCATGGTAAATATCAAAATTATGTATAGAAAAGGTGTGTCAACACTTGCACACTATGATAATTGGCTCGAAATAAAAATAAACATCCGTTTAATCGTTAATTACAAATAGTGGTAATTTTATTTTAGTTTACCCATTTATCGGCAGATTTGATTTATTGATTATGAATATCACTCACCAAACAAGTGAATTACAAGGCTACTTCAACAACAGGCCTCTCCAGTTAAAATTACGGCTTCATGTTAATTTCACAAAATTAAGTTACTTTAAGGAGGATTTAATGCATTTATTTAAAAAATGTGTTTTACCATGTAAATTATCAAATGCAAACGTATATTCAGTGTGTACATAAAAAGGAAGCAAACGTTTGTGAAGCTTACAAACACAAAGCAGCCGACACCTTTACAAAACTTTACAGCTTCAGCCCCAACTTTCTAGCTGCCGGCCGCATACGCTGCATCTTCCACGCTATAATAAAAACCGTTGCAATACAGCTATCTCCCGTTTTCACGCTCGTAAACCGACGTCAGAGAGGGATGGAGAGCTTTTATAGCGTCCGACGCTTTTCGCATCAAAAACTTTTATTACTGGCCGCTCGTAAATTACGCAGTCTTAGTTAGCGGCTAGCGATGTTTTTAGAAAAAAGTGCTTTCCTTTCTGATAGTACTAAGTGGTAATCGAAATCGAAAAATACCTATAGGGTTACATTGCACTAATCCAAATAATGAATGGTCTACCAACCAATTATATAATATTAGTAAAAAAGGTAAATATCTACGTCACTAGTGCCCTGAATATATTCCACACAAAAGAAGGCAACCGTATCCTTTTGGTCTGAGTTGCTCTCGAAGAAGCAGATGAGTCTGTTGACAATTAAGATTACAAAGTCTCATTAGATTAAGTTTTCGTTAGAAAAATGCCAAATAACAAACTAGCTGTCTTGTTCGTTCGTGTTGATTTAATTATGCTACAAAAATTCAATTGAATTCCACAAAATAACGCTTAGTTCCATTTATTAACTATGCTGTCCCTTTTACATCATTTGACAATAAATTGAAATAAATATTCGTTGAAATTAAAAATGTATATTTGTGTTACCACAAGAGATGGTGCTGAATTGTTAAAAATCTATATCTGCAGATACGGATACGGATATCCGGCACATCACTAGTTGCCATTTTTGGAAACCGTTTTTTGCGGTTGTTTTGTATGCATCTAACGTATCTACTTTTATAGTATCACTAGCGGCCGTCCGCAGTTTCACCCGCGTGGTTCCCGTTCCCGTGGAAATATCGGAAAAAAAAGAAATCCACACACAAACTGTCACATTTATAATATTAGTGTGATTGACTAGTTTTAAACATAACATTAAAATGCGCTAATAATTTTATATTGCGTACGGCTTGTCTGATAAAGTAACGCTTGCCTTTCAACTCCTCTTACCCTATAACTTCACCAATATTTTAAACGGAACACAGCAAAGCAAAACAAATGGTGCTTGCCGGCTTAGAGCATTAAACCAACTGCTCTAAGCTTGCCGGCATTAATGCCATAGACAGACACCCATAGACTAGTTCATAATTGTCATTAAAATGGCGTAACAAGCAATAGATTCACATCATACCGTGTTTATAATAATGACCTACCACAAGCACAGACTGAGACCCATTTAAAAATGGAACACGGGGCCGCCGGGACGCACGCTCGTAAAAGAACCTCCGAGTGACGTACCACTTGGTTTTATGACATCGATAAAACGACATTCGCTACGCTTATTACAATACGTACACACTGTTGAATGATTTATATTCAAACGAAGTTTTTATTATGTAACTTTATGCTGCACTAGAGTACATACATAAATGAAACAAAAAAACAGGAAAAAACTTACCTTGAACATCTCTCACACCTATCTCAAAAAATAAAATAAAAAATTAGGGGGCTATAAAAAGTGTACATAATTAAGATATTTTAATTTGAAATTCTAACACATAAATACATCATACAAGAAACACAAAATACATATATTCTGTTTGGGAATCCCGATAATGACAGATAGGGTCAGATAGGGCGCTGTGCATCAGCGCCACGGAAAAGTGTGCTTTTATTACTTTGATTAATTCACAAATGTTATTTTTTTATATTAACGCGTAAGCACAGTGCCTTGATCTCACCTGATGTTAAGTGACGATAAGGCTAAAGATGGAAGTGCACTTCAACGGAATCCTCAACTACTGAGGTACTGGCATCTTATCCTAAAACAAAAAATGCCCAAATTGCACCATATGACCGAGATATTGAGGTGGTTTGTTACAAAAGAAATAGGTACAGCTGATACATTACTTTTGATCATCAACATGGTCCAAATAAACAGAAGCCAAAAATGTCAGAATGAAAACTATTTTATAAAATAAATTTGAATTTTTGTGTGTAATATGTATTGCATTATCACCAACTGTCCGGGTTTCCGGACATCACTTGAGAACATTAAAAATTAATGTTATCAATACAGTAATTGATTTTATTACTTATTTTGTATCCCGGAATTGTCGAAAATAAGTAGACACGTTTTTTATTGTTTTCCAAAATGAAAGACACCTTATTCCTATTTACCTTACCTTTTAGTCTTTGTAACTAATAACCTTTCCGTAACTATACTCGGTTCTAATATCTTCTTAACATAAATGAGTACTGGACTTGCTAATAGTTGATGAGACGGGTAAATGATGGTTATATTACCATATAAAATTGCAAAGCGTTTTATTATAATTCAATGGTTGTACCAGCACTTGTTGTGCTACAAAAAAAATGAATAAATTAAAAGAAAATTAAAAATTATGTTACATGATTAACAAATTTAAATTATTTTTCTAAAATACCTATGTTTAATTTATCTCCCGCTTCTTTGTTCTACCTGTATTTTATTGAAACCTATCTTTTTAATCAATTTTAATTATTAACGGGAAGCGTTCGTCTTGCATGCCACCCGATGGTAAATAACGATAAAGCCGAATATGGAATCGCACTTAACCCAGAATCCTCAACCACTGATGATCTAGTTACCTTATCACTAAACGTTGGAATACAATAGAGCTGATAACAATGTTATCAGGCTTACATAACATGGTGGTTACTAACCGCATGTTGTTAAGGCGAGCCTTAAATAAGATAGTGATAGCTAGCCAGGCGGATGTAGAACAAGCTATTGCGTGGAAGAGATTGTTTCATAATATTATAAATACATCGAGCATAGAAACGCAACTCCTACACCCTTTACAAGTTATCGACAGATGTCAGCTACAACGTCACACCACTATTTGTTCAGACTGACGCGTCTCGTCGTCTGCGAATCGTAAAACTTTTCGCGCGTAAACGTCACCGCTGACACCGGCTAGCAGCTGCAGCGCTGCGCAGCGAGCCTTTGTGCTGTTGCCGTCTAATAACCGTATTGATTTATAGCGGATTGCGCTTAAAAATTAATACGCACGTTTGTGGTTTGTGGTGCGGGTTGACGACCTTCGGAATTTGAAATTTTGTATTTTCTTTGTTTTTATTTGGAAAGAGTTAACAGAATTATTAACATATTTTGTAGAGCAACCTTTTTTGCTTCGTTGCGGTTTACCTTTGATTGAGTCTCTTATTTTTTTTATTAAATCTGATTGCAGTTTCATTTGTTATAAGTGTCCGCTTCCTTAGTATTAATAAAACTAACACGAAAAGATAGCATTTAAGGTATGAGTTACCTACTACAGTTATTGTAAGTTAAGTGATATGATAAGTGAGGACTTCTAGGCGGAAAGGTGAAAAATCATGTTTGAAGATTGCCTTTTTTTATACTTAGCACGGCAAATGATCCATTTCACCTGAAAACTTTGATTTGATTGATTGATTAAAGGGTTAACTCAATAGATTACTTTATTGAGGTTATTCATAAAGGTGTTGATGTTGTAATAAATTGAATAATGTTTCAAGACTGTGCCCAAAATGGAAACTCAGTATTAAAAAGTAAAAGTAAATTGAGAATTTAAAAAGTAATAAATTTTATTCACGGTGTCAAATCTATCGAGGGCGTGATTACGATACCTATTATTAGCTACGTCCCTTCGTAAGAAAACCAACGATTAACATAGTAACATAATCCTTTCATCGCAACATTTAATTTCACAATATCTCATTTCGCATCGGCGATACTTTATTATGCGGCCGATTCTTAGTACCTAACTTTGAATGACTAGTATCGCTATTTGTTCCGCTTCCTTATACCAACAGTTGGGTCTAGTACAGGGCTAGACTCGCCCATAAAACCCTGCAGACATCCATCCAGTCTCCCGCCTCATGCCGTAAAACTTACCTAAAATAAGCCATAAAATATTGTCTGGGTATTTAAATTTATCTTTAATGTCACCAGGTTCGTTTTAAGTGCGCCAGTGGGTTTGCGTATCGGCTTTTACTGTTATTAATTATTCATTTGTGTGATTTTTTTCTTTAAGCTTATTAATGTCCCACTGCTGGGCTTAGAAATGAAATGAAATGAAAATATTTTTTCATCATCATCATCATAATGATAATGAAGCATATTTTGATTAATTACAATACCTGATAGTACTGTAGTGGTACTGTATGACATTGTGGAAATTGCAACTTTTACCTGATGCAAATTTGTTAACGTAAATTTTTTATTTTTTGTTTTTTTTTTTTTACATGTTAAGGTTGTCTTCTATATTTTTTGTGTTTATTGTAATGGAAAGTGTCCTGCTATGATAGGGCATTTTCCAATATTTTTGACGCTGTAAGGGAGAAAAGAGCTGGACACTTGCTGAGTTTCTTGCCGGTTCTTCTCAGTACAAGATCTCCCGCCCAGAGTAGACTTACGAACCGATGGCATAGTGACATTCATAAGAGCTACTTATAGCCTAAACTGAATAAATGCTTTTGAATTTTGAATTTTGACCTACAAGAAGCGCTCGGCCCAATACCCAAAGTTCCCGTGTTCAATTCCCAGGTTGGGTAAAGTGTTCAAAATTCAAAAAATTCAAAATTCAAAATCATTTATTCAGTTTAGGCTACAAATAGCTCTTATGAACGTCATTATGCCATCGGTTCGTAAGTCTACTCTGGGCGGGAGATCTTGTACTGAGAAGAACCGGCAAGAAACTCAGCAAGTGTCCAGATCTTTTCTCCCTTACATCGTCAAAAATATTGGAAAATGCCCTATCATAAAAGGACATTTTCCATCACAAAAAAAAAAAAAAAAAACACATAATATAAAGGACAATCACATGAGAAAAAAAAAATAGTTTGCAAAAACACCATTTACCAGTTAAATTTTTTACAATGTCATACAGTACTAGTAAAAGTCAAAACCTGTCTAAGAAAAAACAAAGTTAAACTATAGTTGATAATAATAAAATTAAGACAAGTATGCAAGAGCAGACCAGCCTCCACAGGCGGCACCCGTTCACGAGTATGACATAATGAATCAGCCATCGCTTCGCTCAACCATATTTTAGGGAACGTAACGACCCGACGCACATGCCACCACCGCAGAGACAATAAAGAGAGCATGACACACCCAAGCTACTCTAAATCAAAACTAATTGAAATGTTTAACGTAACGCTATTTGTTATCTGTAGGACACTGTTTATAAAGGCTATCATATCAGTATAATTTTTTATTATAAAAAGTAGTAAAGTATGCGTTTCTTGTTATAGCCAGGCTGTTTTATCATCTAAATATTCTCTGACTGTATAATAACCTTTTTTAAGTAAAGAAGACTTTACATGTTTTTTAAACTTATCTAGAGGTAAATCTAGTACAGTGTTTGGTATTTTATTATAATAGTGTATACCTTGCCCCAAGAAAGAACCAAGGACCTTCTGTAACCTGAACAGTGGCATCACAAGTTTTGTCTTACTTCTAGTATTAAAATTGTGTACGTCACCGTGTTTGGTAAATGAATTGATATTGCAACGTACAAAAACTATACAATTATAAATAAATTGAGAAGCCACTGTCAACACACCAATCTCTTTAAAAAGATTTCTTAAAGAAGTTCTTGAACCTAGTCTATAGATTGTTCTTACTGCTCGTTTTTGTAAAATGAATATAGTTTCAATATCAGCCGCTGTTCCCCACAGTAAGAGGCCATACGACATGACACTATGAAAATAACTAAAGTAAACTGTTCTAGCAGTTTCAACGTCTGTTAACTGCCTTATTTTTTAATGGCATAAGCAGCAGAACTGAGTTTGCCGGCCAATTTCGTTATATGAGGATTCCATTGAAGTTTTGAATCAAGGGTTATACCTAAGAAAACTGTTGAGTCTACCAAATCTAATCGATCACCGTTTATTCTAATATCGGTTGGTTCATTCTTGACATTTGGTAGTCTAAATTTAATACATTTTGTTTTTTTAGCGTTAAGCTGCAAATTGTTAACAGTAAACCAACTGAGTACATCTGAGAGAGCTTTGTTTACATCGTCGTAATTATTCTTACACCTAGTTACATTAAAAATGAGTGAAGTATCATCTGCAAATAATACGATTTCACAGAAGTTCTCTACAAAGAATGGCAAGTCATTGATATAAATCAAAAACAGAAAAGGACCAAGAATGGACCCTTGTGGAACTCCCATTTTTACATGAGAACCAGATGATTTAGTTCCATTAATATCGACAGTCTGTGTTCTAGAGCTGAGATAAGACTGGATTAAATTTAGTGCGGTATCTTTGAGACCGTAGTAATGTAGCTTCATCACCAGAGTCCTATGCTCAACGCAATCGAAAGCCTTGGACAAGTCGCAAAAAACTCCAAGGGCGTTTTGAGACTCCTCCCAGGCATCAAATATATGTTTTATTAGAGCAACACCTGCATCAATAGTAGAACGACCCTTTGTAAATCCATATTGTTTACTATGTAAAATATTGTTTATGTTAAAATATGATATCAACTGTTCCAATATAACTTTTTCATAAATTTTACTTAGAGCTGGTAGTATTGAAATGGGTCGATAGTTACTGGGGTCTTCTTTGTTTCCTGATTTGAACAAAGGTATGACCTTACTAAACTTCATAAGATCGGGAAAGATACCTTTATTCACACAGTTATTAAAAATTTCAGCAAGATATGGTGCAATAGAATATATAATATTCTTAATTACTTTTATAGATATGCCCCACAAATCACTTGTGTTCTTAATTTTGAGTGATTTAAATGTTTTTATAATATCCATTGAATCGATATATTTAAATTGAAAAGAAACATTACACTTTGGTACATATTTTTGGAGTAATGTTTGTGCAGCTTCTGGTGATGAATCTAAATCTGAGGTTGTCAGCACAGGTATATTTACAAAATAATTATCAAAAATATTTGCAATTTGCATATCTGAATTCACAAGGTTGTCGTTTACTTTTATAGTGAAAGTATTATTCCGTGGTTTTAATTTACCTGTTTCACGGTTTATAATGTCCCAAGTGGCTTTAATTTTATTGTTAGACTTTTTTATTTTATCTTTAATGTAATTAGATTTAGCTAATATGCACACTCTCTTAAACGTTTTCGAATACTTTCTTACATATTCCGTAAAATTATCGTTTTGGTTATATTGTCTTAAACTATATAACTCATACAACTTATTTCTACTTTTATATATACCAGTCGTGGCCCAGTCACAGAACTTAAGTTTATGAGTAATTTTTATTGTTTTTTGTGTAAACACTTGGTCGTATTCAGTCTTTATGAAGTTAAAGAGATTACTATATAATACATCTGGGTCATCTTGTACAAATGGCAATGCATTAATTTTACACGCTATATTATTTTTAAAACACTCCACTCGCTCTTTTGTAACTGGTTTACAGTTCACTATTTTTGGCTTATCCTTAATATTAAAATCATAGGTCACCTTCAAACCGCAATGGTCAGACGTAAGCTGACTAATGACTGACTTAGAAACAGGGTCATAGTCTGTAAAAACGTTATCAAGACAAGTGGCTGAATGTGAAGTTATTCTAGTGGGTTCGAGAAATAAATTAATGAGATTAAAACATTTAAACAAGGCAATAAGACGAACACTCAATGAAGTGCTTTCTAGAATATTTATATTAAAATCGCCACATACAAAAACAAATTTATTTTTTAATTTTAATTTTCTTAGTATATCCTCCATTACAGATTCGAAAATACTGAAATTGCCCGATGGGGGTCGGTATACACACACTATTACAAAGCTATTAAACTCCACACATGATAGCTCAATGTTACGTTCCACTGATAGGTCTATAATATCGCTGCGATCTTTATATTTTATATCACTTCTTACTAGTATTAAAGAACCACCGTGAATAGCTGAGCTTCGCACGTACGCGCTTGCTATTCGAAAATTATTTACATGGAATGATGTGTCATGACTTCCAAGCCAATGCTCAGTTAAACAAAATATATGAATTGCCTGACTTTTTGCAAATAATTCTAATTCTAAGTCCTTGCCAGCCAAGCCTTGAATATTTTGATGTATAATAGTAATTAATGAGGACTTGGCTTTTGTCTTAGCCCTCAGTTTAAACATGAGGTTGTTACCTTATTACTAGTTGTAAATGTTGCATTAGTAGAACTACTAATGATTACGTTGTTATGACATAAAGATTTAGTTATACCATTTATAACTGTATCCTGTATATTATAAGCTAACAATTTAGCTATTTGGGTCCTACACTTATTAGAAAGATACATAGTATCTGACGTCAAACTAAAGCTATTAATAAATTTATTAATGTCAAAATATAAAATAGTGTCACTATGACGACAAATCAAATTAAACAATAATAAATTTAATTCATAAATGCGCTTATTTTGTTCCCAAGTCAAATTGGTACAATAGGGAAAGGCGCTAATTATTAACCTGCAATTTGTTTCTGATTGCAGTTTTATCAAAGTATTAAAACTATTTATAATGTCACGTTTCTTCGTTTGTGAGCTGTCACCACATAATATAATAACATTAGTGGAACTATTTAGTGAATCCTGTGATATTTTGTTTGCTATAGCATTCATCGATTGACCTGGAGTACAAATATTGGTCATTGAATGGATAATATTTCGATTTATAGGCAACCCTAAGCCTTGACCCAGTTTATCCGAGTACATAACTGTTTTTTTTACTAATTTAGTAACAATAGGTTTATGTATTGTTTGAGGAGAGGCCGATGTAGGACTGGGAACCAAGACAGACAAGTTTTGTGTGTTTATCTGAATATTAGAGTTAAGCGATATAGACTCTTTGTGTAGGTTAATTTCATTATTAATTAATGAATTGTACCGATCAGCATTGAACTTGCACAGATCGACTAACTCTGTGGCTGATTTGATATGTTCTTCAATCTGTTTCTGTGCTATTGAGTATTTTTTGGTCATTATAACAAGAGACTCATGTAGCCTTTGGATATTAGTTTGTAGTTGCTTAGTGTCTCGGTCATACATTTGCCTACTTTCCATTAACTTACTATTGTATATATCTAAGGAATCCATTAGGCTAATACGTTCCTTTCTAAGAGAAATGTTTTTATAAAAACAGTTATTTTTTTTAATCAACTTCTTAGTTTTCTTTATAAACTTATTAATTTTTACATATTTTTTAATTTTAGTTTTGCTGATTTTATTTATTTTGCTGTTGTTTTGAGATTGATGAAATGAAATTCCACCAGGTGATGCTATAAGTTCTTCAAATAAGGACTGAGTATGATCCACTTCGTGCTGCTGCTGCAACTCAACAAATTGGGAAATCTGGTGGTTTGCCGCACTGAGGTCCCTTTCCAACTCGGTGATACGGTCTAGTGCCCTTTCATAGGTGTTGTGCTGCTGCTCAAAATTGGAGATGACATCTTGCAGTTGGTCACGCTGGTGTAGCACATCCTGGTGTTGCATGTGCAGTTGGGCTAACTCATTCTTAAACTGTGAATTTCTGTCTATTATGGATTTTATTTCCATTTCACTGTCTTCCCTCTCTTTTAGCAGCTGATTGCAGAACTCCTTGGATACTCTTAGCTCCTCAAGTGCCTGTCTGAGCTTTAGTTCAGTACTTTGAGTAGCAGCCTTACGTGTCAGCATTTTAAAGGTGTTTTTATTTACCCCTGAAAATGTAAATAATTATATATTAAGTATTTAAGATATATTAGGACTTTGTATGTGTTGAAAGTTAGGTATACCAAACTTTTTATAACAGCTAATAGGATTATTATAGAATGAGATTTTAATTTTAACTAGTGGAGGGTAGACTAGATATATCTCACAATTACAAGAGATTTAAAAAATGAGTTTTAAATTGTAATTGTAAGTTATTAGTTTCCTAGAAATTAAGTAATTTAATTGAGTTATATAACATGTAATTGGTATAGAAACAATTTAACAAGAAATAAAATAACCAATCACAAAGAAAAACAAGTAGGTAGGCCACTATGTAGTAGGTACTTGTTTGCAATAGTTTAAACTATATACAGTATAGGTACCTTTGTAGCTTTCAGATAAAACCAGATTTGATGTTCTAACGGTTCTAACCAAGTAAATAAATAATAACACTTGCAAATCGAATGAAGTGTTCTGGTATTTTAAATGGCTACTTGTATAGGTAATAAGTAATGAAAACAATACTCCCCCGGTTTATGTTGCTGCAGTCCACGGCAAAAGTTGTTATTTTCACAACTTTTATTAATTTGTTTCACAAGTCAGCTGGGCGCTGACAGTTGAGATGTTGTTTTTGTCAATAATTTAAAAACTATGCAACTGTTGTCAGAGATAACACTAGTATGCGTTATTTATCACTTAATTTAATGACTAATGGTAAATATACTATAAATTTAGCTTTAAAACAATTTTTAATTGAAATCTAAAAGGAGCTAGTTTATTTGACAACTTTACTAAACCACACAACAACTACAACTACAACCACAACTAAAAGTGTGTTTTGAGATCCTGAGTTTATGATCACCAACCCGCATTTGGCAAGCGTGTTGATTAAGACAATACCCATCGATTGTGTTGATGACTTGATTCCAATGATGGAGGCCATTGCCCAACAGTGGGACAGGACAAACCCAACCACAAAACGACTTATAGTTTATACTGACACCCCCTACCAACCGTCAGGTTACAAAGTAGGTGTCAGACATCCTTGTGCAAACACAAGGGACCATCTACGTCAGGTCATGACGCCAGATCAGGACGCGCCGGAGCGCATTCTTCATCCGGTACTTTTGAGACTAGTGTCTCGAGCTAGTCGCCCCGTGGACACGTATACATATACGTATAGTGAGACAGGACAGTACAGTAAGGCTATATACTTTACTTTACCTACAAGAAGTAGTTCCAACGGCGGCCTTATCGCTAAGAAGTAAGACCGATAGAGAGCCAGACCCAGATCGATAGAGAGCTCATTTCATGGCTGTTAGCGCTTTAAGGTACTTTCGCAATGCAGGGTTATGATGGATGATCAATTCAAAATTGTCTCTATCTCGTTCACGCTTTCAAAATGCATGTTAAGCGCTTGGTCCCGGCTTTTCTAGTAGGCAGATTATATCTATACTAATATTATAAAGAGAAAAGCTTTGTATTTTTGTATGTATGGTTGCAACGAATAAACTCAAAAGCTACTGGACCGATTTAAAAAATTCTTTCACCATTAGAATGCTACATTAGCGCTGAGTAACATAGGCTATATTAAAAAGCTCAGCTCACTAAAGGTCAGCTAGTAACCTATAAAGACTTTCGGACCTTCCTAATCGCTTTATTTGTTAGTGTGGGAAACATGTGGTAAAGCCGGCTTATCGGCAGCCCAGCTGTGGGATGTTTTTGATGCACGTTTATTGTTTGAATATCAATAATAAAACATAGAAAGTATTCATAACATTGAAAATAACGTAAGTACAGTCACGAACATGTAACGAGTGTAACTCTTAATGCAACGGGATAAGAGTCATAACTAGTAAAAAGTGTAAAGCACATTAATTTGCCACTCAAATGTGATACCTACACATCATTAACCTGTCATCTACTGTGAATACAGACACAATAGAATTTGAATTGTTTATGGCACTGATCAGTGCTCGCGGCAGATGACAGGTTAATGGAAACTGAATAATAATTAAACATCACTAATAATAACAACTCATGTTCTAACCTTCACAAAGTATCGACTACGCAAAGCTAAAGTGTTATGGCGCGACTTGGAACTCTTGGAAGGTTCAATAGGGCAGTGAGGAAGGATGGTTTACGATCTAATGAAAATCTGATCTTTCGACCTGTTTCGCAACTAAGCAACGCTACCTAAGTATTTAAAAGTAAGCAAGTAAAGTGTTAGTGACGGTAGTTGTTGACATTGAATGGGCGCCTTTGGCTTTCAAAGTAAAAAGTGGTGAATAATTTCTTCGGGCTGGTTAGAACCACGATAGCTCAATTGGAAGAGCACCTGACCCGGAATGTCAGAAGGGTGCAGGTTCAAATCCTGCTCGTGGAAATTTTTTCAACATTTGTGTTTTTATAATTTGTTCGCAACAAAATTTGCGTTAAAAATTATTTGAACATTTAAGTAAAGCAGTATTTAAAAGTAGTTAGAAGTAAGTAGTAAGGATTTTAAAAGTAGGTGGCTGAGTAGCAATGCGCGAAAGCGATACGCAAAGGTCCCGGATACATTTCGGACTTTCGATGCATAGCCCGGGTGATCATCAACCCGGATTTTGCAAGCGTTGTGATTTTTTTTTTATAAAAGAAGGAGGCAAACGAGCAGGCGGGTCATCTGGGGGTCGACCGCCTAACTCTTTCGCTTTCGATCGCTTTGAAGGCGAGGCGAGGAGGAGGTGTCATCTTGTCATTTCGAAAGCAATATGAAAGCAATATCGAAAGCTATAGGCTTTCGATATTATTCGATATTATATCAGGAAGCGAGGCGAGGGTCTCGCCTTCAAAGCGATCGAAAGCGAGAGAGTTAGACGGTTGGGGGGCTGATGGAAAGTAATCACCGCCGCCCATGGACACCAAAACCAGAGGAATCGCAGACGCGTTGTCGGCCTTTAAGGAAGGAATAGGGTCGTTTCTTAAAGTTTCTGAGGTCGTAACGGTCCGGAAATACCGCCGCCGAGAGCTGGTTCCACAACACTGTAGTTCGAGGCAAGAAGTTTCGTGAAAAACGCACAGTAGTAGACCGCTATTTAGCCGATACCCATAAATTGTAGCAATAACTCGATTTCAATTATGGAGGCCTTTGCCCAGAAGGTGGGACAAACATAGGCTCATGAAACAATCATAAGTATTTTGTAGTAAACCGGTTTTTTTGTTAATTGTTTTATTTTTTAATTGTTGATTTATACTAATATTATTAAGAGGAAGGCTTTGTATTTTGTATGTATGTTTGCAACGAATAAACTCAAAAACTACTGAACCGATTTAAAAAATTATTTTACTATTAGAATGCTACATTAGCGCTGAGTAACATAGGCTATGTTAAAAAAAAAGAATATTAAATAACATACTAAAAACGACAATTTAATTTTCCAATATAAAATGAATGCTTCTTTCTTCTAGCAATGCTTTTGTGGCAATACACAGAATGCCACAGAAGCGCAGGTTTTCAGACAGCTCCCTGAACGTGAGGTGGCGATGCGTGGTGTAACAAAATAACATACATAAAAATACTAATAAAAAAATTGTATACATAATAAATACTTACACATACATAAAGAAAAATATAAAATGGCTGCATGTTTGTTATGCCTTTGCCTTGGCCATTGTTAAAGAAAAAAAAAGAAGAATAATAAAAATTAAAAAATAATAATTATGTACCTAATTTGTCATGGACGCATGTCAAAGTCAAAAAAGGTTATTGGTTTTAACCTTCTTTCAACCCCGTAATAATAATGTTTTGCCACGTGTGTTGGTTGTCGACGTGGCAATGGAAAATAACTTAAGTACATGCATTTGCATTCGTTAACAACCACCAATCCGCTCTGGGTCTGCGTGATGGTTTACAGCCCGTTCTCCCTATCCATCCATAGAGACTCCTACATAAAATGAACTAGTGATGTGATAATGAAGGACTATCCAAAAGTATAGACTAGGGTGTCTAGTGCGTATGTCATTTGCTATACAAATTCTCTTTTTCGCTATTGATCGAGCGTAAAATAAAATTCACACTAAGCTCTAGGCAGTTAGGCACCCCGTACGTTAGTCGTCCATCTATATCTGCGTTTAGTGCCTCCGGCTGCTGCTTTACGACGACAAAACGATACAGTGGGGCACAGTTTAATTGCCCACTAAAAGTTGCAAATTCTCGCGGTGACATCTCACAGAGAGCGCTATTTCGAGACATTGTCTTGCATTACAGTCGGTTGGCTAGTTTGTTTTACGGAGCTCTCTTGATACGACAAGCTGTAACGGAATGCGGACTGATATTGACAATAGACAACGATTTACCATCTCTACTTTGGATGATCGTAAAGGTAATAAATCCTAGTCACCTTGCTGTTAGATCAAAGATAGTGTTAGTTCGTTTTGCGTGGAACGGAACGCACTCGATTTAAAATAGTTGACGGTGCATAATTGTGACATATCAGTTTTGAACCGGTAAAAACATTAGTCTTCCTGTGACCACGGACCCTGCAAGAAATCCGAAACGTCAGCGTAACGTTTCAATAGAAAACGAGTTGGCAGCTCATAAAGAAGAACACTGTTTCACTTTCTTTCCGTAGTCGTATTCAAGTCAAGAGGTGACAAACTAAATAGCTTTGACCACCTTGTGCTCTAGTGGTTACATCACCGATCTCAGAATAAGTCTCCGGTTCGATTTCTACCGTTAGGTTGCAAATCGAGTTAAATATTACGAATAATGTCCGCCTTCGACTTTATCGTCACTCACCATGAGGCAATAGTCGATAAAACCGAAAGACATGAAAGCCAAAAGCTTCCCTATTTAATTATTGATTGTCTATGATTACTGCTAAGGCATACAAGTGTAAATCCCCCGACAAATTCCGAAAGTTTTCTTGAGAGAAATACCAATCAAACTAGACTTTGAAAGTAAACGTAAAGAGTTTCACAACATGCTATATTATATATAGGTTAGGTACCCAAATGCATGCGTAATAGCAAACTCATTTTCCGTCGAGCCTGCTCATTGTACTCTCCGTTTTGTTGAAAACTTTCTTTATTATGAGTCAGCTGGGTTCATCGACCCCCTACTACAATATGTCCAAAACACTAATCCAGTTATTGTATAGCCTAATAAAAGTCCTGGATGAATGGAGCGTGCCTTTGCTACGGTTTTACGACGTTTCCCGTATACGCCAGTATTTATGTTGGCTTTTTATTGTTATATTGCGAATTTTCCATCATTAAGATTAGGATCTGTACAAATTGGCGTACATGCTGTTATTGTTAGTCGTCTTTGTCTTGACTAGTTATATGTTTGGTTTATTTTACATCAATCAGTAGAAACTTAAATTAATTGCTAAACTTTGTAGGAACTCGATGGCGCAGTGCTTGACGCGCCCTCTCTGCTATTGCTAAAGTAATTTTCGCTAAGGCCGGTCATCGGATGGGTGACCAAAGATTTATCATCTCTAGCTCCTCCGTGCTTCGGCAGGTACGTAAAGCCGTTGATCCCGGCTGCATTAGCTAGTTAACGACCACCATCCCGCACTGGGCCCGCGTGGTGGTTTATGGCCCGTTCTCCCTATCCATCCATAGGGAAGGATCGTGCCCAAGTGAGCCATATGAGCTGGTGATGATAGTTATTAAACTTTGTGCTATCCAGTAATTGGAACAGCTATTATACCCCTGATTCTCTAAATGCCACTACACATTTGCATGATACACTAAACAAGCACACTCGCATATGCCAAGACACCGTACTCGTAGCCCAAGGGTACGTCGACCCGGTTCACACGTGACTATACCAGGTACAGACATGCACCTGGGCGCTTCTCCCCACCCCCGCGACCGGTCAACCCGAGCCGAGGTGATAGCCTTCAGAGGCGCCCTCGGGTTGTTCTGCTCGCTCCTGATCTGATCGGAACTGCTCAGATTCTCATTGCAGGCTATGTACTGGTTTGGTTTAAAATAAAAAAGCTTTACATACAACAGTGCTTTGTATTATTGTTGTAGCCGTTTTGCTCATTTCTTTAACCTTAAATGTTTGTTCAAAAAATGTATTAAAACCTTTCCTTACTAAACAACCAAATTAAATTGTAACCACTGTGGCACATGGTCACCATCACAACTCCGGCGGTTGCTTATGGCAGTCCCGGATCATCCTGGCTGGGAAATTTTAGTGAGTGTACCGTTCAGTCGCTCTTTGAAGGGACTGGGCAGAGTCCCGCAAAACCATCTTCATGTGGGAACATGAAGATGGTTTTGCGGAGTGGGCGGAATGGTGTCTAAAGTATTTTCTCAACAAAAGGTGGTCACCGTCTTCCGAGATACCTTTAAGACGTTGCTTGCACATTTAATAGCTACCCACTATTCAAGATTTACCAGGAAACTCGGCTGCAGTGAAATTTACTCTATTTCCTCGAATCATCATAAAAAGTTGAGCATTTATGTATGTGATCCGACTGAAGGTTCGCGGACTTATTTATTGTGGGTGATACGAAGAAATGGTTTATATTTATTGCTAAACCCTGGAACACGGTGGATGCTGTTCCCTTTAATTGAATTGGTTCTGGCAAGTGCTTGGGTGCTAGGACTTGGGAGTTAGCTAGATTGACGTATTTCAGTTTACTTTACTCCTAAAAGCTCGTTGTCGTTTTGTAAGCCAGTTCAAAATTTAAATATTTATTTTGATAACTTACCTCTTTGGAAGCCATGCTTCAGAGAAATAAAGTTTGTTCCAATTTTAAATAACTTAAAAGCTTGTTTATAAATAGTGTTTGGAGACTTCTTGGTGGGAAACTGAAGAGTCATATCTGCGCTTTTCTAAAATTTGTGTTATGTCGAATATTAATGTGAAATAATGGTGGATTATTAATCGTTAAGCGTTCGTGAGTGTGCATGAGTGTTGGCAAATGAAACAAAACAGTGCAACGTCACTTTTCAAATTCTCTCAAGAAGTACGCCCGAGGACTTAGTAAAGCCTACATCTTTACTGTGATACTCGACGGGTTGGGGGGATCATTTCTCACTTCTCATTTCTATTATCATTCATCGTCATCATACAGGAAAGTAATATTGTTTATTTATGTATTACTTGTAAGAAAAAATACTTTGACACTGACTAAATGTGTATGTGTTTACCTGACCTGATATTAAGTGATGATAAGACAAAGGTGGAAGCGCCTTGGCTCAAGGTGCCTAGTATGTACGAGTTCATACGCTATTCGTTCACGTTAACGAAAACGAGAATTTTTATGACAAAATTTCAACTCTTCTCGTATGTCGCCAGGAGGCGCTGCTAAAATCCCATACTAATTTTCGTTTTCGTAAACATAATCGAATGAATACGGATAGTAAACAAAACACACTAGGCACTCTGCTGTGGTACAATGTAGGTACAGACGGCGGCAGATCAACCTAAACAAACCTGTCAAATTTCTCCAATGAATATTGATCCTTATAGCCAAACAATAAAGTTCAAATTTGATTGTTGAAATTTGACAGTTTTGGTTAGGTTGATCTGCCGCCGTGTGTACAAGCTACTAACTTACCAGTATTGATATCAAGTTCTCGTTACAATTGATGGGTTTTGGTTAAATCCACCATTACTAGCTAGCTAGCTACCACCATCTTATCTAAATATGTCGCCATAACATCAATGTTTGTAGCATTGTTGGCAGCAGCTAGAGATAAGATAGCCAGTGCCTCATTAGATGAGGATCCCGGGTGAAGTGCGCTTCCATCATTGGCCTTATCATCACTTAACATCAGGTGAGATCAAGGCACTGTGCTTACCCGTTAATATATATTTAAAAAAAACTTGCCAAATGAGGATTGGTGGCCACAGCGCTTTACCACTCGGCCAGAGGCGTTGTCGGTGTCGATGTAACTAACAAAAAATCAACATGCCAACATTGTTGCATGCTCCTATGTAATTAATACGTAGCTATCAATTAGCTATCTGATTAATGTTTAATTGAGCAGATCACCTACTTTTTAAGTAGGACTCAATACTAAGTGACATTGGCATGTTCGGATGCATTTCTATTCGCTGTTTATGAAGTTTCGTCAGTATTGCCATGTTGACTACAGCAATAATTAATTCCAGAAGATTTAACACATTAAAACTTAAATGTTATTAATAAACACTCAGTTGATGGAATAAAATTAGTGACGTAAATGTTTCAATTCTCATACACTTTCAACTGAAAAAATCTTTTTAACAGTTGCTAAAAAGTTTATTTATTGACTAACAAGTCAGTTGACTTGTTGTTGCTGGGTAGTTTTACCCAATTCTATTGTTTTTTTATTATTTGAACTAGTAAAGTACAATTTTAATGTGAACAACGAACTTGTAAGGAATATGTAGGTAATAAATACCTAATAACTATAGGTATTATTTTTCCTCAATTTTTATGTGACAACGTCTTATAATTCGATAGAGCCGATTGCACGCACGAAAAAGTTCGGCGTTACCTCGCTCTGAGGCGTTCCATGTAAGGCTTGAAGTGCAAGCGAGAGCGCGGAACGAGCGACAAAGAAGCACAATCGGCTAAGTAGAAATTTAGCCGTGCTGCTGTGCAAGCTCGTGTCCGGCATCGCCACCGCGGTACTTACCACCAACACCCCCCGACACCCCCAACACCTCCCGACACCACCAACTCCTCCCGCCTACCTGTTCGACGGGCTGCTGCTGATGTGCAAGCCCGTGGCCGGCATCGCCACCGCGGTACGTACCCCCAACACCCCCCGACACCCCCAACACCTCCCGACACCCCCAACTCCTCCCGCCTACCTGTACGACGGGCTGCTGCAGGCTGTGGCCGGCATCGCCACCGCGGTACATACCCCCAACACTCCCCGACACCCCCAACACCTCCCGACACCCCCAACTCCTCCCGCCTACCTGTTCGACGGGCTGCTGCAGGCTGCTGTGCAAGCCCGTGGCCGGCATCGCCACCGCGGTACGTACCCCTAACACCCCCCGACACCCCCAACACCTCCCGACACCTTCTTAAGACGTTGTCACGTTCAACTATCGTCAGTAAACCGACTTTACAGACAACCATATTTTTTTTTTTTTAATTTTGTCCTCTTTTTTCAATTCTAGTTTACACTAACCCGGTCGAATGCGGAGTAAAAATCGCACTCAACACTCATTATATCAACGTATCTCTTCAGCTAAAAATAATGGGTAGCATTTGAATTAATGTTAAAATCAAAAATCAAAAACAAAATCTTTATTGCTAACTAAGTCTATAAAAGGTGTCACATTTTTTAATGGAACTTATAATTTAACCGCCTTTTTGGACACGGAAATTTTATAGAGCTCCCAAATTATTTTTATATAAAGCTATGAATAATATCTTAAGTCTAAAAGTTAAAAATTTAATAAAACAATAACAAAACATTACAAAATACATGATAAAATGGATTTTAACCTTTGATATTCCAACAAGCGTTTATAGTTTACATAAGAATCGTATTAATACAATCGCATCGTCTAAAAACTATAATTGCTCGCATCGCTCATACAACGACATCATCATCATCATCATCGGCCTATCCTAGTCCACTGCTGGACATAGGCCTCCCCCAATGAGCGCCATAGCGCCCTGTCCTCAGCTTGACGCATCCAGCATCTGCCTGCAGTCTTTCGCAGGTCATCATCCCACTTGGCCAGAGGTCGTCCTACACTACGTTTACCGAGTCGTGGTCTCCGCTCAAGAACACGTTTACCCCAGCGGTTGTCGGTTCTTCGCCAGATATGGCCGGCCCACTGCCACTTCAACTTGCTAATTCTTAGAGCTATGTCGATGACTTTGGTTGCCTGACGGATGTATTCGTTACAAAACCTATCCTTCAGAAAAACTTCGAGCATAGCTCTTTCCATAGCTCGCTGAGCGACTTTAAACTGGTGGACCAGCCCTACCGTGAGTGTCCACGTCTCAGCTCCTACAACGACATGCCATGTGTAAAATAGTTTTCTCGGCCATTCAGTCACCATTTAGGGTTGTACAGAGGGTTGTACTAGACACTTGTCTAGGCCCTTAGTACAGTCCTGAGCACAGAAATGTATATACTTGTGGATCTTATTTCGATTCAGCCGATACCCTGTCTGAGTCCATCATTGCCTGGTTGCTGCCGAGGCTTGTAACATAGCACTTTTCTCAAATATTGCGCTGAAATTTAAACTAATTAGTACTTAGGAGTAGAATTTATGTTATTTTTTTTTATTTTTTTTTGTACCTACTAGTGAGGCACTGGCTATATTATCTCTAGCTGCCGGAACACAACAATTCTACAAACATTGATGTTATGGCGACATATTTAGATAAGATGGTGGTAGCTAGCCAGGCGGTCAAGGTCAAACAAGCCCTACCACCAAACCGAGTATACAAACATGTACCCCCCGCTGGAAATTGAACCCCGAGACCTCTAACCTGAGATCGATGCTATATCCATTTTGCTTCAGAGGTGATGGTTAAAATATTAAAT
The DNA here is from genome assembly GCA_963082485.1 of Eudonia mercurella. NCBI lineage: Eukaryota > Metazoa > Arthropoda > Insecta > Lepidoptera > Crambidae > Eudonia > Eudonia mercurella. The sequence goes on along the minus strand of OY720041.1, from coordinate 5,086,226 downwards.
TAAGCCTGCCATACTCTTATCACTTAAAATAGTAATTACCTTTAAACAAGTAATTAAAGACAAATTAATCGTTTCGCAATGAACAGCTGTTCCAAACCTGTTATTTGTTTGGTAACGTGCCGTAAGTGTATAGAAAATGTATGTTAGTTATTTCAAACATTATTGAGTATGGATTATTCAATAAGATCTTAAGTTATTATTAAGAAAATTACTAATAGAAAATTGTCGACAACTTTTTATTAAAACATATTTATGTTTTGCTAATTAATAATAACATTACGTATATAGCCGTGTATAGTATACTAGCAGACCCGGCGGATTACGTAACGCTTTTTTTAATAGCCTATGTTACTTAGCGCTAATGTAGCATTCTAATGGTGAAAGATTTTTTTAAATCGGCCCAGTAGTTTTTGAGTTTATTCGTTGCAAACATACATACATACAAAAATACAAAGGTTTCCTCTTTGATTTAAAATAATAATAAAATAAATTAAAAGATACTAGTACTTTACTTGCGACTTCGTCCGCGTGGAATTAAGATTTTAAAAGAAACTTTTTAAAAATAAAATATGCTTATGCTACCCGCAATGAATGTAGCATTCTATCAGTGAAAGAATTTTGGGAATCGGACTAGTAGTTCCAGAGATTACCCTCCGCAAACAAACAAACAAAGTCACAAACTTTTTGTCTTTATTAATAGTATATATCGGCCTTATCACCACGCTTGCTAAATAGGGGCGTTATCGCAAAATCAGGCTATGCACCGAAGGATCCGATTTTTTTGCCTGACTTGAACCCAGAACCTTCGGGGATCGTGCCGAGCGCTTTGCCACGTATTTCGTAGTTTATTCCGTAATTTATATTTTCTTAAAATGATCAAATAATTTTTAACGCAAAATTTTATTGCGAACAAATTACAAAAACACAAATGTTGAAAAAAATTCCACAGGCAGGATTTGAACCTGCACCCTTCTGACATACAGGGTCAGGTGCTCTTCCAATTGAGCTATCGTGGTTCTAACCAGCCCGCCGAAATTATTTATTATTTAATCTTTAATATTTGTAAAAATATTATGATCGGATGTTAATGACGGTAGTTGTTGACATTGAATGGGCGCCTTTGGCTTACAAAGTAAAAAGTGTTGAATAATTTCGGCGGGCTGGTTAGAACCACGATAGCTCAATTGGAAGAGCACCTGACCCGGAATGTCAGAAGGGTGCAGGTTCAAATCCTGCTCGTGGAATTTTTTTCAACATTTGTGTTTTTTTTTTTTTTTTTTTTAACAACGATTCATCCCTAGGATGATACACCATACAATTGAATTTGAAAAGCATCTAAATGTCAATAGAGTGTATATGTTTGAAGTTTATTATTTATTTGGGATCCTATCATACACGGTAATTAAAGCCCAGCCCCAAAACAAAAACTACTGTGAGCTCATTTTGCATAAAACAAAATACGGAAGCAGTCATAAATCAAATTTAAGACGTAAAACAACTTAGTCTCCTTTTGACCCCCGGACCCAGTATTATCATCACCATCATCACATCAGCCAAAAGACCAAAAGACCACGCCGTCCGCCACGCGGGCCCAGTGCGGATTGGTGGTTGTTAACGACTGCTAATGCAGCCATAAAATAATTATGTAATCGCACTACAATGTTAAGTGATCGTATAAACTTTTAACAACAATTAATTGATGTTTTGTTTCATTTCAATGTTTATAGTTTTGAAACATCTGTTAAAACCAATTTTGATGAAGTTCGTATGTGACCTTATCACAAGATTCATAAATCTCAAAAAAAAAAGAATATTAATTTTAGACAAAGACACCGAGAAAAATATATTCCATTGAATTCGGTTATTATACTATGGTAATATAAACATCAGGTCACGTTTGTAACCCCTGATGTTAAATTGAAAAGTAAGAGATTTCAGTTAGGGAATATAGAGAAGCTTGTTCTGCAAGTTTTTGAGACAGGGACGGTTTTAGGACGTTAAATGCGTATCTTATTTTTTTGTTTCATTTGCTATTTTTACTGATCCAAGCACCGACCTAGCTAGACAGAGCAGTGTTTGTAGCCTTCATCTGGGGGCACGGCAGTGCCCCCGCCAAGTCGATCAAAAAAGCGGCACGGCCGTACCTTTTCTCGAAACAGTTCAGGCCATTTTCGACCCCTATAACTTCGTTGTGTATAAAACTAGAAGCCTGAATTTTCAGTAACCAAGCAGGCATTCTATAAACACGGTATATTTCAAATTTCATTTCATTTGAACCAGTAGTTTAAGAATTATAACTAGTCAAGTTCCTTAATTTTGTCACTCACTCGCTCACTCACTCACTGACTGACTGACTGACTGACTGACTGACTGACCGATCATCAAATCTCTAAGGCACTTCTAGCAGACATAGAAGCTTCAAATTTAGAATACAATTAGTGTTTAGTGTATAAATCAAGGAAAAACTAAAATATTTTGCAATTTCGGTCCAGTTTTCTAGATTACACCAACTGCATAAATAAAGTTACATTTGCAGTGAATGAATCAGTCCCTTAAGTAGGGACTGAATAAATAAACTGACTTGGTATTACATGGATCTCACAATTTTTTTACGGTAGAAGAACTGAGTTAGAGACTTGGTTTGTTTTACAAGTTTGTTTTTGACGGCATTAGTTCTTCTTGTGTGCATATTATAGGTGGGCAGGCCAACAGGCCAGCAGATGGGTCACGTAATGCAGATCACCACAGTAACAGTCTTAGTGGAAAATGTAACCATAGTGCAATATTGACTATACCGGCGTCTAACAATTCAGGCTTCGTCTACATAAACTATTAATTGTCCAGTGCTACTACGAATACCGCGCTGAATGAGTTTTTCAAAGATAACTTTGTTGACCTTATATTATTTTGCTTAGTAATTTAAATAATCATCATCTCAGCCAAAAAGACGTCCAATGCTGGACAAAGGCCTTCCTCAAGGATAAATCATTTTGAGGGGAATTTGCCATAATCGCCACGCTTGGCAGGCGGGTTGGCGATCGCAGTAAGGTGAGAATAATCACAGAGAGACGCTGCTGCCCATCCTCTGGAATGGTCCCATAGTCGCCTTCTACGACACCCACGGAAAGAGATGGGGTGGTGCAATTCTTTACCCCCGGCACCACACGGGGGAATTTAAATAATGTTATTCGCCAAATTTTTTTTGTAACAACTTTGAAAATGAGTAGGTAATATAATGTTAATGTTTTATGTTATTGAAAAAAAAAATGATTTAACTTATTTTTTGTTATGATTTAATTTGTATGCTGTGCGACAGTTAAATATATGAACTCATGAACCGATGTGTAGCACCATAATATATCTACCATATTTTTGGCAATAAGTAATTTACGAATTTATGACAGTTCCTGCCTCTAAAAAGTTTGGCTATAAATGATCGAAGCTATAAATCCAGTAAATTTGTAAATGCGTTGTATGTTACGTTGTATAATATAAAATTATATGCTTACTGCACAATTTGTTTTCTTGCAATTTCAACGAATAAGTTTATTGACAGCTTTAGGTAACTATTCGTTTAATTCTCTACATAAAGCTTGCCTGCCCCAGTCCGCACCTGGCAACTTATCTCTAACTATCCAATCCAAGTTTGGGCAGTAAACCGGGTGAGTCGGGCCAGCAGCAGAGCCAGCCATTTTATAGTCCCGTTCTTTACCTTCAACAAAATTCCATCAAAAACTAGGATTTCCTCTATGCACTACAAGTACGGAGCGTGCTGTTTTACGCTCCTTACATGTTTACGTTTGCTCTGCCTTCAGTAATTGGGTACACTGCAGTGCCACTTCAGCCATAAACCTTCGGCAGTCGGATCGGTATAAACGCTTTCTAGTTTAATAAAGAATTTAACGATTCCGCGCGACGACGCTGCTCTGAAATATATCAAAGTTTTCTTTTAACGTCGTTAGTGTTGGAATAGTAAAATGGCAATCGATTTGCGGCGATACAATAATGTTCGAATCGTTATGCAGGTGTCATATGCCTTGACAAAGGTTTCCATTATTGAAATGAAGTCATCGCTAGTGACTAATCACCACCTGGGAATTAAACTCAGGTAGGATCTCCCGGAATCGGACAGAGTGCTTTGCCTCTCGGCCAACGAAGCGAGGCGTCCTTAATTGTTTGATTTAATAATTGAGGAGCTCGATGAGGCGGTGGTTAACGCGCCCGGTCTGCATTGCTGGGGTTACGCAGCTTTCGCAGAGGCCGTTGGTCATGGATGGTTGACCAAAAATTTATCACCTCGAGCTCCTCCGAAAGGTAGAAGAAGAAGATGAAGAAGAAGAAATACATTTATTGCCACACTTTACAACAAAAATTAAAATTAATTACATTAAAAAAATAAAGAACAAACACAGGAGACAAAATGTGGCCAACTAGGCCCCAGCCTCAGCACATGCTACAACGACATGAGGCCGCTGCAACGCTGGTATTCTGGAAAGGCCTAATCTATGACGTCACACAAAAAAAAACCGGCCAAGTGCGAGTCGGACTCGCGCACGAAGGGTTCCGTACTTTGTGACGTATTAAAAAAAACTACTTACTAGATCTCGTTCAAACCAATTTTCGGTGGAAGTTTTTCATGGTAATGTACATCATTTTAGAAGTTACAGGGGGGACACACATTTTATCACTTTTTTCTCTCTTGTCTCTTTTCTAAACTATTCAGTTTAGAAAAAAATGATATTAGAAACCTCAATATAATTTTTGAAGACCTATCTATAGATACCCCACACGTATGGGTTAATGAAAAAAAAATTTTTTGAGTTTCAGTTCTAAGTATGGGGAACCCCCAAAAAAAATTTTTTTTTTTCTATTTTTGTGTAAAAATTTTAATGCGGTTCACAGAATACATCTACTAACCAAGTTTCAACAGTATAGTTTCGAAAAAAAGGGGCTGTGACATACATGACATGTCACAAAGATAAGGTACGTAAAACCGTTGTTCTCGGTTATGTTAGCAGTCGTTAACAACCACCAGCCCGCACTGGGCCCGCGCGTGTTTATGGTTGTTTATGGCCCGTTCTCCCTATCCATCCATAGGGAAGGCTCGTGTCCCAGCAGTGGGGCATAGAATGAGCTGGTGATGATTGCTTGTTCCTTGAATCAGTACCATTTTGAAAGCCAGTTTCAACAAATGTGAATAGAGGTCGCTATGATCCATTCATTCTTTTAGAAAAATTTGATGACAATTTTATTAGTTTCTTTTTAAACTTTTTTAACAAATACTCCGTGTGACAGGACGGAATGGACAGAGACGACAGAAGCCATTAATCTGTGCACCAAAGGCACTGTGCATTTTACAACTTCGCGCCTAATTCTCCATTACTGAACTTGAAAGTACAAGATACGCGTCGAGTTACTTTTTTATATTTGGGGTTCCACACAACGAATTGGAAAGGGAATAAAGTTTCTCTTTTGAAACTTTTCATAGCGGACTTTAAATCGAAATTATTAATGATACAAACGTTTATCTTTATTGCTTTCTATTAATTGTTCTACTGCTGGACTCAAGCTTTCCCCCAATGAACAATGGCACATGGGGAGAACGGGCCACAACCAACCAATCACACTGGCCCAAACAACAACCGTCATCAACTTAACGTGCCTTTTGAAGCGTGGAATCGCCTTTGTGGTCAATAGACCAATAGGTCATATCACCGGTCTCATACCCTGAAGTCCAGGTTCGATCCCAGCGGAGGCTAGGGCTGGTTTTAAATCCGCCTGGTGAGCTATCACTCGCCATCTTATCTCATTGTGTTATAATCCAGTTCCATATTTGTAAGAAGTTCTGGTGAAGTGTACTTCCACCTTCGGTCTTAACATCACTTCGCCTTACAATCTAAGAACAGAGATTCTGTGAACAGAGATCGGAACAGATATTCCGAGATTGCGTGTCCGTTAGAAGTTGTCAAGAAGCTCGATGGCGCAGTGGTTCACGCGCCCGGTCTGCGAGTGCTGAGGTTAAGCAACTTTCGCAAAAGGCCGGTCATCGGATGGGTGACCAAAAAATTTATCATCTCGAGCACGAGATGATAAACGCACAAAGCCGTCGGTCCCGTGTGGTGGTTTATAGCCCGTTCTTCCTATCCATACATAGGGAAGGCTCGTGCTCCAGCAGTGGGGACATAAAAATGAGCTGATGATGATGATGATGATGATGATGATGATGATGACAGAAGTTGTCTATGTGTGCGTTGCTCGAGCGCGTTTATTTGAAGCTTACGTTCTGCAGTCTCCTCATTTTGTGCATCAGGTAAGATGAAGTCTGAGTAACGAAATAACAAAGAAAAGGTCTAGTTCGCTTATAAGTTTCATAGTAAAACGCTTAAAATCTTAGAAGCTTATGTAGTTAGCTACTTATACGCTGGTTTTTGAAATACCCTTTAGGTAAGTACTTGATCGCAATCTAACCTGATGGTAAGTGATGATGCAGCCTAGGATGTAGCACACTTGCCTAGAAGATGGATGCTTATTCACCTTTTTCTTGAAAACTTATACTACTTATCGTAAAACAAACACGCCGGAAAGGAATTCCACCCCTTAACTGACCGCAATGATGACGCAATAGTTTAACCTGTGGTACGGAACCCCTATGTTGAAGCCGACTCGCACTTGACCGCTCTTTAACAACCCGACTCGTTCGCTGGTTATGCCTGTTATATCTCTATTAAATAAGTTGTAAAGCGGAGACCTTGTGTTTGGATGTGTGAATGAATGTGCCTTATGGCCGCATGTCATTTTGTTGTTCGATGGTCGTTAATACCAAAGGACGGAAGGTGGATAATAGATTTTAAGACTTGCCGCTTCAATTACGTTTTTATTACAGCTCTAACGTTGTTGTAAGTTGTGTTTAGTGTTATTTTTTTTTTCATAAAGATTTTTTTGTTCGTTTTTATCACATGTGGTTAACGTAGAAGAAAACTATTACGCCATTACTATTGTTTTAGTGGTACCCATCTATACAGACAGGCCAGTTACACTTACAAAAACAAACAAAAGAAGTATGTTACTTACTTTTTTTTGATGGCTTCGTGCGATTGGCACATTTAGCCAGTGTCAAAGTAATTTTTCTAACAAGTAATACATAAATAAACAATATTTCTTTTATGTATGATGATGATGATGATGAATGATAATAGAAATGAGAAGTGAGAAATGATATACCCTCCAACCCCTTGAGTATCACAGTAAAGATGTGGGGCTTTACTAAGTCTTCGGGCGGACATCTCGAGAGAATTTGAAAAGTGACGTTGCACTGTTTTGTTGCATTTGCCAACACTCATGCACACTCACGAACACTTAACGGTTAATAATCACAATAATATTCGATGTAACACAAATTTTCGAAAATAAAACAAAACCGCAGACTCTTCACTTTCCCGCCGAGAAGTCCGTTACTTACTTTATTTTTGTTTTAATTCTTTTATTTTTATATATCTAACGGGTGTAAGCGTAGTGCCTTCATCTCACTCTCACCTGATGTTAAGTTATGAAAACGTGGAAGCGCACTTCACCCAGAAGCCTCAACTACTGAAGCACTGGCTATCTTATCTCTAGCTGCCGGAACACAGCCCTACAACCAACCAAACCGAGTACACAAACATGTACACCTCGCATGGAATCGCACCTAAGACCTCTGGGTCTGAGAGTAGTCTTAACCACTAGACCACAGAGGCGGTTTCACTTTTTACAAAATTTTTGTACTTTTGTAACTTAAATAAAATGGTATCGTAAAGAAATGCGCTGCTTCCTACCACAGACTTCTAATAAAGAGTTAGAGTTTGTGATTTTGTTTGTTTGTTTGTGGAGGGTAATCTCTGGTACTACTGGTCCAATTTTGAAAATTCTTTCACTGATAACATGCTACATTTCTCGCGAGTAACATAGGCTATTTTTATTTTGAAAAAAAGGAAGTTTTTTTTTAGTTTGTTAATCAAAGTATTGAATTTTGTATGTACAGTACGAAGTTCCACGTGGGCGAAGTCGCGGGAAAAGTGCTTGTCTTTTATATATATAGTGCCTTACAAATAAACAAAGAGTCCGAATAGTTATTCTGTCTTTTGTTCCTGTCATGTAAAAGTCATTTCAAATTAGAATGAAAGAGAAAAAACACTGAATAACTATTCAGAGCTTATTCTTTTCTTTATTTGTAAGACCCTTACTATGGTGGTAATAATCCTGTACAATTCTAAATATGGCAGATAGGGTACCGAGTTATGCCGTAGTAGATCCCTAGAAAATTATGAAAACACCATACGGCCGAGATATAGAGGTGTTTGTTACTAAGCAAAATTGCAAAGTGCACAACCTCAGGTCCATCTGTTCCGACAGAGAGATAAGATTACCAATTCCTCAGTGATTGACGATTCCAAGTGAAGTGCGCATCTTGGGCCTTATCATCATCCATCACTTAACAAAACAAAATCAAATCGTTTCTCCGCAGTTAAGTAAAAAAAACTTTTTTACATTAACTTATATTGCCAACGAGTTTTTCATACAGAGCAAACAGTCTATTATATTGTTCAATTCAAAACATCTTTAGCTCATTAAACTTATAACATAGTATGATTTTAAGATTACCTTGAGCTATTAAAGCCTTTATTCCTCACCCTAGCAAATAAAACAAATTGAAGGTGAATTCCGTTTGCTAATTCAATATGAGCTCTATTCCAACGTATCGAGGGTTACTCAAAACGGGTCGTAGCCCGTTTTCTTGAATGGCCGGACCTCTTTGTCACAGAATACGTCAAGTGCGGTGTTCCGTTTTAATCGGTTGTCACGCGAGTTGTGACGTATTCGTCACAGTGTCGCGCGATTTACGATCGAGACTGTTTTTATCGTTCGCAACTATATATCAAACGTGAGTTGTCGTAAAAGTTTGTAGCCGGCGTTTTTTGTAAAAAGTTTGACTTAATATCGCGTAGGGTAGGAGTAGACATCGAGACGAGACGATTTGTAGTGAACGATTTAAAAAAATGAGACAATTACTTTAACATAATTAGATTGAGATTATTATTTAGATTGATAGAGATGAGGAGCTCGATGGCGCAGTGGTTAACGCGCCCGGTCTGCGAGTGCTGAGGTTAAGCAACTTCGCAAAGGCCGGTCATCGGATGGGTGAAAAAAAAATTAATCATCTCGAGCTCCTTCGTGCTTCGGCATGTAAAGCCGTTGGTCCCGGCTGCATTAGTAGTCGTTAATAACCACCAATCCGCACTGGGCCCGCGTGGTGGCTTATGGCTCGTTCTCCCTATCCATCCATAGGGAAGGCTCGTGCCCCAGCAATGGGGACATAAAAATGAGCTGATGATGATGATGATGAATTAGATTAGTCAATAGATAAACTTTTTAGCAACTGTGAAAACTATTTTTTTGAAAGTATTTGTATAGTAATGGCAAAGTTTGACGTCACTACTGTGTTTCGTCAACTGAGTGTTTATTAAAAACTTTTTAGCTTACAGAAATTCATGCTTAGATATTTTTTTTATAAATAGAATGATATCACGCAAGCGTGAACCCGTTTCCTACTAGATTTTCCAAAGGGTAAATCGCATCGGGGGCGCAACATCCCGAGGACGCCTCCCGAGGCGCTAGAAACTAGGACCTCGGCTCGGGTTAACCGGGTCGTAGGGAAAAGCGCCCAGGTATGTACATGTCTGTACCTACTACCTGGTATAAAACGCGTGTGAACCGGGTCTTTGTCTTCTTGTTCTACGAGTACTTTGTCTTGAGCCTGTACTAGTGTGTATGTTTTTTTGCAACATACCCCCGGGCGTTGAAAGCTTCGCCTTTAACCAAACATGGGTGTATTAACAAGATACCTAGCACCAAATAATATCAAGGTGGACTGTTTTACTATGAATTAACAATGTTTTACAAGTAATGACTAAATGACACATGGAACCTGGACAATGGAATTAGCAAACAGTATGTTTAGGAAAAAATTAAATAATTTACTAACATGACTTATTTTAGTAATTAATCGTTATACTACCTGATTTAGTGCTGGGCTAAACACTTAAATTAAACACCGCTTTATCCTGCAATCTTTGCAATGTACACCTCACCGCATTTTATAACATCCTCTGGTTTAGCCTTATAAGTAATGATTTTTTTTTAATAATTGTCAAATCCCTTTGAACGACTGGTTCATCGACATCCAGCTTGAAGGACCATGTTGGGACGTGGAGGATTGTTGAGTATTAATAAAAAAGTAAATTTTAGTTAAAGTATAATAATCGTGTTTACGAATAAAAAAGATGGCTGTAAAAAAAGCCTTCTAGGGATGGGACGCAATCCGACGCGTGCGATTCAATTGTAGTGATGTAGTAGGCGCAATATTGGTTGCAAGTGCAACATTATGCATACGCTAAAAATACATTACGGCATGCAAGTTACATATTAATTATTTAACAAGCGACCAGCGCGCTAATTTAATTACAAATTAATACAAATAGGTCACAATTGTAATTGTAAATTTATTGCCATGTCAATAAGTGGACACTGAAGTTTTATGACAAGAGAAAAAAAAGCGTTAATGATTATGATAAAATCCAACATGGTTTAAATTTACCCGTAGTCGTTTTTGCTTTGCAGCACCTGCGTTACACTTAAATTAATTAATATTGCAAATGTGGCTTTTGTCCACTTATCGACCTGGCATAATAAAAGATACCTACTTTACTTTCACGATTGATCATAACTCGAATGAGGCTTGATCCGATCCGAATTCCTCGGAGAATCTAGGTAGAGAAAGGGGACACGCTTGCGTGATACCATTCCTTCTCTAAACCCTCTTAAGTTTCTCGCTGCCCCTAAACAAGGAGGTGATGCTGTAAAGGCCGTCTGAGGACTATTTCGATACTAAGTGCTACATGTTTGAAAATGGGATGTCTCCCGGGATAAAAATTGCCTATATTACTCAGGGATAGTGTAGCTTTACATTAGTGAAAGAATTTCTACAATTGGTTCAGTAGTTCCAGAGATTACCTTCTACATACAGACATAAACTCAAATATAACCTCTTTATAACATTTTGTAGAATTGCTTAATAGTTAGATACTTAACTACAAATACAAAAAAAAATACAATGTTTATCAATAATGTTTACGATGAAATATTAAAATATTTCTGTTGCATTTACTACAAATTTACTATGTTCATAATAGGCTAGTAATTATTACATATCACAGATGCGTATAAATAAAGGCCGTGTTACATTGAAGGCGTGGAACAAGCTGCGTCCCCGGGCCGGATGTAGCGCCAAACACCGGTTTAAATCAGCGAATAAGGTTGACTCCAGAAATAAGGCTGAGTGTAGATTATATGAAATATGGGGGTGCCTTACTACTGTTACATTTTATTTGGAGTTGATTATGCATTGGGGTTGAGAACGATCCTGATGAGAGTCAATAACTATTTAATACAATTTTCATTTAAATTACATTTATTTTGTTACTGCAGGACACGATAACAACTATCTAAATATTATGTCTGTTACCAAAAAAATATTTTTATCAATTCATAGTCTTATAAATCAAACTATTCGTCGTACACATAGGTACATTACGTACCTACTATAAAACAAAACATTATCAACAATGCTAATAAGAGGCTGCTTAATGAATTAAACAAAACAATTCCCTAAATATTATGGTCATATAAAGCAAAGTAAAGTTTAAAATTAAAATGGTTTATATTATGTATTTTATGAATGAATAACGAACGAATAACGTTTTTTTAAATTAATGAACAAACCCTTCGTCACTTCGTTACATTACGTACGTACTAAAAAAAAAGCTTCTATTAAAAGCTGCCTACCTGTAGACAGCTTTCAATTTAACGACATTCGCAGTTGTTCCAACATTGTGCACCCCGCGTTACATTAAGAGCCGATTCCCGATGCAAGTACAAATTGTTTTGAAAACGAACGCTTTGCCGCGGTCACGCGCGCGTGATTATAGAGTAAACAAACGGCCGTGCGTCGTGTGTGAACGGGGACTTAGCAACAAAACAGTGATTTATCATACGCGTACTGTATGTGTGTAGTTTTGATTAGAATTGCGCCGTTTGTCATTAAGAAAGTGGCACGCGCAATATTTGTAAGGTGATGTTGGGCGGTAACAGTGAAAAGATCTGTTGGACTTGTTTATCTACTTATTAAATGTAAACGTAATCGAATGAATACGGATATTAAACAAGACACACTCTTGCGTGATTCCATGTCTATGACAGGTGTCTATGTGTACGTTTTTCGTAAGTAGTCTGATTTGAAATGCAGAAATTCAGTTTTTACCAGTGGCACAGAATAATTAATAATGCCACTGGGCGTCCAGTGGTCGAAATTCAACTGTCGTTCACAAAATATACAATGTTTATACAATATGATGGAACACAATATATTATATTATACCTACGTCAAATGTATCTTGCTTGACTCCTTCTCCATTTATGTATTTTAACTATGCCAAATGTCACACTCTTCAGTGCGTGTAAAGTGCTTAAAAAGGGGCACAGAGCTTTTCTTTACTTATTACTGATTGGTATTACTTCTACGAATATGGATTTAAAAAGTGACAAGGTGTAGGATGCATGAATAAACTTTAATTAACTGAATTAGTAAATATTTATTTTACATAACACTAATAAATCTATACTAATATTATAAAGCTGAAGAGTTTGTTTGTTTGTTTGGTTGAACGCGCTAATCTCAGGAACTATTGGTTTGAATTGAAAAATTATATTTGTGTTGAATAGTCCATTTATTGAGGAAGGCTATAATTGGCTATAGATTGTTCGCTAATTAACGCGGGTTGCTTTCCGAAGCACGGAGGAGCTGGAGATGATAAATTTTTGGTCACCCATCCGATGACCGGCCTTTGCGAAAGTTGCTTAACCTCAGCACTTGCAGACCGGGCGCGTTAACCACTGCGCCATCGAGCTCCTCAAGGATGGGCTACCTTATACCTATTGTTGCTGCCAAACTAAGCTTGCTTTGCAATACTTTGTTCTAAGGACTAAAAATCTAACTATGACCAATTAATAATTTGCATTTTTTTTGTTTCAGGTAATGTTAAGATAAAACGGAGACAGTTTGGACATTGAAAAGTAGGTTCCTTCACATAAAACTAACTGAAATTGTGTCTTGAAAATACCCAAGCTATATTCTAGATAATTCTATTCTTCATTTTTAACATTCGCTGCTTTAAATGTGATTGCGGTGTAGATTCCTTCTGCAATCTAAATTGCATCTTAAATTACTTTTATCTCAATGCAACTAATTAAATAATTTATACACTCACACCCAATTGGTGTAACCACAACACAAGGAGACTCAGAAGGCAAGCTTAAGGCGACACACTGAAAAAATGCACCAACTTTCGGCGAATAGTTTAAGACTATTAAGACTATATGACTCACGAATCTGAAATGTTGATATAGGTAAATTCATGTCTTTATCGTGAATTTGCTTGCTCAAATACACGATTGTATAGTTTTGATTCGATCATAATTATTTTCGAAAACACCACAAAAAAATCACTATTGTTGAAATTTCAACAAATTTAAGTACTTAATCTATATCCTTGGAAACCACTTTTGATTTGGGAATTTTGCTTTTTTCTACAATTCCTAGATTCTCACTGTTCATCTTCTTATATTATGGGATGGATGGATGGATGATGGATAAAGGAATTAAGGAAATATTTTATAAAAAAAAGTTTGTCCATTTTTTTCTTAAAAAAATATTGAATATTTAGAACATAAATAATTAAAAGTAACAACACAAACGCTCTTTACCTAACTATTGGTGATCGAAAATAATAATTTAGTACAGACAGACTTTATCCAATACAAACAATTATCCTAACTACAATTGAACATAAATAGAAAATGGAACATAGAAATATCTCTTAGCTCCTTTCTATGCGACAGTACATTATTTACATTTATTTACACCCACCTTATAAGGTGATAACTTCCAACGATTTGTTAAGTACAATTTTGCTTTTAATAACTTAAATACACAACACAGTAAGCATCTAACCCCAAAACCAGATCAAAACAATATGTTTTTTCTTTACTGCACCTACAAATACGATAGGCAAAGAGAATACAGACTTAATTTTTCAAACGGCGTGTTAAATTCCCGTCTACCCGCGATTCCCGACCAAAACTACCCGGGTAGAGGAAAGGTAGTTTACGCGGGAGTTCCCGTACTCGGGTAAACGGGAAATAAACCTTAATCTATATTCGTAATTTCGTTGCTGCATATTTTGATAGCTAAAACCATTAAATAAATAAAAAATCATTTTTTACATTCTGTGAATTTGCGGTCTTAATTGTCGCAGGCGCTACGTATTTACGATCTTATGACAGTCCCGGTAAGGTTCAGCCTTTTTAAATGTTCACAAAGCGAGATGTCGTCTTAATACATACCGCACTCCAGCATCGACATAGACCCACTCATGGACACGGATCTCGGAACAGCGTGGTCCGAGCGCAGCTGTTGTTGCTGTTCCAGAGATTAGCCTCCGCAAACAAACAAACAAACAAAGTCACAAACTTTACCTCTTTTTAATAGAATAGATTTGTATGTATGTTAGTCTGCAAGGTATACATTCTATGGGCCGCGTTGTAATTTACCATCTTTTACACTATTTGTTGCCTGACATAATTAAATCTATTATATCTATTCTATTCTATTCGAAATCAAGTGTAATTCACACACGGGACGAGACACGTCATCCCGGGACAATCCCGGATTTCCCGGCCGTCTGGCAACCCTACGTTGGTCCGTGTAAGGTTGTCCATGTTGTGCGTTGTTCGCGCGCGTTATGTGAAGCTTACTTTCTGCAGTCTCCTTATTTTATGGTATAACTATGCAGCAATTATTTGTTGTTGTAGGCTAATTTATTCTCAGTACTTACTGTTAAGGATGAAACACATGCTCTGGATGCACAGTGCGAGTATTAGTCACTATTCGATCACGTGGGTGAAAACGAAAATTGTATGGCCAAATTTTAACTCACTTCTGCGCTGCTGCAATGCCATACAAATATTCGTTATCCTGATCGAATATTTAAAAAAAAAACTCAATAGTCACCCCGTTTTTCTTGAACTCTGTCCATGGTAACATTACGTAACCTTCAGAGCCAGAGATACGTTCGACTCCCTGCTTGGTGTAACTCGGTGCTAGCTGGTTTTGTCCCACCCAAGCCGTCCTCATGGTAAAGTGAAATACTACTAAGGTTTTTAGATAGGATTATGAATGATCAAGATTGTTTTATTGATTGAAAATGGTACCTTTTGAATTTCTTCTTTACGTAGAATTGCGCAATTCGATGGGCCTTCCTAAGTATAACACGCTATTCACCTCACCAAACTGATTAAGTAGTTGTTTTTGTTAATAGGGCTTTGTACTACGTATGTTTCTTTTTGTGAATTCTTTTTTTTTAAGTATTAAGTTTTTTAGAGAGTCTAAGCATAGGTATATAAATTGTTTGTTTTTCGCTTAAATACTTCGTTTCAAAATGGAAGTTCAAATGGTTTTTTCCTCCAGTGAAATGTTTCCCGTGTCAACTCTAAGGTCCTATGTGTACAATGCTTACGTCTAAACGTGATTGCAAGTGTCACAAACGCGACATCCTTATTTACAGCGCAACGGCGCAACTACACACTTGCCGGCCGTAACTCTGTCGGTTTATAGCTGCGCTTGCGTCACCCGTCGCTCAGGATCAGCGCGAGACGTTTATTATGTGGATGTGGACCGTTGGGACTTGAGACTTTTTTTTCTTTAGTTGATGGCTTCGTGCGATTAGCAAATTTAGCCAGTGTCAAAGTAATTTTCTTACAATTTATATAAATAGATAATATTTATTTTGTTAATATATGGTGATGATGAGTGATAATAGTAATGAGAAGTAAGAAGTGATATACCCCCAACCCCTCAGTAAAGAAGTGGAACTTTACTAAGACCTCACGCGAACTTCTTGAGAGAATTTGAAAAGTGACGTTGCACTGTTTTGTTTTATTTGCCAACATTCATACAAGTTCACGAACACTTAACGATTAAAATCCACCACGATTATTAGTACCTACATATATTATTATTATTACATTACAGAGACCCCACGCGGTCATCTCTTACTTGGAAATGATGATGGTAGCTAGCCAGACGACTTAGAACAAATCGCTAACCAAACGAACTTAAAGAACTATTCGATTTTAGACTGGTGGTCTGGCCACTAGAACTCGAAAACTTTGTCAACCTCATTATTACCAAAAAATAAGAAGACTGCAGAAAATAAGCTTCACACAAACGCGTTCGGACAACGCACACAGACAACAGTAGCGCAACAGCTGCGCTTGGAGTGTTTCAAACTGTTCCGAGATCCGTGTGTCCGTGCAAGTGTTCTATGCGTGATTTCCTTGAGCGCGGTATGTATCAAGCTTACCTTCTGGGTCCTCCTTCATCACCAGCTCATTTTATGTCCCCACTGCAGGGGCACGAGCCTTCCCTATGGATGGATAGGGAGAACGAGCCATAAACCATCACGCGGGCCCAGCGCGGATTCGACTGCTAATGCTGCCGGGACCAACGGCTTTACGTGCCTTCCGAAGCACGGGGGAGCTCGAGATGATACATTTTTGGTCATCCACCCAATGACCGGCCTTTACGAAAGTTGCTTAACCTCAGCACTCGCAGACAGTGCGCGTTAACCACTGCGCCATCGAGCTCCTCCCCCCCATGTTTTGTGTTATTACTACTTATTATTCTCATTCATATCTACTAGCTTGCGCATAGGGCTTTTCTCTCATAAAATTTGGTATGCCACTAACTAATACCTACCTAGTACCTGAAGGTACGGTACGGTATGAATACCGCGTCTCCCCGGGAAGGCGAACGTCACAAACTGTAAAAAAACCGTCTTTTTTCAAAACCTGCAGTCAAGGAGTTAATACGTAAAAATGTAAAGACAGAAATAAACATCGTCACAAACTAAGTAAAACTCCACTTTTTAAAACAATATGGTTAAATTCAATGATTAAATTAAATATACCCTTGTATTAGCTACCAACTAATTATGAGACGACCAACACCTCAGTCTCCCTGTGACCACGGACCCTGCAAAGGGTTCGAAACGTCAGGATAAACATTAATTAAAACGAATGTACAAAATAAACGCGAGTAGATCCGTAAAAGTTGTTTCATTTCAATGTGTAGTGTTCGCGTAAACTTTAGAAAACAAATATGGTTCAAGATTCTATTCCTGATTTACAGTCCACGTGTGTCATAATTTCATAAATTTCGAGCTTCCGCCATAGTAGTTGCGGCGCGCTCATCCAATGCGCGCGAGTAGGTGTTAACGATCCATCTATTGCTTTGGCCAATCAACGCACGCGCTACAACGTTATCACTAAATAATAGTGCTATCAATGTTAATGGGTTTCGTTATGGGAACTTTTTGTTGTTTTGATTTGTCTCGTTTGAAAAGTTGTGGTGTTATGTTGCTGAGACGACAAATGGGCAACTGCATAACAAGGACGCTTTTAACTGGTTATTCCACTTATTCCCATTGACTTGCTCTATCTGATAGAGCACGTCAATGGGAATAAGTTAATAAATGGATTTAGTAGTTTTCCACAAATCTCTAAGCTTTAAAATGAACACAAACAACTTATTTTAGAATAAGAATAAGAAACATTTATTGATGTGCACAAAAACAAATACAAACAATGCGAAAACTAAAATAACAAAAAAGAAAATAAGAAAAAAAGAACATCATAAAATTTTGTAATCTAAAATAGTTTTCAATAATTAAATCATCACACGCGATTGTCAACCGTGAAGCTTCAATTAATATGCCTCTGTCTTGTTTTAATCTAAGCCTCTATGCTCAAAATTTACTAGATATGAACGTATTATCACTTAATACTCGTAATACTTGTACTAGTAGTAACACTTCTAAACGGTACATGCAATACAATGCAATGCCGCTTAGCGGCAGAAATAGGTAGATGTCGTCCATTGTCTAGGCTCAATCCTACCACCAGGCAAAAGAGCGCATTATAATAATAATAATGACTCGACAATCATTGTGCCGATAGTCGTGTCTGCGAACGGTCTGGTAGCGAAGAGTCTCGACCAACACCTTAAGAGACTCTCACTCATTTGAGTGAGAGTCTCTGAGAGTTGATCCAACCATTTGGTTGGTACAAGGGTCAGATACAGAAGGCGTTACTCTTGGACACGGCGCGGATAGTCCGAAGGTTCTTGTCTCTGCAGCTCTAACCATCGGCTAGACATGGGCGTTTTCGGTTTTCTATGATAACGGTTACGCAACCGATATTCAGTTTTCATATCGATATCAAAAACCGTTTTCAGATATCGATATCAGTAAGATAGTTTGCTAGTTTTGCTTCTAATATGCATAACTAGTTTTAGAAAACTGAAAACGATAGACAACACAACTCCAAATTACGTCATATTTCTATGACTATAAAGTGCGAAGCCAAATGAAACAACATTGCATATCAAAGTAGTGGCGAATATTCGCTTCGTCTCATTTACACCGTTAACATTATGCTTAGTTAGAAAGGGAAGATGCGAATATCAAAACATTTGGAGTTGTGCAGTAGTTTCAGTTTTCCATGGATATGGTGATATTGGTTACAGTGACGGTATAGAGTTTTTTTCATATCGCGTTCTCTTGCAGTTTTGGTTTTCGATTCGGTGTTAGTTTTTCTTATATCGGTTATGAAGTTTCCCATATCGATATGATATGATATAGGACTCATATCCGTTTTTGGTTACGTTTTGATATATCGAACTCATGCCTACCATCGGCAGGTTGAGCCCTGCCCCGTTGTCGGTGGCACCCTAGGCTAGGTTTTTTATAATATTTTTATGTTTTGTATGTGCTTTTGTATTTTACTTTTATATTAATATTATAACAAAACTAAGCTAAGAAAAAAAAGAAATAAAGAGAATAATAATAATAATTCATTTATTAAAAGATAACAATAGATCCAATTATGGTTAGTAACAATGGGCACTTAATAAACTATGTTAGTAATTAAATAAACAATAAGAAAATTTAAAATTATATTAATAAAATTGTTCATTAAATCACCATTAAAAAAGCTATTTAACTGCCCCAATAACATATTTTATAAAAAAAACAATTGTATTGGGCAATCATATTTATCTGATATTGCCTTCAGAATTATGCATAATTATTATGGTGAGATCTGATTTTTTTCTGAGACCACACTTGATTCAAAACGTAACACCTTAGTCCCATAAAAAAATTTTTCTTTACAATTTCAATTTCATTATTTAGGTATGTCCAAAATGTTACATAGTAGTTAGTGTATTAAAATTATTGCCAAATTTGTCGACCCTGTTGGGCACAGCAATTTAGAAGAGAGGATGACGCCATTTATACATAAAATATAAGGAATATATTAATATAAAATTACTATTATAACACGTGGTTTATACCATGTTTGGTCCTATTTTCACCTATTTACCTAAGTATTACGATGAAAATCTTGAATGAAAATCTATTTATAATGAGTTTTTACATCCGTCCGTTTCACACTCTTTGTTATAAGTAGTTGTATAGTAACAAACACAAAGTGTTACATTAACCGCCGCGTCGATTGTAGGTACAACAGTACAGTTACACCCAATTACAGCGTGACTAAAATAAACACTCCAAAACAAATGTGTATGAAACGAGCGTTGCCATTCACGCTCGCACCCAATGCTATTATTTATGGCAATCGGAAGGAGACTTAAATCAACCATGGTGTTAGGGCTTTCACACGTCATAGTTTTTTTTTTCCTTCGTGCGATTAGCACATTTAGCCAGTGTCAAAGTATTTCTTCTTACAAGTAATACATAAATAAACAATATTTTCTTCCTGTATGATGATGAATGATAATAGAAAATGAGAAGTGAGAAATGATATAACCCCCAACCCCTCGAGTATCTCAGTAAAGATGTGGGGCTTTACTAAGTCCTCGGGCGGACTTCTTGAGAAAATTTGAAAGGTGACGTTGCACTGTTTTGTTTCATTTGCCAACACTCATGCACACTTGCGAACACTTAACGGTTAATAATCCACTATTATTTCACATTAGAATTCGACATAACACAAATTTTGGAAAATGACACAAAACCGCAGACATGACTCTTCACTTTACCGCCAAGAAGCTCTTAGTTTATACTTTTTTGAATTTTGAATATTTTTTTTGAAATTTCGAAAATTTTTAATTTTAAAATTATATCTTATAAAGTTTTAGTATGTTACCTGGAGATTGAAGCGTAGAACTAGTACCTTATATAACGTACCATACATATAACGTACCATACATATTTCATCAACATCATCACCGTAATTAGCCAGTGTCAGTTCGCTAATGGACATAGGGTTTTTTTGCTAGGGAAATCTCAGAGCCTGGTGCCACGGGCCACTGGAGAGTTGTGGCTGATTATGTGGGGCTATCCCACCTAGTGATGCAAGAAACTCAGTCTTTTAAGACTTATAAGAAGAATGTCGGCGCTCAAGTGGCGTTTGACCGCCCCTAGCGACCGCCGCACTTAGCATCGCGACAGCTTAGGCACTGGCCGATTTTACTTTTGTACGTACCCACGAATTGTTTGTTACGAGTACTCTGTGTATAAACTGTACTCAGTTTATACACCCCGCTGGGAATCGAGCCCGGAATCTCTATCTTAGACCACAGAAGTGGTTACTTTCACAAAATGCCATATTCTCAACCAAGTAGACTAGGTATAGGTAGACTTGCTACCAACAAACCCAGGGGGCCGACCACCTAACTCTCTCGCTTTCGATCGCTTTGAAGGCGAGGCGAGGAGGAGGCGTCATCTTGTCATTTCGAAAGCAATATGAAAGCAATATCAAAAGCTATAGGCTATAGCTTTCGATATTATTCGATATTATATTTCGATATTATAATAGAAAGCGAGGCGAGGGCCTCGCTTTCAAAGCGATCGAAAGCGAGAGTGTTAGGCGGTTGGGGGGCTGGTCGATGAAACGTTTAGGCTGCTTTTCCACTAGAGCTGTACAAGATATCTTAGCTAGTTAAACGGTGCGCGAGGGAAAAATCTACCAATAGCGGTAATCCATTTTTAACCGACTTCAAAAAAAGGAGGAGGTTCTCAATACGACTGTATTTTTTTAAATGTTTGTTACCTTAGAACTTTCGACTGGGCGAATTGATGATTCTTTCTTTATTTGAAAGCTGGTGCTTCCCGTGTGGTCCCATTTCAATTTGGTCCAGTTCTGATGATGGAATCCTTAAGGAATTGAGGAAACTCCTTAAATATTGTAGGCATACCTATAGCGATTTTAGTATTTTCAGCAATAAATCAAGCATTTGCATTCAGAAAGTATTATTTTATGAAGTAACTGATGAAAAAGACCACAGATTGCCACCGGAACTCCTCAATGATAAGTATTTCACGGGTGACGATAAGATATCTAGATTAAGATAGTTAAGCGACCATGACGAAGCAAAAGAAGGCAGGCACCGGAACTCAGTTTTTGATTTCCTATAGGCGTTTCTCGTTTTCTTCGCTTGTCTCATTTAAACAGCTGTCTCATACGAGCAGCGCGTTAAGTAGGTCTACCCATATTCGCTTTTGATAAATAGATCGAAACGAATCACTAAAAAGCGAGAAATAAACAAAAATTTAACAAAAAAACCGACCCAAAAAAATTAGACTGAAACAACTGCACTAAAAAGTTAAAAAATTATTGCGTAGTTTAGTTTGTTCAATTTACTTGCAACTAACCTTTATTTTATTATACTCAATCTTATATTCTTAAAAACTATGCGACTGCCATATACTTAACTTCACATTTAACAGAACACATATTATGACAAATCTGTTCTGCTGTGGTGGCCCCCCCGCGCGATCTTCAAAATGCCACTACACATTTACATGATATACTAAACATGCACACTCGCATATATCCAAGAAACCGTACTCGCAGAATAAGGGTACGATGACTCAATTCACTCGCGCTCTTTACCAAGTACAGACGTCTAACTGAGCGCTTCTCCCCACGACCTGGTCAACCCGAGCCGAGGTCCTAGCCTTTAGAGGCGCCCTGGTATTTTCCCGCTCGCGATCCGATCCGAACCCCTCGAAGAAACTAGTAGGTAAAGGGGAGACGCTTGCGTGATGATGGCATTCCCTCTAGAAAACCTCTGACGGTGTTTCGATCACACGCCTTTTGGAACCCATTAAGTTTTTCGCCGTGGTAAAACTGGGAATGTCGTAGGAGGCAATAGGCAAACTCTCTTCATTGAACGAAAAAACTTTTGTTGAAAAGCAGCCTCACAACTTCCTTTTAAACAATCTCGTATCGCTTAGAATAACCTGGCGCACTTAAACTATGCTTACGGGCCAATATGACCGTGCTGAGTTGAATTTCATTAGTGGTTTTGTTGAGATCCTGACGCGCCCGTAATAAAGATTCGCAGACATTAATTTAGATTGGTATATGCTTGGTTTATGCTTGGTTTATGCCTCTGTTTTTATGGGCCACACTGTTGTGATTGGCACTTGGAATAAGTTCTATGTTACGAGCGATTAAACGAAGGATTCTGTCAAGATGCGAGTCAAATAATATGTTGTGGTGGAAGTTTGTTTAATTGTACAGTCACGAGCATACTTTTTTAATGTTAAAATCAGGTAAACGAGCAGGCGGGTCACCTGATGGAAAGTAATCACTGCCACCCATGGACACCCGCAAAACCAAAGTAATCGCAGATACGTTGCCGGCCTTGAGGAAACAGTTGGATCTTGAGGAGGGAGTAGGAATTGAGAGGAGGGAGGGGTGAGAGATGGGCCTCCGGTACTTTCACTCACCGGACGAAACACAACAGCAACGAGTGCCATTGTTTCACGCCAATATTCTGTGAGAGGGTGGTATTACGCCGGGCGAGCCGGCTCATTTCGTGCTGCAACGCAGCGTGGCTCTACCACTCAGACAGTGTCACTCATTTAGCACCACCCAGGGGTCACGTGTAGGGTCTCAAAGGTAAACCTACGGACGCGAGTAACTTTAAACCCCCAATTAACATATGTAAACAATGTAACTATTAATACAATGGAATAAGATTCAAAACTAGTCAAAAGTGTAAACATTGTGGTTAGTCATTGTGGTTTGTGAATATGGAACAACAGGGATGTTGACCACGACAATAATTAATTCCAGAACGTTAAACGTATAAATGAAATCACGTAACAGTTATTTTTCACCGTCACCATTCCTTCCTTCCATATCTTCGCGTCTGGACTCTGTTTCCACTTAACATCAGGTGGGATGGAGTCATTTGCCGAGCTATCTGTAAAAAAAACATTAACCTTTTTTTATTTGTCATAAGCATGAAGTTCTGTAACCCCAAAAGTTGTTATGAAACACTCAATTGACGGAACAAAATAGTAACGTCATAGTTTGCCATTTCGATACAATTTCTATTGAAAAAAAAAACGTTTTGACAGTTGCCAAAAAGTTTCTCTATTGGGTCACCAGTCTACTACTTAACTCTTTAACGGGCACTGTATTTTTGTACTTTTGCATTGCTTTTCAATATTTTTTTAAGTTAATATTTTCTATACATGGTGGCCACATGACCCATTCTCTAATAAAGGGTTAATGAAAAAAAGTTAAAGCCTTCACACATTTTGGTATCACATACAAACTTCAACACTTTCAAACCAATAAGACAATTCTAATGCAACTTTCTATGCTAGTTCTTAATCTGAACTTTTTTATTTGTCAATAGATCGGATGTTAATGACGTACCTAGTTGTAGGCATTGAATAAGGCTCCCTTGGCTTACAAAGCAAGAGTAGATAGTGTTGATTTATCTCGGTGGGTTGGACAGAGCCACGATAGCATAGTTGGTAGTGCACCGGACCCGGTAAGTCATGGGGCGCGGGTTCAAGTCACGATCGTGGAAATATTTTTAACACATTCTCAAATCGTAATAAAAAAAATATTTTCGTTGTCTAAGCAGTGGTTTACTTACTCTATAATAAACTATAGTCATTTCTTTTTACGTAAACTTAATTTGTTTTACCATAAACAAGCATGTTTAATTATTAATAAGCTGTTAAACATGAGCGTGGAGTTACCAGAAAAAAGTCGTAAAAACCTGCCGGCGGTATAATCTGGGTCATTTGGACTCGTAAACTCTGCGCCCATAAATGACAATATCAATCAGGCTTTGTGTGTTTCCGAGAATGTGTCTTTACGACCTTATTTAGTTCGAAGGGCGACGAAAATGTTGGCCACTTTTTGCGGGTTAACCAACTGCAAGGATGACTATTTGTTTTGCCGAGTTACACATCATCATCATCAGCTCATTGCATGTCCCCACAGGGCAGAGCCTTACTATGGATGAATAGAGAGAACGGGCCATAAACCACCACGCGGGCCCAGGTAGGCTACTCTTGACGCAAACTCAATCTCAATACAATTCCAATGCGATTAATATGTATCGATATTGGGATAAGTTTCGCAATTTCGGAACGCCCCATCTCGATAATAATTTGTTCACTCAATTTCCACGCAATTTAATTCCAATGTAGCGCTATTATCGATTTTAAGAGTGCCATTTGAATTTTTTAGATTTGGGATTGGAAATTGATTATTGCAATTGTGTTTCAAGAGTAACCCACCAGTGCGGTGCGGTGGTGGTGCGAATCACGGAGTAGTTCGAGATGACAAGTTTTTGGTCACCTATTGTTTTACCGGGTTCGAGTTCGCGCTGTAAGTGAGGAGCTCAATGGCGCAATGGTCAACGCGCTTCGTCTGCGATTGCTGATGTTAAGTAACTTTCAAAATTGCCGGTCATCGGATGGGTGACCAAAAATGTATCATCTCGAGCTCCTCCGTACTTCGAAAGGCACGTAAAGTCGTTGGTCCAGGCTGTATTAGAAGTCGTTAACAGACACTAATCCGCACTAGCCCCGCGTGGTTGTTTATGGCCGGTCTTCCTGTAGTGATTCCATCCATAGGGTGGGCTCTTGCCTGAACAGTGGGGACCAAAAATGAGCTAGTGATAATGGTGATGGCTGTAAGTGGTAGCATACTGTCTAGAATAAGACTATGTCTAATTCTGTTGCCGCAACAGCAGTTTGTTTTTGCTGTGTTCAGTATTCAAGGGTACTAATTACAGGGCATAAAACAATAAGAACTAAAGCTTAAATGCACTTGTGACTCCCTTGGCCCTTGGTACCTATAGCAAGTGTACTTGCAACCACCGGCATAAAGCCACCGGCACCGGCGCCGGCGCCATCAGCCCATCATGCGCATTAAACGATATGCGTCCTGATCCTCGCCGCCCCCAAAAAGCCCGGTGAAGTTGAAAATGACCGTATTACGTATGCTTGTTATTCGACCACGTTAACGAAAACGAAAACCTGTATGACGATGAGGAGAGCTAAAAATTTGCCATACAAATTGTCGTTTTCGTTAAACGTGATCGTATAGCGAATAAAACTCGAACAAGCACTCAGGTAGGCTACTCTTGACGCAAACTCAATCTCAATACAATTCCAATGCGATTAATATGTATCGATGTTGGAATAAGTTTCGCAATTTCGGAACGCCCCATCTCGATAATAATTTGTTCACTAAATTTCCACGCAATTTAATTCCAATGTAGCGCTATTATCGCTTTTAAGAGTGCCATTTGAATTTTTTAGATTTGTGATTGGAAATTGATTATTGCAATTGTGTTTCAAGAGTAACCCACCAGAAACATAAAATGCGAGGATATCGCGTTGTTTATAACCGTTTGTCTTGAAGAAAGAATATGAAACTTTTACGTTGATTATTCTAGCCTATAATAAGCCAGTTACCATCTAACACTTTATTTATCAACTAGCAGCCTGCCCCGGCTTCGCACGGGTGTGTACTTTTATTTTTAAACATTTTTTTAAATGTAGCTTATAGCCTTCCTCAATAAATGGACTGTTCAACACTAAAATAATTTTTCAATTCGAACCAGTAGTTCCTGAGATTAGCGCGTTCCACTAAACAAAAAAAAATAACAAGAAAAACTTACGAATGACGAATGTATGAAGAAGGTTGAAGCTTACTTATGAGGTGTTTTTAAATCTTTACAGGGCTTGTGGTCAAAAGCCCATGTAAGGTCTGTATTAATAAGTAAATTAAACTCAAATAAATTCGTGAAAAGTGTTACATTTTAATGTGTAGTGCCCGCGTACATAATATATTTTAATTTTAAAATGTTTAAATAATTTTAAATAATTTTAATTTTAAAGCAGGGTTTGAACCTGCACCCTTTTGACATATCGGGTCAGGTGCTCTTCCAATTGAGCTATCGTGGTTCTAACTAGTCATTAACATCCGATCATAATATTTTTACAAATACTAAAGATCAGTTAAGAAGTAGGCAAGCTATTATAAAATGTTTAAATAATATTAACGCAAATTTTGTTGCAAAACAAAAATGTCACAACAAAAACAAAAATGGTATGTCAAAAGGGTGCAGGTTCAAATCCTGCTCGTGGAATTTTTCTTCAATTTTCGTGTTTTTGTATTTTAATTTTATCAATTTATTAAATAAAATATGATTCCCTTATTATTTATTCGACACGTGCAATAATTTGCTATTGTGTGTTAATTATTAACAATTTTCACTATTACTTTGAGTTGCTTATATGATACAATACTTAATGTACTCGACAAGGGTAAATACATTGTTTCAGCGTTTTAATTAGTGATGAAACGATTATCACTTAGCGATTACGATTACTGTTACGATAATTTGTTTTTAGTAATAATAAAACAAATTATCGATAAATCAACATAAGATTTATTAACATAAGAAAAATCAAATAAAATTTATAAAAAATCAATAGTTAAAAAAAACACGTTGTTACACGGGTAAAAAGGATTTCTTAAACCAAGTAATGTCATTTTCTTAGCAATATTAGCTTAGCTCAAGCATATTTGCATCATATCAAAAATCTGAATATTTTGAACCAAAAACCCATATTTTCTTGTTTGATTTGCTAAATTTAAAACCAATATATTTAATTTGAGTTCAGGCTTGTTTGATTGAAGTGTGATCGATTTTATTTAAACCAAAACCAGAAATTTCGTCAAAGTAGAAAATACTTTTTAAAACCAAGAAATAATTTACTTGCATTCAGAACTATTATACTGAAATCAAATAAAAATATTTAATTCAATCTGAAAGAACTCTTTTCTTGACTCTAAACACTAATTTTATTGGATCAACTAAATATTGCTTTCGCTCAAGTTTTCTGGACCGCAAGAATATATTTTGTTAGCTCAAGTAACGACAATATTTCATATCCACAAAAATGGTTTTTTTAATTCGAATTAACCTGTTATTTCAATTCAACATTTTATTTGTGATTACAAGAAGATCAGACTATTGAAATTAACATATATTTATTTAAACCTAGAGGATATCAATTCGATCTGATACAATAGAAATGTAAAACTAACAAAACCATTATTTCTCTTGATATAATAAAGCATGTATTTGACTTAAATTATACAAATACTAGAATGAAATAATAGTAGTCTGTAGTTAAGATTATAACGCTTTGAACTGGCTACACAAGTCATTTTCTGCCTTGAGCTGTCTGGGTTTGGTTGGTCACTGTTGCGCTGTGTTGCGCTTTTACCTTTAGTTATTATTGAAGAGGATTTTACATTCAGTCTGGCCACTTTTTAACGCGCGCGCTGCTCACCGAGTGTAAAGTGTGTGTCATTACATTACCTACTAGGTACATAGTACTACATAGGTATTTTGTACCTTACCTACTTAAGGACGTTAGAATGGAAGAACTTACAGAGCTGCAACGATCGTGCGTGGCTAGTTCCCGACGAAATTGTTAAAATTTTCATAGGTAAGTACCTAATTTGTTTTCCAAAATCTAGGATTTAAGAAGAAAATACTTACTGATATTACAGTTCGTATCTATCCATCAGATTATGCGCTGTTTGTGTGCCTTTATTGTTGTGTGTTGTAAACCTATGCCAAGGTTTAGCCATTGTTAATACTGTTTTTTAATGATGAAATTAATTTATTTATGAGAAAGACTGTTTAAATTATTGTCCTTCCGTCATGTTAAGGATCGACGTAATTTTAAATTAATATAGATGTAAGACAACATCAAATACAATGCTCTGATCTAAAGTAAGTAGCTAAAGCGCTTTAAAATTCGAATTCGAAACCCGTCACCGTTGCATAAAATTCAGATTCCTAGCTGCTACTTCATCTATTTACCTACTCTTTATTTCTTATAGTAAAAATAATTATGTATTTTACAGAAAGCAATCAAGCAGGTTTGATGTGGTTGCAAACAACACAGATCCATGGGAGGAAGTGGAAAAAACATGATAGTCTTTACAATGTCCTGGAAGAATAGAAGATTCTTTGACCAAATAAGTGATGTTCGTAAGTATATTTTATTATTTTCATATCATAGCGATCCTATTGGCGGATATCATACACATGCCTTGCTACATAGCTTAGCACATCTTTGGTCGAAAAGCAGTATGATACAACCGCTATTTAATATTAAATATTAAATACACAAACTTTTCAGATAAAATACAATAAATGATGGTAAAACCCCAATATAATCCATTATGTAGCTTAGAAGATCTAAGCAATTAAGTGAAGGGGCTGAAGGCAACATTGTATGTACTAAATATAGAGAATAATTGAAAAAACAAGAAAAATATTGTGTGCTGTTATGGTGACTTGACTGAGCCCTAATTTATTTAATGTTTATTTTTCAGATTTTAATCCATTTCGATATGATATATACTAACAAGGGACTAAACTTTTATATAAACTGGAAAAACTGAAAATATTTTTATTTAAAAACCAACTTAGTGTTATAAACTTTATACACAATCTGGATGATGTGATAAGTTTTTTCATCGCTTGAATTTAATTTTGGAAATTCCCTTTACTAGTGGTAAGAGTCAGAAAAGCTCTTATATATTTTAAAACATTATTTTATAGAATCAACTCTTTATTATTATATTACCGTAGTTAATTTGGTATATTGCAAGGTCATCTTTTTATTTCAGTAAAAAATCCTCACAGATGCCATCCACACCTCATGTATTGGAACATCAAGTAGGTACCTACCAAAAGAAAGGCTTACGAAGAAATTTAAATTATTGACGCAGGAGCTATAGATAGCATATTTGTCAGTGCTAAGGTGTGTATTGTATTATTTTCTTTTACATTATCATAATTATCTACTGTGTTAATAGGCCAAATAATATAATTTGCCAACAAATTCCTGCATACCCATATTAGTCAAATGGGAAACTAGTGAATAATATATTTAAATATTTACAGATTGCTGGTGACGACAACATAATTGCCACACAGAAAGAAAAGGCTTCATTGAAAAGTTTGTAAAATATATACATAATTTTTATTAATTATGTTAGTTATGTACCTGACATGAAACGTTAAAAACGCAATTAATTTAAGTATAAGTAGAATTATAAATAAACAGTAAATTTGTAATAATGACTTTCAATTTTTATATTTGTAGGAGTTCCATTCAAAATGTTTTGTATAAAGAGGTATTAAGTTTTTATGGAAATGTAGGATGTTCCTGCACCTTCTAGTCTTTTTTACATAGCATCCTAGCCATGCTATGCAAAAAATAGCATGGCTAGGATGCTATGTAAAGAAGACTAGAAGGTGCAGGAACACCCTAAACTTCCAAAAATAAAACATTTTGAATGAACAACATCCTCTATTTGACCCAAGAAAATATCATATTATTTCAAAACATTAACGTCTTCAGAGAAAAAAGTTGTAGTTTTAATTTGAAATAATAATAACTACATGATACTTGTTTTTCTTGATTCAAAATAATAATTCTGTAGATCAATTTTTTTATTCTTAAAACAAGAAATAGAGTTGGTTTGATATAAATTATAACAGTTATTGAGTGAAGGCGTTATTGTAGTTAGAAGAAAAAAACTATTTTCTTTAATAAAAACAACAATCATTTAGTTTGAGAATTTATAGAATTAAATAAAGAAAAGCATTTTTTTTTCTCAACAATACATTTTTTTATTCTAAGAATACATTTACTTATTCTAATATATTATTTATTTATTTTTAATTGCATATAATCTAAGAATAACGCTTCCATGTATTGGTTCAAGAAAAAAAAATTTTCAATTAAAAAAATATTTACTTGGTATTCAAGAAAATAATGATTTGAATGGAAAAAAATATATTTTTTCAAAACAAACAAAACTTATTTTATTGTAAAGAAATAAAACCAAGATTATTGTGATATTAAATTTAAGAAAATATTATTTTCAGTATATATGAGTGGATCATTTTGTTGAATTTAAGAAATATGCTTTGACTGAAGTAATTTTGCTTTGTTTTAAGAAAACTGTTTTTACCGTGTAGAACCACGATAGCTCAATTAGAAGAGCACTTGGCCCGGAATGTCAGAAGGGTGCAGGTTCAAATCCTGCTCGTGGAATTTTTTTCAACATTTATGTTTTTGTAATTTGTTCGCAACAAAATTCGCGTTAAAAATTATTTGAACATTTATCAATAGTTAGAATTAAAGTACTTTAATTTTTTGTTGAAAAAACATAACATTTCTAGCTTTTCGGGCATTACAATTCGGATACATGCATGAATAAAAGATATCCTGCGCATTTACGAAGTATGTTACAAATCTATTATTTTTGATGAAAATAAATGTCAGAAGTAATCGCTAAATAATCCATAGATTGGACGATTACGGTTGATCGTGAAATATCAATAATCGTCGAAAACTATTAATCGAAATCGTAATCGTTTCATCAATAGTTTTAATGCAATGTACTTGGGTAATTAACCTCGGTAACCTACTTTTGCATGATTAAACTTTTTAATCGGCCTCTGACTACCACCCGTTTCAAAGGTTCCGGGTTCTATTACCAGCTAGGGGATCAAATATTATGCCCCAAGTTTGTAGGGTTAGCTACCGCCATCTTATCTGAGTTTATCACTATAGAAACAATGTTGTTGGGACGCCAGCACACGTATTTCCTCCTACCAACAACATGGGGTCCTTCATACGAGGTGTGAAGCAACTTACGTATCGGCAAGCTAAAGCTCTGCTTCTGTTTAAGTCTAATGTTAATAGCAGAGTCATTGAAAGCCTTAGGTCCGAAGTAAGGAAGAGGAAGGCAGAACCAACTAGTCAAGTACCTGGAATACCTCCGTACGAAAAAAACATTTTATTTTAAATAACACAATTCCAACTTGAATGCACTTCTCGCCTGCATCCGCATCTTTTAACACCATTACCATGACGATCGGTCAGTAATCAATATATACGGAAATATCCGTTTTTCCACAATACCAAATCTAAAGGGACCACCTACATACAGGCCACAATTATTAACCGATTTTCAAAAATTTTTCGTCATTTTGTAGCTAAACTAAAACCCTAGGACCCTTTTTTTATTTTTTTCTTAAATCTGTTTTTTTTTAAATATTTACAATTTAGTATACAAACACCCCCAAAAAACCCGATTTTTTTTAACATTTTTCAAAATTACCAGAAAGTTTCCAGCCGATTTTCAAAATTCAAACTCACACGTGTCTCGATAAATTCCTCAACTCTTGGTACTATTTCCATCTCGATTCTCCCAAAATCCTCGGAGCTATGCCCAAAAATACGTATCAAGCGATTTGCATATGATAACCACTTTCAATGGTAAAAGAAAAGAACATCATAAAGAACTAACACAATGGATGGAATAGAAACAGTTTAAAAAATAAACACCATTTGGTTTAGCCGGGTATCCGGCAGCGCTGACACGCCGTGACACGTGCGTTTTGTTTGCCCGCTCGCGCGGAACTGAGCTCGGCCTGTGGCGCCAGCGTCGTCTACACTGTTCGACGACTTTGCCAACATTACTATTTAAAAAAAAAGCAAAAGACCCACATCATCTCTTTAAAAAGGCGGCAAAATGCCTGCCTTTAATCTACCCTACAATTTGAAGATATCAGTCAGATGAGATGAACCGCGCCAAATAACAACATTACGATCGGTCGAACCATTTGTATGTACCATTAAATGCGATTCAAATATTCAGTCGTAAAACTGAATATTACATATATTTACGGTTCCCATTGTGCCTGTGGATATACACAGTGAAGTTTTTAATGCCCCTGTTTACGATCAGCGGGTTTGTTATTCAATGAGGCGGACTTATGGCGTATAGTGCTTGCGAGGAGACGTCTCATCACGTCACGCGCGATGTTCGGGCTCAGCTCTCACAAAGAAAAGTTTTTATTGAGATAATGCTCTCCGGAATTAAGTGCAGCCGCGTATTTTAATTTATGTCGTAGTAACTGATGACACAAAATAAAGAGACTGCAGAATGTAAGCTTCATCAACGCATACATAGACAACCTCTTACAGCTCGGAACAATCCCCCGATCTCGAAGAATCTAGTAGAGCACGACACCGCACTAGTGCGTGATGCCGTTTCCTCTAGAAAACCTCCGAAAGTGATTCGTTTCACACGGCTTGAGGAACCCTTTAAGTTTCTCGCTGCCCCCAAAAAAGCCAGGTGAAGCTAAAAATGCCGTTTGAGACAATCAGCAACTCCAAAAAACCGGTTTAGACCCAGAGGTCCCGGGTTCGATTCTCAGCGGGGGTACATGTTTGTGTACTCTGTTTGGTTGGTGGTAGGACTTGTTTGTCCGCCTGGCTAGCACCCACCATCTTATCTAAATATGTCGCCATAACATCAATGTTTGTAGCATTGTTGTGTTCCGGCAGCTAGAGATAAGATAGCCAGTGCCTCACTAGTTGAGGATCCCGGGTGAAGTGCGCTTCCACCAAATGGCCTTATCATCACTTAAAATCAGGTGAGAACAAGGCACTGTGCTTACCCGTTAATATAAAAAAAAACAGTTGCAACGCGACCAGTCTAGTTGCGGTTGATAAATTGGTATTACGACACAAATCGCTCAATGTATGTAAACTATTACATAGGTTTTAATCGCAAATGCACTACGCGAGCGATCATCAGTTAATCAGTCAGTCAGTCAAATCACTTTACATACTATTGAGCGATTTGTGTCCGTAAAACCAATTTATCAACGAGAGCAGTCGCGTTGCAATTGTACAATTAACAACTGGTTGCTTATTTCGGTAATAAAGTCTGCCGAGATCCGTGTCCGTGGAAGCTTTCGGCGACTAGTTTCGGACCAACTTTCGGCGAATAGTTTAAGACTATATAATCTGACTCACGAATCTGAAATGTTGACATAGGTTAATACATGTCTTTATTTTGAATTTGCTAGCTTAAATACACGATTGTATAATTTTGACTCGATCATAATTATTTTCGAAAACACCACAAAAAAAACACTATTGTTCAAATTACAACAGAATTACTGAATTGATATGCTTATTAATAATTATATAATATTATATATATATAATATTAATAATTTAGTTGCTGCATATTTTAATAACTAAAACCAAATAATTAAAAAAAAAATTGTTTTTTTTTTAATTTGCGGTCTCAATTTTCGCAGGCGCTACGTATTTTCGACCTTATGCCGGCGCCAGTAAGAATCAGTCTTTTTGAATGTTCACAAAGCGAGGTGTCGTCTTAAGCTTACCTTCGAGACCCACATGTCTCCTTAGTTTGTGCTGATGATAGTGTGGTAACATTCGTTTAAGGCTAGGTATTCCTGCAGAGGCCGCGCTATTGAGTTTTTTCAAACAATCTGAGACATAGAAAACAAGGTTTTAAATTCTGGAAAAAAAGTATGTATTAGTTAAGGATCTAATCTAGTGGAAGTCGCATTCAGTTACAAGATCCAATAAACTTCACTCGATTAAAAAAAATCCCAAAGTTACCCCTTTTTGCAATGTTTTTTCAATATGATGACTAAACTACTGATATTTTCCATTTATTTTTTGTACTCAATTGAAGACAATAATATTTCGCAGGGGAATTCGCAGAGTTTGACTTGATAAAATGATTGTCTTATTTACTATGTTTAAATATCTACGAAATGCGCGAGTACGGCTGCTCGGCAGGCCCGATCAGTCGCGCTCGGGCGCTTACGGACGGCGGACCTGTGTCAGTTTTTTCCGTGACTGCCAATCAATCCGTTTTTGTCGTAAAAAATTATATAATTATTGCAAGTTATTCATAATGGGCAATAAACAATAAACGCTTACAAAGATTCATGCATTCATGTCTAAAACTTATATTATGGTTATAATTCGATAGTATAAGAATATCAGTATGACTATGTACTGAAGACCGCATCGCTACGATTTTTGATAATTCATATTTTGTCTATATCGGTACCTCTGCCGGGTTGGATTTAGAAATAAGTCGCCTGAATCTGAGAAAACTGAATGCGTAGGGGGCTCAAGGAAGCTCGTCTAAGATCCCCTAAAACAATTTCGGCTGCCGGAGTTACGTTTGAATATTTTTAATTAATTTTTAAAATTCGTATAAAATGTACTATGAATGCGTGTAACTATTTTCGATGCTTCTTTAGTCAAAGTCAAAGTCATATATTTTTTATTCAAATAAACTAAAAACTAAACTTAAAATTTTTTTACCTACTACCCATTCTAATTGGTTCTATCAAATACAAGGGCAGCTTCACGTTACTGAAAGACGACTCTGTCTGCTAGAAATCTATGCTGGAGAATATGAACCTTTGCTTACAAAACGCATCGAAAGGGACGATAATTTCTGGAAAACGCAAATGGAGCCAAAGTTGGTCCAATTTTACATGAAATGTTTAATGCCGGAAATGAGGATCAATCACATAATAGCAAATCTGATTTTTACTATATACATCGTATGCGCAATCAACTACTAAGCATTTTATTCTTAAAATATTAAAATCCGTCAAGAAATGATGAAGTTATTAATGTTTTTATGAACGGCTATTTTGAAACGCGCGCGCCTGCTTGCCACTCACGATGATGTCACAGTACATAGTCGTGCGGACTCGTGCGACCGTATGTACGGGTCAAATCGTGCAAGGAATATTTGGATCACTTCCCGAGGACCGATCGAGATGAAACTTGGTATATCTACGCAACTTCGATAGCAATTCAATAATATGGCATCATGGAACTGGTCTGATGATGCAGTCGGAAGGTGATCATAGGAACTGAGGTTATAGAGTTTTATTTAACTCATAAGAAATTCACATTTCACTTACTGAGCTAACTAGGAACTTTGCAATGAAACAAGGTAACCCCGCCGTATTTGTGCTTATTTTATTTGTCTTGATAAAAACTAACCTTGTGTGGTGCCCAAGATCTGATGATGAAACTGAAAGGAGGTCAGAGGAACTCCTAGACTGTAGGTACTTACATGTTAAAAAGTTAAAAGTAAAAAAAAAATTAAAACAAGCTTTTTATTAAATTATAACCGCTTCTGTGGTCTAGTGGCTAAGCCACCGGTCTTACACCCAGAGGTCCCGGGTTCGATTCCTAGCGGGAGGTACATATTTGTGTACCTACTCGGTTTGGCTGATAGTAGGGCTTGTTAAGTCCGCCTGGATTTTAGTTTTTTAAATAAGTTCTAAGATGCTGTACTTTTTCGCAGACACATTAATAAGTAGGTACCTACTAAACTAAAGTAAAAAAAATAGTTTTTTTTGTTTTATATTTTGATATGTTTCATGTTTTGTGTTTGTGTTTTAAACGTTTTTTTATTTATTGATTTATCATCTGTGCGTGTTAGCTGAATATTTTGTAAGTAAATAAAAATAGTCCTCTCCGGGTCTATCTATGTGCAAAATTTCATCTAAATCTGTTCAGCCGGTTCCACGAGCTTGAGTAACAAACAAATAATAAACATTTAACCGCCTCTGTGGTCTAGTGGCTAAGCCTCCGAACTTAGACCCAATGTCCCGAGTTCGATTCCTATCAGCGGCGCGTTCTTGATTTGTTTGGTGGTTGGGCTTGTTAAGTTCGCCTGGCTAGCTACCACCATCTTATCTAATACCGGCGCCATAATAAAAATGTTAAAAGCATTGTTGTATTCCGACTGTTAAGAAATCCTTTTGGGTCTTTTGGAACACAAAAAAACAATTTGTCCGGCGTAGCAACACTTGTATTTTCGCATCGTAGCACAATACAATATTTGTAAGACGACATTATCCATTTACGTGTATTTACTACGTACGAGTCAACGCGCTGCAAGCAACTGTGGTTGAATGCGCGGGTAGATCCCCCACTATCCATTGCGTATATCCATTGATGGATATAATCTGGGATTGTTTGTCCCACTATATCCATTGCGACTTATCTCAATACAGGAACTGCATACTGGTCATGTTTTTATAATAGACTAGCTGACCCGGCGGACTTCGTACCGCTTTGACAGTTTCTATGACAACAATAAACAAATCGTATTTCTATTTATTTATTATTAAATATTCTTTTTTAGTAATAAATATAACTTATGTTATTCAAGGATAATGTAGCATTCTAATAGTGAAAGAATTTTTAAAATCGGTTCAGTAGTTTTTGAGTTTATTCGTAAAATACAGTCGCGGGCGGCAAGCGGCAACTGCCGAGCTAGTGCGAGCGTAGCTGATGACGTCTGCGTTTTTGAGAATGCAGCACGAAAATCGCTCTAACTTCGTCATTTTTGGTCCAATTTCAATAATTCTTTTTTGGTTAATTGGTTTTGATGTGACTGTAATTCTACATATTTAACTAAAATTCTCGTTGATCTTCATTGTAGATAGTAGACAAGCACGTGGAATGCCAATAAGAACGTTGTCCTAACAATTATGTTGTCCTTACCATATCAAATTTGCAACCGGGTACAAGCACAAGAGAAATAAATTTTGAAGAATTTTGAGATTAAACATAATAATATTTTGAATTTAATTTGATACCCTTATTTCATTTATGCCAAACATTCTTTGAAATAAATAACCGTGCAATCCTTTCTGGTGGATACTTAACTTAGCCCATGAAATTGAAGTAAGAAAAATAATTTTGAAAATAAATAATAATATTATAATTAAATGGATACCAAAAAACATAAATTCATTATTAATTACTTACTTTATTTATTTACGAAACTCGTAACTATACTTTATCACTACTAAACAAAGTTTGATCATAAAAATGCACTTCTAAAGCAAAATAAAATTACCCTACTGCTTATTTCTATACTGTATCGGTGGCGAGCGGGCGGGCGGTGTCATGCGAGTTCACTACCGCTACGTCCGCGCGAAACGCGGCCGAGACATCGCTAAATGCCTACTTTGACAGGAATACCTAGCCTTAATTAGAGCACAATTTAAAAAATAAAGGGATAAAATAAATTTGATTTCGTTTTTTGACGGTACCATTGCTGTTGTGCGTTCTTTACAACGTTCTCAAAGTTTGGATGGGTGCGAAGGAACCAAAATAATTGTAATAAAAATAAAATAATTGTAAAAATTCGATGGCGCAGTGGTTAACGCGCCCGGACTGCGAGTGCTGAGGTTAAGCAACTTTCGCAAAGGCCGGTCATCGGGTGGGTGACCAAAAATGTATCATCTCGAGCACCTCCGTGCTCCGGAAGGCACGTAAAGCCGTTGGTCCCGGCTACATTAGCAGTCGTTAGCAACCACCAATCCGCACTGGGCCCGCGTGGTGTTTTATGGCCCATTCTCCCTATCCATCCATAGGGAAGGCTCGTGCCCCAGCAGTGGGGACATAAAATGGGCTGATAATGATGATGATGAATTGTAAAAAAAGTATATTTATCGAGTTTTCTAACGAACGAAGGCACGTTAAGCCATCTATGTTGTTGTCGTTAGAGTGCAGTTGCTAGAACCCCTGAAACCTACCAACGCGTATTGAGCCAGCATGGTAGGTACCTAGGTTGGTGGGTGGGTACTGATTTTCTAGGTTTGAAACAGTGTTGCGCCGAGCCCACAATAAAACTGGGACTGGGCCGGCGTACAATCAAATAAATATGTTTTCTTTCATTCTTTCTACTTAACGCCTCTGTGACAGTATGGGAAAGCGTTCCGCCCGAAATCCGGAATCTCATTGGTTCAATTCCCAGGTGGAGCAAAGTGTTTTTCGGATTTTTCGATGCATAGCCCGTGTCTGTGATCCTGATCACCGACCTGCATTAGTAAATGTGATTCAGTCAATACGGATCAAATTGTGGGGATGACTTAATTTCAATGATGGAGATACATGAAAAATGTTCAACCGTTTTTCTTTACTCATAAATATCTTTCTCTCTTTTAAAACTTCATGTTTTTATATTTCAACATTCACAGCGCTGTATGCGGTCTCTTGCAGTAATCTCACATTGTTATAAACATTTAGACAAACCGCGGACAATGTTTACACTATGTCCGCGCTTTGCTAAGTTTAATGTAAATTATACCTCATTACATGGATATTATTAAACAAAACTTGGCAGTTATTTGAGAAACACTGTCTAATGTTAGAGGAGTTACACATAATATGATATTATATTATGTTATTGTAATTGCGGAGAACTCTGTGGAACAATAGGTGTGGAGAAAAATGTGGACGGTCACTGTTTTCGGGTTAATTATTAATTAAAATAGTTCCAACCAAATATATATAGGCTAGATATCCCTGGATTGATCAAGTCACGCTCAGGTTTATCTTATAAATGTAGTTTTTAAATATTTATAAAATACAGTGAAAAAATTAAATGCCTACCCGACCCAGCCAGGAATCGAACCTGGCTCTTCCGCAATCCGGGCGGCTGCACTGACCGAACTGTATTTTATAAATATTTAATTCAGCTTCAGTGCAGCAATTAGCACTTCAAAATAAAAAGTTTAAAAAAATGTAGTTTTTACTTATTAACTAGCAAACCGCACTTAATTTTTCATTGAATTTCAATGTTATTGCAAGGTTGTAAAGGTTTAATTTATAAAGACCCCGTTTGATATTGTCAGCCAAAGGATTAATATTATAACATCTATAGAGTTTGGTTTTTAATTTTTTTTCATAAGCTAATTACTTTTGTCGCTTCCTTTTAAACATGATGCTCCCATTCCACCTTAGGTTGACTGAAAGAAATCTCTTTTAGAGATAAGAGCACCTTTGCTCACCATTGTTTGTAAACTGTTCCCTGTTTTTGTGCAATAAACAATCTTTATATCTTTTTATCTTTATAAAAATCTTCTGTGCGTGTGTATGTTATTGAACTCCTTTTAAACGGCTGAACCGATTTGGATGAAATTTTCTGTGTGTGTTCAAGTGGATTCGAGAATGGTTTAGATTTACAATTGGACCCGGTAAGTGGCGCTGCTATAGGGATCCATCATGGGATACGGGTGTTCTTAAGCGGGCGAATGATTTGTTTGTTTTGTTGTCATGGAAACGTTAACTGTCAAAGCGGTACGAAGTCCGCCGGTCAGCTAGTATTATAAACGTTCTATCTTCGCAAACTTGTTTGTTTGTTCGCCTGGCTATACAGGTCGACTTTTTTATCACCATCCAAACCTTCTGAGATGACTCCCGTAATACAAACGAACAACTCTTTCTATTGGACCAATTCCCTAACTCGAAAAAAAAATTAGCTGTTCCATACATATTTTATTTTACATTTTGTATGGAACAGCGGTTTTTTTTTTCGAGTTAGGAAGTTGGTCCATTAGTAAATGTTGTTCGTTTGTATCACGGGAGTCATCTCAGAAGGTTTGGATGGTGATAGAAAAGTCGACCTTGTATAGCCGCCACCATCATTGTTGTTTGTGATCCGGCAGCTAGAGATAAAATAGCCAGTGTCTCGGTAGTTGAGGATTCCTGGTGAAGTGCGCTTCCACCTTCGGTTTTATCATCACATAAATGATGCGGGATAAAAGCCAAGTGGCGCCTAAGAAATTTAAAAAAAAGCTGAGATAATAATGATGATGATGAATAAGGGTTGCGATGATGTTTCCATATACTCGTACATACATAAAAGTATATTTTATATACAATATGTCCCTTTTCCGACCTCGGAGACTTTAAGGGTTGATTCTAGGCATCATTTTATTTATTAAAAAAAATAAAAATAGGTAAACGGGCTGGTTTTTTCAGTACGGCAAGACAGATAAAAAAAAATATTTTGGCTTTTTAAGTTTACATTATTTATACTTTAAAAAAAGGTTTGCATGAAAAAGTTTTAAGTAACAATATGTCATTTTTAGACAGTTTCAAGAGCTATGAAAATAATCTATTTTTATGAGCATAGGACATCCACATCCGACGCTATAGCTATTTTAAGGTACACGTTCTATTAAATATTGAAATGGCTGCCATTGCTAGGGGGTTAGAGTTGCACCCCTACCCTTATATTTTGTAATAAATAAAATGATGTTAAGAATCAACCTATAAAGTCTCCGAGGTCGAAAATGAGACATAATTGTATATAGGAATAAAGAAAATCTTTAATCAGTCAGCGCCACAACATATCTACTTACAAAATGACGTTGTATGTATGCTAATTGATGATTAACTATTCAGTTAACAAAAATGCGTGTACATTGCGATAATAAAGTGTCGAACATAATATAGTGGTTCATATAGTTACGAGACCAATAAATCAATCTCGGGCTTATCGCTTCGGTCGATTTGCACCAGCGACCGGTTACGTCTGCCACGGTATTGCTACTTGATCCGTTTAGTTTGACAAACAAGTTTGGCAAACAATTTAGCTTTATGTTTAATTATGCGTTAAGCATTTAAAAAGATGGTTTGTTATGGTTACATAGGGACAGAGTTACGATAACTTGATCTTAACTAACTCAATCTTGATCTTGTTACTACCAAACCGTTTTCAGCTTGCTTTGTTATTTAAGTTATATGTATTGTATAAACTTCAGCTACGCTCCTGTGTTTGTTTTGTGTACGTGAACCACCTTCGAAAGACGCTCTATCTATTAGAAAAAACCGCATCAAAATCTGTTCAGTGGTTCCTGTGATTAGCCGGTCCTAACAAACAGACGCTTTCTGGGGACTTTATTTTATACGAGTACTTATACGATATGTAAAAAAACCCTGTCCGATCCGTTAAGGTGTTATTAGGTATCGAGATTCAGTTATATGTACGTAATCATTTTAAAATGTAAGTCAAAAAAATTTACCCCGATATAAAAACTTACATTATATATTACATTACATTAAAAACACAGAAAGTGTGGTCACATTTATAAAATGATTTAGGGGTAATTTGAGCAATTTCGGTACAAAAAACTTGCGTTTTAAATTACGATAACTCTTTTATTTTCATGAATAACATTTGTTTATAATTTGTTTTGTTATTGTTATTTGTATGCCTATTTGTATACCCCTTTGCGATCAACTGGGTTTTTTACAAATTGTATAGATAATTGTATTTTGTATGTTAAACTTGTAACATGTAAAATGTTGATGTACATTAGTTTACATGACTGTGTGC
This sequence comes from Eudonia mercurella, assembly GCA_963082485.1. Lineage (NCBI taxonomy): Eukaryota > Metazoa > Arthropoda > Insecta > Lepidoptera > Crambidae > Eudonia > Eudonia mercurella. Next base: position 5,044,619 of record OY720041.1, on the reverse strand, counting down.
TGCCGAAATAAAAATCATCATCATCAGCCCCTGATGCTGCAGGCATAGGCCTCTCTTAAAATAGAAAAAATATATAAAAAATAAAGTTACATAGCTGGTGCAACTGACCCGGTGAGACATGACATGAGTAATGGGTATTTATAAATTTAAAAAATAACTTGCTACTTTAAAATTACAATTCAAAAAAGATAAAGAGTGCGGTCTTTAAGCCTGCTCATGGAATTTTTTTTTTTAGGGAAAATATAAATAATCTAAGTATACAGGGTTACTGGAAACTCGACAACTTCCTTGCGGGAGGTGATAGGCGGCCTAAAATGTGACAAATTTAACCCCATATGTATGGCCGAAAACTAATAGTTTTCGGCCATACATATGGGCCATACATACCTACATATGGCAATAAATGACGTCAATCGTTTTCATTTTTTTAAACATCTTGTTTAAGGTGTCGCCCTTGATTCCGAATACAAGTCCTTTTAAATTCACAAACTTACAGACTTCCTGTTACACTGTTACACATACTTCCGTCCCATTTCACGAAATCACTCCCACAAATTGCTAAAAAGCGAGTGGAAAGATGTTACACATCATAAACCGGTCGTCGTGGACTCGTCATTGAACACTAACAATAGGTGAACCACTACCAGAATTAAGTAAAATTTTGTTTCTGAATTATTAGTTAAAGGTAATGCTGACTTTTATACCTTTTTGGATTTGTTATTAGTTGAGGAAGTGTTAATAAGTTGTACGACTAGTCGCATAATATTTTTTTGAGCTAGGCAACACTTTATGAAAAGAAATGTAAAAAAAATATTAATTTATTTTAAAGTTTTAGTTGTGATTTCAAAATGTTTAGTATTTTGACATGTTTTAGTGCTACCTCAGCTGTGTTGGGATGTCAGCTACAAATTAAAATTAAAATTAATCCATGCATTAATGAGGCTTTTTTTTAATTTGAAGTTAAGTGCTAAAATTTGGGACATTTTTAAAAAACACAAAAATTTGAATTATCTCGAAAACCATTAGTTTTTTTCAGCCATACATATGGGGTTAAATTTGTCACATTTTAGGCCGCCTATCATTTCCTGCAAGGAAGTTGTCGAGTTTCCAGTAACCCTGTATAAATAAAAATGAATCACTGAATGTATGTACGCGCATAACTTCCGATCGACTGCACAAAATTGGATAATTCTTTTTTTGTGTTTGTTATTGTCAGGACAAGGTGTGTACAGAAGAAAATTAAAAGAAAAAAAAAATATTTTTACTAAAATATGTTTTTTTTTTGAATATCATGATATGAAAAGTGAGTGAGTGAATGTGACAGAATGACGTACAGTTCTGCAGCCGTTCCAATACAAAATGATTTGTTGTTTTGTCTTCATGGAAACTGTCAGAGCGGTACGAAGTCCACCGGATCAGCTAATAGTAATAAATAAATTTGGTTACTTTTTTTTGTTGACCCAGGGGGATACACACACATAGACCCTCTTACGGCGAGTCTCAAACCAGTCCGAGCGCAGCTGTTGCGGGTTCCCGTGCCCGTGAGAGGTTGTCTCTGTGTGCGTTGCGCGTGCGCGACTGTATGAAGCTTACCTTCTGCAGTCTCCTTGGTCTGTAACTAGTTTTACATATATTTGCAGAATAAAAAAAAACTATTTTGTTAATATAAAAATATGTTTTTATTGGTAAACATAATAAATAAATCTTATATAAATAAAAATTAATTGCTGTTCGTTTGTCTCGCTAAAACTCGAGAATGGCTGGACCGATTTGGCTAATTTTGATTTTGAAATATTTGTGGAAGCTTAGCGAAGGTTTAAACGATGAGAAACATAAATAATAAGTAACGGAAAGTGAATAAAAAGTGAGTTTGTTTGTTTGTTTGTTTGATACACTTTCATGTGTAAACTTTATAACGATTTTTTTTGTTTTCTTGTCTTAGAAACTGTCGGAGCGGTTCGAAGTCCGCCGGGTCAGCTCGTAAAATAATAAATATATAAATATCGGTATCAACTAATCTTTCACAAGTGGATTGCAATCAAATAGCAAGTTTAACATTGTGTTAATGTTACAAAGTAGCAACTTATTGTTGCTACGCCCAATAAATAGTACAGTCAGCATGGTATACTTTGTTTTTATTTTTAAATTAGTTTTATTAGAAATTGTTGTATAATCTTATCTCGGTTGGGCCTGCTGATGAGGATTCCCTCTCCCAATAGCACTCATCGGGATCTTTTGGGCAACCCCACCTTTTGACACATTGTTTTTTGGGACCTAGAAAGGGACATACTTATATGTTGGTCATTTCATAATTTATTTCTAACTATCATTTTTCATACCGAAAATCTACTCTTTTTTCTATTAAAATTTTGATGTATTTTAAATTTCAATAACAAGCCTCCTCAAAATTGCTTAGAGGTCAACTAAAACGTAATAGTTATTAGTAAAAACGATTATAAATGATAAAACAAGAGAACTTCTAGGATACTTATTAATTACGACTTGTAACTTTTTTTTGAAATAGAAATAGAAATATATTTATTTGAATAAGAGACACGGTATACAATGTTCTTAAATACTAGTAAGGTACCTACATTAGATTTTTTCATGTTTCTAAAGTCTTCAGATACTATTGTCGCTGACTGTATTACTAATAACATAACATCAAAACGCGCGTAACACACGGTTGGCAATTTTTCTAATTATAAGCTATAAAAATAATAATATGCGTGTGCGCAATGTGTCTAGTTTGGAAATGTTGCAATTACCTAATTGCAACAAAGTGCATCCTTTATTACGACCAACTGCCTCTTGAAAAGTATTAATTCGTCACTTTTATACCCTACTAGCGACCCGGCCCAGATTAGCTCGTGAACCACCCTCGAAAGACGCTCTATCTATTAGAAAATGAAATGAAATGAAATGAAATGAAATGAAATATGAAATATGTTTTATTTGCGCTTGAGAAAGGTACATTTTTGGTCTTAATCTAATTTTCTTCTCTTTCTGCAAAAAGCTGCATAAAAATCCGTCCAGTGCTTCTTGAGATTCGGAAAACAAACAGACGCGTTCCGGGGACTTTCTTTTATACTATGTACTAGCGGCCGCCCGCAGTTTCACCCGCGTGGTTCCCATTCCCGTAGAATATCGGGATAAAAATATCCTATGTGTTAATCCAGGCTATAAACTATCTGTATGCCGAATTTCATCCAAATCCATCCATCCGTTGCAGCGTGAAGAAGCAACAAATATACACACACACACTCACACAAACTTTCGCATAATATTAGTGTGATTAAAATATAAATAAACAAATTAAGAAAATAACTTTAACAGCTTATGCGATCTAGTGTCAAGATATACTCGAAGTACTAAAGAAGCCAGTTAGTGGTACATAGCTGGGCACAGGGCTCAAAGGAAAAATGCCGAATTTCATCCAAATCCATCCAGCATGAAGAAGCAACAAATATACACACATACACACAAATTTTCGCATTTATAATATTAGTGTGGTTAGATTAATGTTGGGAAAATTTGTGTTTGATAGTGCAATCTATTTTATTTAAAGTCGGGCCAGATACTCGGCAGCACGGGTTACTCCACGTTTTGGGCCTCCGGTACTTTCACTTACCAGACAAAACACAGCAGCAACGAGTGCCATTGTTTCACGCCGATATTCTGTTAGAGGGTGGTATTACGCCGGGTGAGCCTGCCCATTTCGTGCTGCAAAGCAGCGTGGCTCTACCACTCAGAAGGATGGATAGGGAGAACGGGCCATAAACCACCACGCGGGCCCAGTGCGGATTGGTGGTTGTTAACGACTACTAATGCAGCCGGGACCAACGGCTTTACGTGCCTTCCGAAGCACGGAGGAGCTCGAGATGATAAATGTTTGGTCACCCATCCGATGATCGGCCTTTGCGAAAGTAGCTTAACCTCAGCACTTGCAGAGTGGGGGCATTAACCACTGCGCCATTGAGCTCATAATAATAATGACTCGTATGTTACAACATAAGAAATCTTACTTTGGTATGAAACATGGATATTTCTTGCCCAATTTATGACAGAGGGTCAATGTTACCGCATCGAGAAGCATGCCGCGTCTTCGCGTATGGCTGATGCGCCGAATTGTGCGCACTGGACCGTATTGACCAATAACATTAATTAATACAAATTATGGCGCCAGATTTTATATTGTGGCATGGAATATATATATATTATGGCATATTATGGCGCATCAGGAGTGCTAGCACCTTAGGTAACGTATCGAACAAAGACCATAACGTGACAGTATCGAACATAGGAGTACTTTTTGTTTTTTTATATTTTTTGGTAAGTTTAAATATAATATTTTAGTTTGGACTATAGTTACTTGAAATTAATCGTTTTTTAATTAATGTTTAGACTTCTTGGCGGGAAAGTGAAGAGTCATGTTTGCGGTTTTGTTTTATTTTCTAAAATTTGTGTTATGTCAAATATTAATGTGAAATAATGGTGGATTATTAACCGTTAAGTGGTCGTGAGTGTGCATGAGTGTTGGCAAATAAAACAAAACAGTGCAACGTCACTTTTCAAATTCTCTCAAGAGGTCTGCCCGAGGACTTAGTAAAGCCCCACATCTTTACTGAGATACTCGAGTGGTTGGGGGTATATCATTTCTCACTTCTCATTTCTATTATTATTCATCATCATACAGAAAAGAAATATTATTTATTTATGTATTACTTGTTAGAAAAATTACTTTGACACTGGCTAAATATGCTAATCGCACAAAGCCATCAACAAAAAAAAAATACGTTTACTTAAACTTATATTATGTTACGATGGGTCTTTGATACCGCTTCCTGTGTCTTTAAACCGCATATTATAGTGACTATCGATCTACCACGGAGGCCCTTAGTTCGATATCCAGGGGAGATAGATACTTACGTATTGCTCCCGGTTAACTTAGTTATAGCCCGCTTCCATTTTTGTCACTTATAATAACATACGGTGAGATGAACGCTTCCTACATAGTGAAATAAAAGGCCCTTTATGAAACAGGTTTCATTCCCACGGGTGGCTATTAAATAAAACTGTTTTGGAGGACGCAAAACTCACTAAATGTGATTGTCAGTACACTCTTTGCAATAACACAGGCCTGTATTTTATACACATTTATTTGTTTATATTTTAATAAAAAATAAACGACAACTTCTAATTTTTTACATAGCTAAGTGTAATGGATAATATGCATGTGATGTTTTGTAGCATATAATAAATTCAAATAATTAACATATACAGTATAATAATAATTCAAATAATTGAACTATAAACATAGACATATCAACACGTGCAATATTAAATATTACATTTATTCGCAAAACTACATAGACAATGATTTTATGCATACCTATATATTTTTATTCCACAGCAACAAGGCAAGTGTAAGGTAAAAATAACTGATGGATTTTTTTTTTATGCTTTTTCTTTTTTTTTGCAAACCAATGAATAACAGACATATGAAATTATTAACACGAGTAGTGAAAACAATCTATATTGAAATGAACCATAAATAATTATGCTTGAGAGGCATATATAGTTCCAATCGTGAATTAAGTATATTATGAATTACAGCTGTTATTGTTTCGAGAGACACGTGTCTTTGTCACTTTGTCATTATTTTAGATACTTCTATTATTTGTCAGTCTATTTAATACAATATATTTTTTCATTTAAAAACATTATAATAAAAAAAATAAAATAAAAATAAAATCTATTTATTTCAGGCTGTAGCCCATAATATTGTTAGTATACAAATGACTTAAAAACTATGTTAGTAAATACAAAAAATAATTTAGATATCTGCCGCCCTCTGGAGCTCCGGGCACACGCACTTGTGCTTGGACCCAGTGCCCCAGAAGGGGGCTGTCCAGCTTGTCGCTGAGCACGTTCAGGATGGTGTTGGCGCTCCCACGCGCGCGGCACATCAACGACGCGATGCGTCGCCGCAGCACTGTGTGGAAGCCGTCTGTGTGCGCATGCGCAAACATCGCAGACGCACTACAGTAGCGTGGGAGCCCCACCATCACCCTGAATGCGTTATTATATTGTATTCGAAGAGCGTTGATGGCCCGCTGCGTGTAGCTGACCCACAGATTGCAGGTGTAAAGTGTTTGGCAAAATGCTTTAAAGAGTGTAATTTTTACCTCTACACTACAACGCGCGAATCTGCGAGCCAACATGTTACAGCGGACCGCCATCGCTCTCCTCTCCCTTTCGATGTCTCCATCGTCTTTTAAATCCTCGGTGACCACATGGCCGAGGTATTTAAACTCTTTAACTCGATTAAGAGCCATACCGTTAAGCATCACACGTGCCACATCTCCCAGTTTACGATTCTTGGCCTGAAATATTAAGATTACATTATTAAGTATGTTTATCGAATATAAAAAGACTTGGTAGCAGTTTTGCTTAAAAAATATTTTACTATTCTACAATTTACCAAATACCTATCACTTCATATAAAACTGTCGCGTCCTTGAATTAAACGAACGGAGTGATTCGTTCAAATCGAAATGGAGCACTCAATGTCAGTCTATTTGAAAGCTTCATTCCAATAGCCGAACGGGATATGTCATATCGCTTACAGGAAATATTATGGCGTGGTAAAAAAAAATCTACACTTTCTTGCGGGCCCTTAGTACGCCCCAGGAAGGCCGGTTTGCAACATTGTTGCGGTGGGCGATTGTTTTATTTCTTTTTATTCCCAACCAGCTGAGGTCCGGTCCTGTGTAGTGGCCTCATCGAGCGTTGGCACATTAAAGTACATTTATTTATGCGCAAGCACATACGTTGCGATTTTAAAGTAATCTAATATTTAGATACTACATCGTCTATCTTACCAACTGGACAAACAATTAATACAATTATAATATATTCTATTATTCTATATATTAATATAGATAGCAACTCTTTAAATAAACTGTCATGGTCATGCATTAGAGTAATTATTAACGGAATTTTTCTTATTAATGAGCATGATAAGAATCTCGTTAATAATCACTCTAAGGTGGCGCCTCTTCATAAAATCAAACAATATTATACATATTTTTAAGTAATGGTTTATGGGAATAAACATATATTTTTTAACAATTTAACACATTTCGGCAGTTTAATTACACAAATTAAGATTTAATATAACAATAATAATAGAATTTTAATACAAATGAATTGTTCCAATGCAAGACAAGTGGTTTGGTGCATACATGCACGCATGATTGGCGTCATTCGAGTAAGGAAACGCTTACAAAAACTGCGCGGGCGCATGTGTGCGCTAGTATGCGTGTAATCTAGTAAATGTGTTGCTAACTCGACCATAAATATAAAAAAAAGAGCTCAAGATGATAAATATTTGGTCACCCATCCGATGACCGGCGTTTGCGAAAGATGCTTAATTTCAACAATCGTGACCGAGCGCGTTATCCGCTGCGCCATCGAACTACTCTTTTTTAGTTCGTAAAGTTTGTATATTACTCTCACTTTCAAACTAACATATTTGCCACAGAACATTAAGTCTGGTGGAATAATTTTGACACATAATAAAATTACCGTTGGAGCCTGGGTGGAAGGATTTCGTGGAGAGGAGTGGAATAAGCCCAATAATGTTGAGACGTGATGAAACGCGCACGACAATGATGAATGAGCGCAGTGCGCCGGGATGTAATTGTAGTCATTTTATTGAATCCATCAATCTTCATTTAGACTGGACATATATAAACAGAGGAGCCTGATATTGGAGTGGTTAAAGCGCCCGGTCTGCGATTGCTAATCTTAAGGAACCTTCGCTAAGGCTGGTTATCGGACAGGTGACCAATATTTATTATCTCGACCTACTCCGTGCTTTGGAAGGCACGTAAAGTACATACTTTTCATCTATTTATTAATACTGCACTTTTGAGCATATTGCGCGAGAGTATAAGATTTGGCATAGGTAGGTCGCGCCAAACTTCTAGTCCCCTCTGAAGTTGCTTCGTTGCGCAGCTGTCGTCCTCGCCTTCGCCCTACTGACGCCTATTTTTTACTACTGCGACGCGAATCGCGCCAACTTCAGAGGGGACTAGAAATTTGGCGCGACCTATACCTAGTTAAAGTTCAGATGGACAAGATACGCCAAGATAAAAAGTGTGAATAATATAATAATATCCTTAACATAACCATGCCGTATTATTTTAATCAGCTGACTGGCTTTTCAAATTTGGATATCGTTTAAATGAAACAACTTTTACGGATCTACTCGCGTTTATTTTATTTTACATTATTTAATGTTTATCCTGACGTTTCGGATCCTTTGCAGGGTCCGTGGTCACATCGTTGATTAAAATCTAGTTTTATTTATTAAATTGGTATCTGACCATATTGGTTCGAGTCGGTTCCATTGGAGTCAATCGCAGTAATTCTATTATTAATAAATTTATTATATTTCGGGTTTCGGTAATATCAACTTTAGGATTAACTACCTTAAACTATTACTATGAAATGTGAAAACATATTATTGGTGTTTCGTTATATTTAGAGTTTTTTTAGTAGTAATATCGCTGTTTGTTTTCCAAATAAAATAAAATAACCGCCTCTGTGGTCTAGTGGCTAGACCACCGGTTTAGACCCAGAGGTCCTGGGTTCGATCCCAGCGGGGGCTTGTTTGTCCGCCAGGCTAGCTACCACCATCTTATCAATATGTCGCCATAACATCAATGTTTGTGGCATTGCTGTGTTCCGGCAGCTACAGATAATTTAGGCCGTGCCTCACTAGTTGAGGATCCCGGGTGAAGTGCGCTTCCATCATTGGCCCTATCGTCACTTAACATCAGGAGAGATCAAGGCACTGTGCTGACGCGTTGATATAAAATAAAAAATAACATTTGTGAATTATAGTCGAATTTTGTCCACCGGGCGACCAAGAGTATGCTTGATTCTGTGTGTTATCACAACAAATTCAGTTGCAGCTAAGTTTGTATCTTCGGAAGGTTTTACATGTATAAAAGAAATCTAGCAACAATACTAGTTTTTGTTGCGGTATAATGAAGATATAAAGATAATTATACATATAAGGTCACATTTTATTAACTGCAAATATTTTGAGGATAAATTCAACAACATATATAAACTATTTTTATGAAAAAACCTTAAATGTTTATACGCTAGTTTTCAAGAAAAGCGCCGTAAGACATATCGATTAAAAAGGAGCCGAAACAGAGAGGCCGCAATGCTTTCACCGCTTACACGTGCCCGTAGTTTCATTCAAAAGAGCCGGCAGATAGGCCGCTCTTAAAAATATTACAATTTTTGTGTCAGGAAAAATTAAAAAAAAACTAGCCTGAATTTTTTTTAATGATAGGGCCTTAATGATTATTTCTCTGATATAATTAGATGTTTGTCAAAATATTTGCAGTTGATAAAATGTGACCTTTTTATATCCTACTGAGCCTGCGAGAGCATTGCGTGGTTGCTGTATACATTAAGATTGTAAACTTCTCTTATGAAATTAAAAAAAAACCATTTACTTTATTTTGATGCAGTCATGCTTAAGGGATAATTATTTTATTTTTTACACAACTTAATTCACGTTGCAACAAAGCAGAAAGCGAAAATTAATAATAAATTAAGTTATTGAAATATTTGCAATTAAAATTTTACTACATGTCACGACGAACCGAACGCCTTATGTCAACGCGACGGGTGGGTGATCTTGTATGGAGGAGAAACGGCAAGAAACTTCTTGCTAAAGCTTTTCTGTTTTTCCTTTCCACGTTGCCATTTTTGGAAAATGCACTCTGATCCTGATAGTAGAAGGACATTTATTAACACAAAAAACAAAAAACAAAGATTGTTTTTATTTTAGTAATGTGAAAGGCCCCAGTGCTCTCTCTGTTGTGAAATGAAAAACGTACATGTATAAATAAGTATTTATATTAATATTGTTGCGAAGAAATTACAATTATAAAATGTGTTGAAAAACCACTACCAATAAGGCTAATTGTGCGTCTGACGCGATAGTCAGAAAATGCGAATTCGAGGCTCTAATGTGGATATTTTTTACAATATTCTAGTACAGTTCTTATATAGAGGGGGCTCGATTGCGCAGTGGTTAACGCGCCCGGTCTGCGAGTGCTGAGGTTAAAAACGCAAAGGCCGGTCATCGGATGGGTAACCAAAAATTTATCATCTCGAGCTTTTCCGTACTTCAGAAGACACGTAAAGCCGTTGGTCCCGGCTGCATTAGCAGTCGCTTACAACCACCAATCCGCACTGGGCCCGCGTGGTGGTTTATGGCCCGTTCTCCCTATCCATACATAGGGAAGGCTCGTGCCCCAGCAGTGAGGACAAAATTGAGCTGATGATGATAATGATGATTATGATGATTATGATGATGATGATGATGATGTAGTATAGTTTACTTTACAGGGTAGGCAGGCACCTTGTAAAGTAAACTATACTACAGTAGTGTGATTTTTAATTGATATTCGCTTTGATGTGCGCTACTTCAATGTCATATTAATTTTAGTTTTCGTAAACGTAATCAAATGAATACGGTTAGTAAAAAAAACTCACATTAGGCACCCTGTAGTATAGATACTTTAGTATACTATACTGTACTATTCTATTCTAAGTATACACACTATATACAAAGTAGATTTTTAACAGTGCATTTCTCTTGATTCCAGACGGCGCAGGAGCCCTCCGAGCCTCCGTCGACCTCGTCCGGGGCTGGCGAGCCCTGACGCGGCCCGGGACACCCGCTGTTCTACACAGGACACATGTAGTGTTGTGAGGTTTGTGTACTTGTGTACAGTTCGCGCACACCTGTGCTTACGTGTGTAACTATGAGTTGACTGTGCGTTGGCAGTGTTTTGTTTCTATTGTATGAAGTCGGAAAAGTGACTCAACGCAATTCGAATTTCGAACGGCCGATTAAGGCGCTGGCAACCATGAAACAGCGCTCTCTGTTGTCACATACATGTAACAGAGAATTCCAGTCAAAAATAAAGAGAAACGCTATTTATTAAAAACTAGCTGACCCGGCGGACTTCGTACCGCTTTGACAGTTTCCATCATTGAGTTAAATACTTATAAGTATATCATTTTCCATGACAACAAAACAAACAAATCATTTTGTATTGGAAAATTTAATTGTCGTTTTTAGTATTTTTTTTAATATAGCCTATGTTACTCAGCGCTAATATAGCATTCTAATGGTGAAAGAATTTTTAAAATCGGTCCAGTAGTTTTTGAGTTTATTAGTTGCAAACATACATACATACTTAGAATCATACACACAAAAATACAAAGGTTTCCTCTTTATAATATTAGTATAGATATATAAAAAAATGCGTATTTCTAATGAGTACTACGAATCATTGATAATCATGTAAATTGATACTGTTTAGAAGTGACTCTATTTTTTTTCTATCGAGAAAATGTTATAATTTAAAATTTTGGAAACACTAACATTGTTGCAAATATGGCCTTTTATAACATATATTTTTCTTGGCGTTGTACGTTGTATACTTTTTAAATGCAAATGCGCTGCATAAGTTAGTGCATTTCAGAGTAGTCAGCGTTTTAAACAGACTATCAGTTAGAACGTTTCGGTCTTAACCTGATCGAGAATAAGCGACCCTAGTGACTGAGTTACGCTCTGGAGCGCTTCTTATGGGGGAATTAATAATCCAAGGAGAATATGATAAGTTTAATTCAGGTCCTTTGATCAACAGATCGAAGTTCAGGTCGTATTTGCTGCCTGTGAAAATGTGCTGCCATGCCATTCCCTCTAGAAACCCTCTGACGGTGTTACGATCACGTCTTGAGGAATCCTTTCTGTCCGCCCCACAATGATCGACGATGCTGTAAAGGCCACATGCTGCCAATAGCTAACTGTCACAAAAAAAAACATCGCCAGATATAAAAGCTAAATTGCGCTATGTAGATACTGCGGTCGAACGCAGAGATTAGCTGGATTGTCATGCGACTTCACCAATATTGCCAATGCTAAAAGTGACACGTTTGCTGTGGCCCTAAGCGGCACGACTTCTCATGGTAAATATGATTGATTCCTTGATTAAGTGGACTGGACTTAGCTATCGCTAATTAACAGCCGAAATTAATAACCTATATCTGGTAAGAGATAGGCCTATCTTAGTTTAGTTACCAAGCAACCGCTGTTATTTTCCGATGATTAACAGAAATAACTAAGCAACAAAGCTCTGTAGGCCTATCTCTTGCTGAGGATAGGTTATTAATTTCGGCTGTAAAACAAGCTATATGGGATCGCAGAAAATTTTGTATACTAATCTCCAAACTTCAGTATGAAGATTAAAGAGTCGTACGAAGTGCATTGAAGTTATCGTTATCGTTTCATGAAAATTCCAGTAGATATATCGATTGTTGGTCCTATGTATAGGGGCGAAAGTGCAAAATTATAACTTTTCAAGAAAGGCTCTCAAAATATACCACATCAACATTATAAATGTAAAAAAATAACACATTGAAACTTTGAGAGCCTCTCTTGAAAAGTTATAATTTTGCGCTTATACCCCTTTACAATTCTATGTTGTCTATGTTTGTATGTATAGGGGTAATAAGTGCAAAATTATAACTTTTCGAACAATCGATATATCGAAGCGAAATTTTGTTGGTTACTGGTTTGAATGTTATCTTGTGTTGAGTCACTTTTTATGAGCTGTGTTTTGAAATAACTTACGATGTATGTGGAGAAATCTCATAACGGATTAGTTTAATATTTGAATTGTTACCATTAACGTATTGGTGATGTTTTTCCAAGTAATTTCTGTCAAAAGTTTTGCACGGACTTTCGATTTTTTTTGTTTAATGTTAGCTTATTATGACAACGTTTCTAATATGTTGTAAAGTAACCGAATGTCTTGAGAAAGTATTAAAATTCAATGTAACGAAAAATACTATAAAATGCGGAATGTAGATTATTCATAAAAAAATTTAAAGAATTTTTTTGTTTAATGTTAGCTTATTATGACAACGTTTCTAATATGTTGTAAAGTAACCGAATGTCTTGAGAAAGTATTAAAATTCAATGTAACGAAAAATACTATAAAATGCGGAATGTAGATTATTCATAAAAAAATTCAAAGAATTTTTTTCGTAAAGAATTTACGAATTTCATATAAATTAACTATGTAACTTTGAATATAATGTTCTAATAATGGTGGGACTGTCAACTGGTTAATAAAAAATATTACGAAAAATTTTATCGTGCGTCCTTAATAAAAAACTACTTTTTAACTAATGAAACAAAAAATTCCGTCTGCTAGTAGTTTATAATAATAGTCGCCTACGTTAGGAACAAATAATTATGTGGTATGTTGGACTATGGTAAAGGTAATGGGTACAGTCATCAACAAAAGTTGATTAACACTTTAAACCAAGTTCATAATAAATAAGTTTACATAAGTTGAAAAGCGCCTTTTAGATTCTTTAGATAATTTTACTTAACATTTGTACGAAGAAACAAAGACAATTTTATGAATCGTCAAGACTTTCAAGACTTTAATAGTCCTCTTCTATACTCTCCGGCGCCTCAAAGTCTTCCTCAAATAAAGAACTCAATGTCAGTTCTATATTTTTTTAGCCAAAATCTTGTCCACTAATATTGGCTACTTAAAGACAGGGGATTAGGGTCTTTGGTGCATTTGAAAACTTTCTCTTTTGCCTTTAAACTATATAATCTCTAGCGCTTTGGTGTCTAGTTTCAATATTCTTTCAGCTGTCCAAACGAAGTTCTTTTCTGTCTCTATATTCTTTCTTTTCACTTCTGTCACTTTTGATGTGTGACTGTTTTACTACTTACAGGTCCTGTTTCTACTACTTACGTTTTACTTGTACTTTGAAAAAGTTCTAAATTGTCAGGCTACTTACGTTGACTGTCCTTTTGACCTCCAGAAACGGTGTAACGTATCCAAATGCCAGAAACACGTCATGAAACTTTTTTATTTCCCTAAATTTAATTTTATACCATAGAGTTTGGTGTTGTATTTTTTTCTGACTAGAGTAACACCATGAAGCTGTAGATATAAGGGTAACAAACCTAAATGCTGGCTAGGGTAACACCTAAATGTGTAATTTTCGACGGAATAAGATCAGGGAGTCTAGACAAGTGACATAACGCTAGCAGAATAGACATGGAATAGATTGATAGACGTCTAGAATTGACATAAGCCAACCAAACGCCATTTTCACGTATCGATGGCTTATATCGATCCTATAGGATAATCATTCTATTTAATTTTTGTTTTTATTCAAGTAGCGTTATGCCACTTGTCTAGGCGCTCAGTAGTTTAATTTTCCAAACTTTTTTTCGATATAGGGTAAAGGCAGAATTGTTGCCACAGCGAGATAGGTGTCATCATGATTGCAATCGTAATTTCACATGACATGTATTGGACTTTTAATTTGGCCTTTACCTTAGTGTTCAAAGCCCTTTGTTTCTCTGTGCTTGAAAGAGCTACTGATGAGAACGATAAAGGTACGATCAAAGTTTATGTAGGGCTGCCAATATCCGTCATCTTTCTCCTTATTAATACGGTAACAAGATATTTTTTACTAAAAATATTAAAAGTTAAAACTTTGTCGTGTTTAAAGTAAGTGATACCTAAGTAATTTAGTAAATGGTAGTCAAAGTTATTACGAAACTCTTCTCTTTGGCAAATAGTTCGCTGTCATTTATATAATATAAATAAATAGAGTACGTAATTTTTTTAAATATTTCTGTCACAAAATGAGGTGCATTTCAATGCGTAGTCAGTATTCAATAAAACCTTTTTATGCCAACTATTTAACAAATTAGGTGCATTAAGATGCGTGGTCAATATTCAATACAAAGTTTGTATGCCAACTATATCTAAAAAGTTATGCCAAAATTACCTACATACACACAACCCTATCGCAAAGTGTAGCCCTTAGCCTTAAGCTGTATTTCCACGCCTTCGCTTCCATATTACAATTTATGGCAGCTAATGAAACGAGTGGACCCACCAAGCTCGCGTAATTGCTGTTATATTATAGCATATGGTTATATCAGACTTTAAAATTTCCTCAATAGACTTTGAATTTTATATCTATAGAATACGGTTCAACATTTATTCAAGAAATTTGACAGTTTTTGATAGTCTGTTGTGCACGCGTCTGTACCTACCATGAGTTCTCACTGACAGCTCGCTAGAAACTTTTTACAGGGAACATTTAAAAATTTCAAATTTTAATAATATCCAGTGGCGTTCAAATTATATAATTACTTATTATTAGCTAGCTACGTAGGTAGTAAAAAAAATCAAATGCCTAGTCTTTGCTTTGACCAAACTTTTATTAGCTATTAGTCGTCTACTTACAGACTCTGAAAAAATTCTAAAATTCATGGTCAATGTTGCGCTAAGTCCAGTTTTTGAAAATAACTTCCATTGCAATCATACAGCTTCATGATTGCAATAAGATTTTACTAATGTCAATGATGACACATGACACTTGGGTTTGTAAGTAAAAATAGTTCGTGCTATTTGATGATATGCAAACATTAGGCCTAGCCAAGTGTCACACATAACGCTAGTAAAATAGAAATTGAATAGACTGATAAACGTTAACCAATCAAACATAATTTATAGGTACGTAGGTATCAATCATTCTCAGTGTTGCCGAAACTCAAGATCCAAAAAGCGATAGAAAAAACCTTTCAAAATCTTTATATTATAGAAATAGTCAGATTTAAAAAAAACGTATTTTTTATTGAAGTACTTTATTTTAAAAAAAAACGGGACGAATACTATATTAGGTGTTGACAATTTTGTTACAACCAGCATAAAATATAACATTTTCTTACAAAAATAATGAATATACTTAATCAAAGAAACTCAAAGAACAATGGGTATGTTCCGATATACACTGCGAGCACTGTCCAGTGCTCTTACTGGTGAGAAATTTGTTCCGTTATGGACTGACAGTATACTGCCGCAGTATCCTAGGGAAATATATGACGTCATAAATCGTCGCCATTTTTGTACTGTAAGCACTGGCATTTCGAGGTAAGGTGCTCTCAGTGCTTTGAACACGTGATCAACAGCGTCCAGAAATGACATGGATGACAGTATACTGGACTGCGTTCCGTTTTAAACAGTAACCAGTATAGCTAACTATAAAGGAACGGCTTCGCAGTATACAGTATACTAAATTGACGTCACACCTTACAGTGCTCGCAGTGTATAATCCAATATCGGTAGAAAATCATTAGAGTCGGCAGATCAGTGTCATTTTCGGTAAAAATACCAAAAAACCGGTAGGCCCAGCAACACAGATCATTCTGTTCCATTTCTATTCCGTTAGCGTTTACCACTTGTCTACGCCCGCCCTCATGTTGAATGCATTTAAGGTTGTAAAGCCATTTTATGATCGACTGTACACTTACGAGCATTAACACGTACACATCTTCGATTAGTTTTGACTCTTATTCCATTGTCTTAAGAGTTTCATTGTTAACGTGTTAATGCTTGTGTCTGTACTTCCTCATTTGGAATAGGCTCAAGTCTTATGGGTACCGTTGTATGCAGGGTCGGTTAGATGTGGGATTAGGCGGGGCCGCACTAGCCACGCCCATCGCAACCTTAGCTAGATACAGCTTCACGGTTTAATACCTCCAGCGTCCAAGTTTATTTTATTCATTAGTTTATAACCAGCTTTGTCCGTGATTCTGTTTTGAGACTTACGCTTTGGGTAATACGTTTTGAAATAGAAGTATGTTTGTGGATTCATGAATTGTGAGTGGCTTGGTCGGTGAAAACAACTGACATTCTAGACTTTTGATTGACTTGAAAGCCAATAAAAACTATTCACATTATAATAACATTGGAGACTTACAAAATTTATACTTGTACGAGATCAAACTGATTTGTGTAAATAGTCTGGCTAAGTTGAAAAAAAATACATGATTGAATACTTTGAAGCTTAATTACCTACTTAAGCTCAAGCTAAATACATGGTTCATAATGTGTATAATCAATGACAGTTTTAAAATATTAAAACTTCCATCTTTTACGATATTTTTAAAACAATATTTAAAAAATAAATAAACATAGTTATGTACTTCAATATTAAAATACACATTATTGAGCATGCTGGTTCGGGTAAACATTTCAGACTAAGCCTTAAAACGAGTAGGTACAGTCAACAGCAAAAGTCTATGTTCAAAACTCCAAGACCTACTAATGAAACTAATTATAAGTGTGTTTACATTACAATGTTTAACAAGAAAATTACAATATCATAATGGCACCAGTTTTCGACACAGTGACCCAATGTTCGACACCAGTTATAATCGCCAAAAAAGAATATAAAATTTCATTAATTTCATTAGAAATATTAATAGACGACTGCTTGGAAGCAGGTGGCCTGTCTTCAAATGTTGCTAAAATCAAAAGGACTATTCAACACAAAAATAATTTTTCAATTCGAACCAGTAGTTCCTGAGATTAGCGCGTTCAACCAAACTCTTCAGCTTTTTAATATTAGTATAGATTATCAAATGCAAGTTATACATAATAAACTCTTTTGTTTAATTTATAATGGTACTTTGTACGTTGACTGCACTTTTATTGTTTTTAATATGAGTAAGTACCATCCATCGTCCATCCATACATACATCTCAAACAACAATAACACTCGTTAATATTACGTAAAAAATGTTTAGAATGAATTTGAACTTAATAGATAGGTAATTTGGCCATAATTCCATCCCATTGTTTTTTAAAGTAGTAATTACGGAACCCTAAAGGGAACCATCCAGTCTAACAATAATTATAATGTATCACTATACCATTTTCTATTTAAATATATAGTAGGGGTAATGACATTGGTTCGGGTAACATTTATCACTTTGACGATAAAATTAAATTATGTCTTTGTAACTATTTGGCAAAAGTTCACATAAATATTAAACCTACTTACATGTAATAGAAGTATGTAGGTTGATAATTTCCTATTACATTGTTATGTACTGAAGATAGAATAAAAATCTCTTCGAATGTCTCGGTCGGTCTCTTTAACGAAAACGAAAATTAAGACAAAGAGAGCTAAAATTTGGTTTTTATTGCAATTTCACGTTTTCGTTTAAAGTGATCGAATGAAACTTGCAGTAGTCACTTTGTCGTTCCTTTAGTAAACTGCGTAAGTTATCTCAAAAGGTTCTCGCAAATATAAATGGAGCCTGTCCTTTTCATTAATTATTAATTATTGTTTAATTATTGTTTTTGTAAAAGAAATTTTATAAAAAGCAATCTGTATAACAGAGATTGATAACAGAGGTTGAGAAACTAAACTACACATGAATCGGTCTTAAGATTAATCCTATATATTTCTATCTGACAGAGAGGTCAAAATAAACAGCCCACCTTATCTAGTAAAGTAAAATAGTTCAGAAACTTTCATATTTACTTATCTGGAATTTAAGATTATGTAAAGTCATAGTTATGATCTTTAAACGCATTATAATGTTTCGATAATTGTTATTACCTAACTGTATATAGCTAGTCAGCATCGTGTATCTTTTATAAGGCCAGTGATATAACTAAAAAAATTACTATAACTTTTCAAAAAAAGTATGTTCGTTAATTTCACTAAAAGAAAAAAATTGTTTTTAAAAGTAATAAATTTTTTCGTCCATCGATTGTGCAAACTGCAATCTTATACGTCCTTTATTCTCTATTTTGAGACGATTATAAAGCCAAGACAAAGTCCATTTTAAATTGTACAACAAATGGTAAATTTTTGCTTATTTTTAAAAGTTGATATTAGATAAAAAATATGTTAAATAATAATGGAGATCGAACGTCTTTAATTTAGCATATAATCAATTTATTTATGATTATATCCCAGTAGGTAAATAGTGGTACGTTCACTACATAGGTACTATTAAATAATTAAACTATGTCATTAATGTATTATTTCCGTACCTACTTATTGTAAATAATATTGTATATAAAATTTTAAACGTGTGAAATATTTCATGACTAAGTTTTAATTAAATGAAATAATTTATGTTCGGAACATGTTTATTTCAAATGAACTTTTAATTTAAATGAGTGTGATTTTGATGTACTTTATACCTATCACTAATTTAAATTTATATTTTTTTTTACCTATTAAACTCGTACACACAAAACAGTTTTCGTTTGTTTCTATTCAGTAACTATGAATCTCATCGTCAACATTAAAATTGAATTTGTATACTTAGTATTTATCAAAAACACATTCATATATATAATTATAAATTGAAAGCAAATGTAGAACTTGTATAATTATCGTTTTTGTTATCACACAAAAACTAACTAAAGTAAAAATAGTTTATGTTAATTTATCTTTATAAGAACTGAATTTTCACTATCACTCTCATGTTAATTAGATCTAAATGTAAATTGTGAATGGTCCTAATAAGTTAAGATCTTTTAATTATTTGTAAGCTAGAATGTAATGTCATCACTTATTTATGACTGTCCTTGTAACTTTTTAATGTTTAGATGATACAAATTTAATCTTTCCATCCGCCCATGGAACGAGGCATCACACTGTTGTGATATAAATAACCCATTTAATTTAATATAATTCATTAAATTTTGGAATGTGCAGTCTTTGATTTACCCACGTGTACTATACGAAGGACGGCCGGCTATCTCATCAGAGTGGTTACCTATTGAAACGCATAACGTTTTTAGGCATAAACTGAAAATGCATAATGTTCATGGCCATAATCGTCACTGCCATAAGTCTTTATAGCGTAACTTCATAACGCATATCATCATATGGCCGAAATCTGTAAGGCATAATCATGGAAAGGCATAATTGCAATTATCATAATTAACAAAAGGCATAATTTAAATTTGGGTGACCAAAAAAATTATCTCGAGCTTCTCCGTGCTTCGGAAGGCACGTTAAGCCGTTGGTCCCGGCTGCATTAGCAGTCGTTAACAACCACCAACCCGCACTGGGCCCGCGTGGTGGTTTATAGCCCGTTCTCTCTATCCATCCATAGGGAAGGCTCGTGCCCCTGCAGTGGGGCCATCAAATGAGCTGATGATGATGATGATGATAATTTAAATTTGCCATAACATTTAAAAGGCATAATATTCAAAAAGCATACATTTGGTATTCACTACACCTTATAATGCATGCATGCAGCAAGCCTGCAGCAAGCGTGCAAGCAAGCAAGCAACAGGCAAGCGAGCTAGCAGCGTGCAAGCAAGCAAGCATGAACCATGCAAGCAAGCATGCAACATGTAGCAGGCATGGTTTCTGTCGCGGCTTCGGCGCTGCGGGGCTCCAGCGGTCCCACGCGAGCTGAGGAGCCCGGCCAGCAAGCCGAAGCTGCGGTGGAGAGCGAAAACCATCTGCGACGACTGCAAAGGGCCGCCTTGCCCCTTCGCGCCTACGCGCTTCTAAATTACACTAGGGGTCGGACAGACTACACTATGTGGAGTCGGATTTGCAGCGATTCGTTTCTGTCACTGACTTTTGTAGCATAACATTACTAAAAACACAACGTATTAACTTTTTAAGACTATATTTTAAATCAAATTAATGTTAAAATGCTATTTATATAAAAAAATCCATAATTTAAGTAAAATTACAGCAAGTGAATAATATACTTAATGTTGTTATAAGAAGTGTATTTAGATCAACTAAAAATTATATCCAATGAATATACCTTCATATATACCTTCATATACCTTCCTTTGAATTTAGTTCATTTGTAATTGTATGAAATTAAACACGAGGTGTGTTTATAAAAACAACATAAGATTATGTCAAAACAAAATTATAAATGTTAACAGTTATGCATAGTAAAATTATGCGTTTTAAAGTATGCTAAATAAAATTATGTCAAACAAAAATATAGATTTTAACGATTATGATTTTTTACATTACCTATGCATAATAAAATATAATGCCAAAAAATATTATGCTTTTTGATTTTTATGCCATATGATGTATGACAATCGAAATTATGACAATAAACAGTATGCGTTTTAAAGTGTCACCCATCAGAGTGCCTAGTGTGAGTTTTGTTTACTATCCGTATTCATTCGATTAAGTTTACGAAAACAAAAATTTGTATGGCAATTTAGCAGCGCCTCCTGGCGACAATCGAGAGAAGTTAAAAATTTTCCATACTAATTCTCGTTTTTTCCCCGGATATGTCCTAGTTTAGAGGGCGTCCGAAGAGCTTCCGGGTGGGGTTTCATTTGTAGCCCGGGTTTTAAAAATTTAAAGTCTTGGGACGCCGCCGCGCCGGTCGGTTTTTTTTGTTGACCTAGGGGAACAATATGCAAACATATTCAACTTACTGAGTGATCTGAGGCTGACATTTTATAGGAAGGCCGACCTAGTAAACGACCCCTAGGGTTGCCTTTAGCCTGGAAGGCTTTGAAGGTTATCGGACCGACGCCTCCCAGAGCGGGAGGCGCGGGTAACCTAGGGCCGGCGCTGCTTCGCCTCCGTCCTTCCCAAGCGTAATAGTTGCCCCAAGTAGACATATTCGTCAACCCGCTCTATCTCTTTACCATTCACCATGATGCTGCCGAGGACTTTTTGTAGTCTAAATGAGAGTGCTCATGGTGCCTAGTGCGAGTTTCATTCGCCATTCGATCATGTTAACGAAAACGAGAATTTGTACGGCAAAATCTTAACTCATCTCGTATGTCGCCAGGAGGCGCTGCTTCAATGCCATACTAATTTTCGTTTTCGTAAACGTAATTGAATGAATACGTATAGTAAACAAAACTCACACTAAGCACTCGGGTGACAAGGGATAGTTAACGCTAGAAATTGGTAAAGTCGAGCCTCTTTAGGCTCTTTCCCACATTCATATCTTGCCCACTTTCAATGTTAATTTGTAATATTACTAGGTATTTTCATTACATTACGACTATTAGCAGCCGGGACCAACGGCTTTACGTGTTTTCCGAAGCCCGGAAGAGCTTAAGATGATAAATGTTTGATCACATATCCGATGACCGGCCTTTGAGACAGTTGCACTGCGTTATAGACCTCCTCGTAATTGTCATCACTAGAAGGCCTCCACATAGTTATAAAGGACCACTATGCCAGTCTAGATAAAAATTAATATTTATAGATACGTAGGTACTCGAGTAAGGCCCTTACAAATAGATTAGAATAGATAGATATAATAGAATAAGTAGCTATACATGGAGGCCCATAAAATATATTATATATATATATTATTCAAAACTAGGGCACAAATGTGAGAAACTGAAGTTATTCGAAATATTCATCACAAACACGACATTAGTGTGGTTACGCCATCTATTCATCTGAAAGTAAAACTAATGAACCAGATTTTGTTGTCTGCTTTTTGGATACTTCGCCTATAGTAGTTAGACTAGCTAGGTACAGATGGCGCTGAAACGACTGTGTGTTTACTGAGGATGATTAGAATTTTTATTTTTAATGTTGTTTGCATTATTTTTTGCCACTTCAAAACATGTTATTCTATTCGTCGTCTAAATTGTTAAGTACAAGTAAATAAAAATAATATTTTATAATATTCAAACATTCAGATGAGTAAAGTAAACAAACATTTTGATAGACTTCGTAAACGTATCAGGAATGTCACAAAAAGGCACATAGGTCAAACCAAACAAGTCTAAAATAAAAACAATAATAAATGTAAGCCAAAGTAGCGGCAGTTTTTTAAAGAAAGGTAATATTAACTGTATACATGTAAAAAACCATTATAGGTATTACAATATAAAATATTACTTACTACGAGTGCAACAATATAGTTTTTTTAGAGGTTACATTTTTCAAAGGTTTATTTTATCTGGTTTTCAGACACTACAATGGCAGAGGTTAACTTGAACGACACTATATTTAAATATGAAAGCTTCATAAACGACGTTCTGAAAGAGGACCTGAAGAAATTGGAGATTCGTTTGCAGCAAATAAACGCCGAAGTTTCCGATCTCATTCAACAAAAGCATACTCTGAAAGTGGTCACAGACAAAAAACTTCATCCATCGGGATTCAAAACTCAAATGAATTTGGGTTGTAACTTTTTCATGGAAGCATCTGTAACGGACACATCTACTTTACTAATGAATATAGGGTTGAATCACTACATCGAATTAAGTTTAAGCGAAGCAAATAAATTCCTAGATGTAAGAATAAAAGGGTATGAAGAGAAAGCAGCTCTTCTTCAACAGAAAGCCGCTGAGACAAAGGCTCATATTAAACTGATGTTGTTAGGAATTGCAGAAGTGCAAAAAACATAGGTATATTGCTGAGATATAACTCTCGTCTATAGTTTATACACAATGTATCTTTTAAGTTTTATTTTTTTTACTGTTTAACTGTGTTTAATATCTTTTAGATATTTTTAAATGTATATCTATGAAAAGGAATTCTTAATATAAATAATTGTGCATTTAAAGCTGCGTAATACATTATGTGTTTAAGTCTCTGTAATAGGCAAGCAGCTCCAGTTCCAAATTTTTCAAAATGACTTAAATTTACAAAGCTCCCCAACCCAGAAGCAATTTGTTGCCATGGCAGAAAATGGCAGTAGTATCTTTCTTATTATTATTGGAAAATGTAATGTCTGTATATCGCACCTTCGGTGCAACAAAGTCACAACAACTCATTTTGTAATATTACAGGAGATGACTTTTAAGATTTTTTCGCCATAAATTTTCTTATTTCTGGTGTTAAAATCTTTATAAAATGTATTGTTTATTGTTTTTCCTTCGGTTTCTTCTGTTTCCCCAAATAAAGACAGTGTTTGCAGGGTTTGCAGTTTTCAATGCAACAAAGTCCTATCTGTGACTTTGTTGCACCAAAAGTGCGATATATACATTACGTATATGAAGATTATGAGAATATGATAATATGCTAGCAGCAGTTCCCCGTGTCATTTCTCATAATACTGCGTTGTTTGTCTTCGAAGTAGTGTTGTTTTTGTGGAAAAATAAAATAAATTTGGATGAATTTGAAATCTTAATTTCTTATCTTTATCAAGCTGGCTCACAGCATAACTTGTTTGTATACAGTTCAACATAAGTAATTAAAAAAACTTTATCTCTTTCAATAGAGCTGTTTTGATTAAAAGTATTTATATAAAACTTTTTAATGTATCATGGTCATTTGCTTTACAGTAATGATTAAAAAGAGGATTCTTACCATGGTTTTTGTTGTCTTTGAATATCCAATATTGATCATGTTTAGTTTTATAAACAAATTCAAATTCAAATCATTTATTGCATATCACATTACAATATAATAATAGGTGGAATATTTATTAAGGTATTCATGTGATACCCTGCAAGAACACAGCAACAGCATCAGAAGGCTAATCAAAAAATGTACTTCCGTATCTAGTTATAATTATACAATATTGTATAGTGGATTCATAGTAATATATTTTTTTTTAAATTGTATTAATAATTGTTCTCTGTTTTATATAAAGGTTACATATTACAAATTAAACAATTTAATGGAACAAATAAAGTGGCCGTCAAGACAAGACTGGTTAAAACCACCAAAATGTTGTTATTATAATAGTTTTATCGTATCCTGGATTCCGGAAATAGTTTTACATTAGTTACAGAAGAGATATCTTAGTTCCCATGAATTTACTTGTATTGTTGTATTTTATAGTAATGGACTTGGAAAGATAAAAAAATATATATTTTTACCCTATACCATTAAGAAGGACGTTATTCCAAAACGTATAGCTTTTGTTTCACTTCGATACGATTAGTATTTACAAAGTTATTGTACATAATTAATTTTCTTAAAACACGTTTAGATCGCTGGCAGTCGGTTTATATTGCGTAATGACATGACGTCACAGTATCCGACAGCCCGCCGGCCGCGAGTCATTTATACGCAGCTCGAAGTCAGGTAGGCTACTCTTGACGCAAACTCAATCTCAATACAATTCCAATGCGATTAATAAGTATCGATATTGGAATAAGTTTCGCAATTTCTGAACGCCCCATCTCGGTAATAATTTGTTCACTCAATTTCCACGCAATTTAATTCCAACGTAGCGCTATCATCGCCATTTGAATTTTTTAGATTTGGGATTGGAATTGTATTGAGATTGAGTTTGCGTCAAGAGTAGCCTACCTGGTACGAAGTGTGTTCCAGCCAAGGAGATTAAATATAGTAGGCAAGTTAAATGTCTTTGGTTCCAGCAAACACTACAGCCGTGAATGGGCCGCGCCGCCCGCCAGGCGCATTGTTATCTTTACGGAAAAACAAAACCACGTGATGATTTTTAAAATTTTTGAAAAAATACTCTGAAGTAATTAGCAGTAGGTAGGTACTACAGTAAAAAAAAAATATTTCATATTTTAAGTTGAAACTAATAGTATAGAATAGAAAAAATTAAAAAAGTTCCCACCCTCATTCTAATTTACATAATTACAATATTTTTTATGAAAATGGAAAATTTTACAATTTGCTAAACATTTTTATCACTCGTGATCTTGTCGGCAACTGTAAGTTAGCCCCCTTCATTCCGAACACTGCTGTTCACCAACCCGAATTTGGCAAACCTGGGTCTGCCTTAAGAACCTAGTGTCTGTGTGTGCCTAGAATTGTGTCGTCCAGTATACTATAGTAGGAGGTACCATACATTATTATTAAAGCTGTGGAGTTTCTTGCACCCATTTTTCTCCACAGCTAAAAAATAGACGTCCTGGGTGTCTAGTGTGAGTTTGGTTCACCTGCTACCTATCCGTAGTTATTCATTCGATTACGTTTACAAAAATGAAAAACAGCCCTACTTAGATTTTTAAGTTTTGATAGATAGAAAGATAAGAAACGTTAGGTGTAAGACAAACAAATTATGTTTAGTAAGTCAGTCTATTATAGAGATTCATACCGAACACATCTTTTTATTTAAACTCCTTTTTACCTGACTGCAAAGGAAGGGTATTGTTTTTCGCGCCTATCTTGTATGTAATATTCTTTATAAACATGAGGTATGGAGATATGAATCTCCAGAACCGCTCTGAACGGATTTACATAATTGAGGTTTGTGAGGCAGCCTCTCAGCGCACCAACGCCGCGTGGACGCCCGAGTCCGTTTCTGGACCACTATGCGCCGGCCCGACGACGGACGCTGACACTCGAAAGTCGCCAGTGGGGGGTCCCTAAATAGAAAATCAACTGAAAAGGCTGGAACATGATAAAAATCCAATTTATGCAACATCATACATAACATGCAGTCGGGAGGCATAAAATTTAATGATAATTCAAATCATTCTCACTTGTGCGCGCGTGCCTGACTGTGTTATAAATTGAATTTTTATCTTGTTCTGGCCTTTTCAGTTAATTTTCTATTTAGTTAAGTACTTATTATTTTTTACGTAGGCGGGTTTTTTGTTTTTTTTTTTTAATTTTTTTTGTCATGTGGGAATAAGGCAGCGCCTCCTGGCTATATACGAAAAGAATTAAAATTTTACCATACAAATTCTCGTTTTTGTTAACGTGATCGAATGACGAATGAAACGCCTACGTCAAACATTTTTTGGACGATTTAAAAAAGCACTTTTTTATTTGATTAAAAAAAATACTTTCGACTTTGACTGTGATTAATTAGCTCATAATTATGCAAAATTATACATTTTATACTGTAAATCGTAAGTACAACACACGATGCGAAAATCCCCCCTCTCAGACTTATGAAGAGTGCCTAACTAATACAAAATGAAGTATCTGCGTTAAACTCAATTAGCGTCTTAAATACCCATTATCAGCTCAAAACCTGCAGCACTAGCTTATAAATTAAAAGTTAATTTGAATATTTACCGGTCTCAAGATGGGGGTCGTCAATTGATTGGAAAGTAATTGCATAAAATTAGCATTTAGGGTTGAGGCACGAAATAAGAAACCTCAGAAAGTAAGCTTGACCCTTTCACAATCAAAGGGATGTATATTCCCACCATATTTTAAACTTTATGTGATTGAGATAAGATTGAAAACCAATGAAATATTAAAACATGTTCTGTCTGTTAAAGGGTATACATACCGCGCTCATCTCAATCCAGTCCGAGCAGCTGGTGCATCCCCCATTTCCGTAGGCCCAAACACGCTTTATCAGATCCCCTAAATCAGTTATCACGTGACCTGCCCCCCAACCGCCTAACTCTTTCGCCTTCGATCGCTTTGAAGGCGAGACCCTCGCCTCGCGTTCTAATATAATATCGAAATATAATATCGAATAATATCGAAAGCTATAGCCTATAGCTATCAATATTGCTTTCATAATCCTTTCGAAATGACAAGATGACGCCTCCTCCTCGCCTCGCCTTCAAGGCGATCGAAAGCGAGAGAGTTAGGCGGTCGGCCCCTACTTGCGGTAAAGGACACGTCACTTAGTTAAGTCAGCCGACATAGGCAGCATCACTGCAGATTGAGCGTTGAGTAAAGCCAACGTCGCCTCCCATCCACGGAAGGCGACGATGGTTCCGTTAGCCTTCACAGCCCTCCAGGCTAAAGGCAACCCCCAGGGGTTGTTTACCGGGTCGGTCTTAATCTTTTAGAAGGCCAGCCCCGGATTTTCCGTAAGGTTGAATCTGTGAGCATTTTTTCCCTGGGTCAACAAAAAAAACACAGCTAATGCGAGATTCCGTGTCTGTGAGATTCTCCGAAGGGTTCTGATCGGATCAGGATGTGTGTGTGTGCTCGAGCGCTTTGTATGAAATTTACATTCTGCAGTCACTTTATTTTGCGGATAAGGTAAGTGGCCTGGTATCTTGGCCTGTTTACTGGTTGCTCAAAAGTCGGGTAAATGTCAAGCATAATTTTGTATATTAATTAATTGCCTAAGAATCTTCGCGTACGTAGGGAATTGGTTTTACGGTTGCTTGCCGAGCTAAAACTATTTAGGGTAGAGGTACCAGGCAGTGTTGACAGGACAGACCGTACGTTTCCGAACATATGGTTGAGCGAAGCGAAGTCATACTCGTGAACGAGTGCAGACTGTGGAGGCTGGTCTGCTCTTGCATACTTATTTTAATAAACACTAGTTAAACGTAGTACTATTAGTTATTCTGTGGTTAAACTTTGCTTTTCTTAAACAGTTTTGACTTACCACTTACCAGTACTGTATGACATTGTGGAAATTGAAATTGGTACCTACCTAATCTAATAAAAAAGCTATTTAGTTAACCTTGGACTAGCACCTAATCTTGAGTTAAATATTATAAAGTCTAGAAAGCGCAAGTGGCCCTATCTATAAGCTAATTATGTTTTGGTTGGTATGTTGGATTAATAAAATATGTATTACTTTAACCGAAATAATTATATAGGGTAAGTGGGCACTTGAGCAGACAGTCACGTCACAAATCTCATGTAAAAGGTTTTAGGTAATATGTGGGCCAATCCCGGCGGCACTGCAATGCCGGGCCGACCCGTGACGGGAGTGGAGCGAGCCCCGAACATCCCGTCGATATACAAAAATCAGTTTAATATACTGGTCCCTCAGTGAGGGAACTTTCAGATATTAAGCTGAAAAGAACAGATACTACACTTTGATCTTAGCCAAAAGGCCGAGAAGCGATACCGTATGAGGCGACCCGGCTGGGGTCATGAAACGGGTAAAAATCTCTATACCGCCATTCAGAAAGTGACATAAACAGCACAGTGACATCTATTCGAATAATGTTGTACTAAATGTTAAAGTAGTACAATTACATAGAACGCACAATAAACAAAACCATTAAAAAAAATTGATGTATATGAATATGCATGTGAATTTATTTTGTGTATTATTTTATTGTTTCATTACATCATGACTACTTACACGTCTTATTTATAGCTGTTCAGCGCCATCTTTCCGTATTTCAAGGCAACACACAACTTAGTAGTACTACGCTATTTGTGTAGAGGGCGGTACTGAGTCGTTTCACTAAAGCGCCCTCTACACAATGTTTCATTTATTTTATTGTATAACGCAGAGTCTAAAAATAATATAAAAGCGGGCTTAATGTTAAATGACATTCTCTACCAGACAACAACAGGGCTACGCAGAAAGATTAGTAGACGGTGCGACGAAAACAAAGGAACCTATTTACTACGGAAATGTACTAAATCATATTCATAAAAAAGTCAAAAGAATAAAAAGTGTTCTTGTTTTATAAGGGTTAATGGGTATTTAAATAAGCGAACAAATAATATACTATTATTTTAGTCAAAATAAGTTCTAGAAAATAGTGTTCTGCATTTCATAAATTAGGTACGT
This sequence comes from Eudonia mercurella, assembly GCA_963082485.1. Lineage (NCBI taxonomy): Eukaryota > Metazoa > Arthropoda > Insecta > Lepidoptera > Crambidae > Eudonia > Eudonia mercurella. The sequence goes on along the minus strand of OY720041.1, from coordinate 5,015,302 downwards.
AGGTAGCTTTTGACTATTTATGAGTCTTATTCCATTGTATTAAGAGTACCTAACATTTGTTTATATGTTAATGCTTGTGTACATTTTAATAAAACAAATGTGGTAACGCTGCCAGTCCCAGTTCTTCTAAATAAGACAATCTGGTTTATCTGTTAATGCTTTTAGGATGCCATTGGGGCGGCACCTCACTCTGAGCATCATGAAGGCGATTCTTTTACGAAGGGTAAAGGCACCAGAATCCGATAATTCAAGACCAGTGTTCAACAGAGTTTTCGTCGCCAAAAAATGACATAAATTATTGTTTTCTATAGTTTATGCGAACACTACACATTGAAATGAAACGACTTTTACGGATCTTAATCGGAATGTAGGTATAATCTGACGTTTCGAATCCTTTGCAGGGTCCGTGGTCACAGGGAGACTGAGGTGTTGGTCGTCTCATAATTAGTCAGTAGCTTTTTAAATTTAATCAGGTGCGTTCCGTTTTACGCAGAAAGAGCTTACAGTATCTTTTGGTCTGGCAGTATGATGTTGGTGCTGGGATTTAATATTGTGTATGATGGGATCCCAGGCTGGTGGTAGATTCCAACCATCTTCTCTATTAAAATTAGGATGTTTTTTGATTTCAATAGCCTCGCGTATCATCCTAGGGATGAATGAATGGGTGCCCTTCGGTTCGCCTAAAATTGTTTGTCCTAATATGGTTTGGCCAAACCGTTTTGGCCTAAACTTAAAACGTACAATTATTGTTTCGCCTAAAAATTGTTTTACCACCATTATAGTTTGGCCTAAGAATTGAAAGGCCTAATTTTAGAATGTCTAATGTAAAATAGCCTAAACTATATTGGCATAACTTTATTTTGGCATACCGATTATTTCGCAAAAATTATAAAAGCTCTAATTTTAGCATATCTAAAATGAAATGTGCCAATAATGTATTGGAATAAAAGCATAGAATTTTATTGAGAAAATAAATTGACAGAAGCGAATCGCTGCAAACCCGACTCCACGTAGTCTTGTCTGCCCTACCCTAGAGTGCAATATAAGCCCGCGTAGGCGCGGAGGGGCGAGGCGGCCCACGAGCTAAGGAGCAGGTGGGTGGAGCTCGCCGCCGGGGCTGAGGCTGGCCGGCGAAGCCGGCCAGCAAGCCGAAGCCTCAGTGGTGAGCGAAAACCATCTGCGACGAAAAGCTCGCGTGGGACCGCCGGAGCCCCGCAACGCCGAAGCCGTGACGGAAACTATGCATGCTGCATGCCTACATGCATGCTGCATGCCTGCATGCATGCTGCATGCCTGCTTGCATGCTGCATGCCTGCTTGCATGCTGCATGCCTGCTTGCATGCTGCATGCCTGCTTGCATGCTGCATGCCTGCTTGCATGCTGCATGCCTGCTTGCATGCTGCATGCCTGCTTGCATGCTGCATGCCTGCTTGCACGCTTACATGCTGCATGCCTGCACGCATGCTGCATATCTGCATGCATGCGGCACGCATGCTGTGTTTCTGCTTGCATGCTGCATGTTATGCTGCATGTCTGCATGCATGCTGCATGTTATGCTGCATGTCTGCATGCATGCTGCATGTCTGCATGCATGCTGCATGTTTGCTTGCAAAATAATGCAATTCTTTTGCCAAGTTATTTTGCCTTATAAAAATGAGTAGGCGTTTTGTACTTTATGATTTTTAATTTTGTGCGAATTAATATTTAGGAATTGTAAACTTTAGGGATTACGAATTGTTCTGCCAAATGACGCATTTGGTAAATGACAATGTGGCGATAAAAAGTTAGGCGAAGTGAAATTAGGGCAAACACGATTCTGAAGAGTGAAATTAGGCGAAAAAATTTTAGGCTTTTCGTTTGGGTGCCATTGCAAATTAGGCGTACAAAAAATTAGGCGATCCGATAGAGACCCTGAATGAATATTTGTGGTTAGCGAGCGAGTATTTGTGGTTTATCAAATCTGATGTAGGTAATGGTTGGGCCCCTCTATAGGGCATGTTCGCGTACTGCAGACTTATTTTCGCGCCTATGCTGGTGGTCTGTATTCAATTGTTGGTAAAGACTGAAAACAGCTCATCATCATCATCATCAGCTCATTTAATGTCCCCACTGCTGGGGCACGAGCCTTCCCTATGGATTGATAACGGGCCCAGTGCGAATTAGTTGTTATTAACGACTGCTAACGGCTTTACTTGCCTTCCGAAGCACGGAGTTCGAGATGGAAAATTTTTGGTCACCCATCCGATGACCGGCCTGCGCCAAAAAAAATCTGTTGCTGGCCCTTATTTTTAGTGATAAACGGCAGAAATGTCGGTCACTGCATGGTTCCTATCGACCCCTGGTGCCACTATCCTAGTATAGTATAAAATCTATCAGTACAGGCTTCAGGGATGCTAACAGAAGTTAGCATCCCTGATTCAGTAAAGAACCGAGGAAGGCCTAATAACATCCTGAAAGCATTGTTATAATGGGGGGCAAATTTTTCTCCAATATTGGTCCAATTTCTTTTATTCAAGGTCACTGGTAATTTACTTTTTGTCACCAAAAATTTTCGAACGATATTTATCTTCATAGTTAAATTGTAAATAGTTAATTGAAAAAAATATTATAGTGTATAATGTCACTTTGAATTTTCAGATCACTGGTGAGATTTAAAAATCGGCCCCTCAACGCGAATAGTCAAGCGTTAATGAAAATTTGTTTGGCAAACTTTTAACTCTTCTCGTTGGTCGCCAGGAGGCGATGCTCCAATGCCATACTAATTTTCGTTTTCGTAAACGTAATTGAATGAATACAGATAGTAAGCAAAACTCACACTAGGCGTGCTATTTTCAGTTATGAAACTTTGACAAGATCTGTTAACACTGCCAATCGTATTGGCCAAACTAAGTAAGTATCTCTAGTAAGTAAGTAAGTATAATAAGGAGCTCGATGGCGCAGTGGTTAACGCGCCCGGTCTGCGAGTGCTGAGGTTAAGCAACTTTCGCAAAGGCCGGTTATCGGATGGGAGACCAAAAATGTATCATCTCGAGCTCCTCCGTGCTTCGGAAGGCACGTTAAGCCGTTGGTCCCGGCTGCATTAGCAGTCGTTAACAACCACCAATCCGCACTGGGCGTGGTGGTTCATGGCCCATTCTCCCTATCCATCCATAGGGAAGGCTCGTGCCCCAGCAATGGGGACATAAATGAGCTGATGATGATGATGATGATGATGAAGTAAGTATATAAAGGTGTTTTTCCAGATTAAAATATGGAAATGGTACGATAAGGATGCGAAGGTAGTTTCCGCTGGGTATTAAAAATAAAAGACACACATCAAATAAAAGCTTAGCTTTATTACTCGTTATATTCACGAAGAAACATCCCTCACTGGTATCAACAAGTCTCCATGCTGACATTGCTAGTAGAGATACAATTTTTTCTTAAAATTTCTTTCACCGTATTTCGATCGATTAATTTTGACAATAATTTTGATCAACAGATTTTTTAACCGCCAATATTATACCAATATATTATACGAACGCAATTTTGCAACAATCCAAAGGCCTCGCGGCCTTGGACTTATTAATTTTGATACAATTTTTAATATTTCTTCCACAATTACTTCATTATGTCTACTATACCAAACAGTGGTTAGATTCTAAAACATTCACGGACAAAGACACACGCTCGTAAATTATAAGCATTATGACAATGTGATATTATATTAATGTATAAGTATTGTTGTAGTATTAAGAACCGTAATAATTAATGCGTAGTAAGGTTAGGTTAGTTTGGGTGACATTAGGTATGACGCCTTGTCTGAGGCCCACAGATTACAATAGTGACCCGCAATACCTAGCCATTCTAAGACAAATACCGAGGAATCGTTTACAATTTTTTATTTTCACTTTTCACCTTAAAACTTGCTTTAAATTTATCTTTTTTACATCCAGAACCATATAAACATCTTTGAGTTATTTATATATTTTTTTATCTATATAAACGCCGGCCACTCCTCCGCCTCTCGCCCCCGCCCCTTAACTTTTTATTTACAAATGGTTAATGCCCCTAAACGTTTTATATCCGACACTATATTCTTAAAATTAAATACAAAAAACGCATGACATTCTAATTTTTTTTTTTACCTAAATGTCCCCTTTTTTGTCATTGCTATTTTATAATTTACGAAATTTTGATCTTCATTACACCAACTTTTAGAAATATTCAATACAAAAATACTCTTTTTGAATAAAATTTTATACACGAGTCATTATATGGTAGGCGGAGAGGGGAGGCGGCGGCGCGGGCGGCTCCAAAGAAAAGCTTTGAGCCTCGTAAACCTTAACATCATGAAATTTGTACTAAATATATCGAAACGAGCGGACGCGGGCTCCTATCACTTAGCCGAAATGCGAGGATACCGAAAAGACGCCTAAATACTAGTCAAATTTATCTTGGCGCCGCGAAGCACCCCGGCCGCGAGTGCAGGCCGCACTGCATGGCGCAGGCGCAGAAGGCTCATGCCAGCCAGGGTGTCCCGCGACGCCCACCTAAAATAATTTCGTTTTATTTTCAAAATTTTGTCACTAATTTTATCACTGGTGTCCGCATCCGCTAGTAATAGTTTACAAATATATCAAACGAACCGCTACGCTTCGGCCGTAGCTCGCCGAACCGATCTAACGAAACCGAACGAACGCACAAAATGCCAAATGAACGTGTATCGCTGTTACGAATGAAGACCACAAGGATATTAAAAAATAACTTTTTTATAATTACATCCGAATACAAAATTATGAGCGCTGCTTCCGACCGCTTGGTACCACCTATTGTTGTGACGTCACGATCTGTTCGTATCCAAACAATTGGGTGTCCCACTTCATATTACTTAATTATAAGCGTCGGCAGTATTTTGTATCATTAGACTCCTAATAGTTAATCCGTGCTCAGTTTTTTTTTGTCAGTTTACATAATCAGATATTATAAACGAATGTTACTTATTTAAAACTACCTAATTTTCAGCACTTCTCTTATTTGATTTTTTTTTTCATTATTTCTCACGTATAGAAAAGTTGATACAGCTATTTGGTACATCTAAATGTTTTTTTACTAACTTCCAAAAATGAAATGCTACATACAATAGAGTCTATTACAATTTCGAAAATTTAGGAACCATAATACCCAAACGTGAAACCAAATACATTCTACATATATTGTTTTCTTTTTATATTTAATTTTGAAAATAATTTACATATTTATTTCATTTTAATCCAAACACTTCGTAGACGGATTCGAAAATACTAAAAATGTTAAGCGAAAACGTTTGATACATTTTTTTTATGAAACGTAAATAAACTATCATCTAAATACAAAGTCTCAAACAATAAGGAATGACTGTTCGCCGCAAGGGCGGTTTTCCAATAAATCTACATACATATTAATACAAACATGAGCTTTAAAGTCAACACCGAATTTTGTACTTTTTCTGTGGGATAGCCCCATGATCACTGTGGACTAAACACTTCGATGTTTCAAACTCGAGTCTTTACATTAAATTTAGAAAAATTGTCAACCCATAACTTAAAAATTAAATATCGAATATCTAATGATTTTCAATCGGCTTGATCGCCTTGAAATCCATTGTGGTCTTAGCTGTTGCACAGTGAATCACACAAGTATAAGATCCGGACAAAACATTTCACACTTAAACAAGACTTACAAAATACTGTTACAATTGTCTCTGCCTGAAAGTATACTCAAAACATGAACGGCTCCAAGTATCTGCAAATTACGGCATGTCGGTTGAATTCTGTTGATGGGAAATCAATACATTTCTATTGTAATATGTGTTGTATAGCCTGCGGTAACACATCTATTAGATAATTATGAAGAAATCTATGGAGAGATCGGAATAACGGATACATTACTTACTATACAAGGAATTAAGTACATGATTACTGTCAGCTTAGAGCTGAAACGCTACATATGCCGTACCTATCCATATTGCCTAGTTCCCTTACCTAATCGTGTGTCCCTAAATTCATCTTCCATGCATCTATTGTAAATGTAATCAATTCCATTTCTCAATTCAAATGGTTATTCTGCTTTCAAAATTTCTTAAACTTGAGACACACTCGTTCTATTTGTATTTACAGCGGTTCCTTTCAGCTCTAACCTGGCATTGTCTATGGTATTCGCGAAACAATCAACGTGTAACATAACACAATCCTAACGTAACATGGAACGAATGCTCGATCTCGAATCGAATAAGCCCTGCGGCGACTGTGTACTTGCTTACCGAACGGACGCTACCGTGGGAACTGAACCTGGGCTATTGCGGACTGTGTGGCTGTCCGGGGCGCCTGGGCGGGCCCCGGGGGGGAGGGGGGACAATTTGGAACTGAAAACTGGTGCCGAAAAAGGGGGAGGCTGCGTGTATATACTATGTGTCGATGTCTCTGAAAAAATGAGTTCCGTATCTCTCTCACCTAACCTGAACGCTATTCTAAGCACACCAGTCGACGCCTGGTCCATCCTAAACTGAGGTACCCTTATATTATCGTAATAGATCAAATGGTTACAAATCAAACGTTAACAAACGTGTAATATCAAATTAAAAATGCTTACACTTGCTTAGCTAGGACCGGCCGCCCGCCCTGCGCGGGTTTCGACTGTAAACTCAGGATGGAATAAGGTTTGCACAATTCCGCAAATCAATTCGCAATAATTCCCGTTTACTATTGTGAGCCTTACAAAATACCATTAGCGCTAAGATAGTTAGATTTATCATCTCTTTCTGTATTAAAACTATCGTATTATGTACACGTAGCTATACATCTCTGTACAATCTATCTTATCTGTTTATATCTATTTGAGAAGCGAAACTAATACATTATAATCATTTGTCCTGTGAAACTGAGGATGGAAACTGAAAGTGTGCCCGCGTGGCGGGGTCGGCGGCCGGTGACTACATGTTATAATAACAAATACATCGAGATAGGCGGCCCGCCTGGGCTTGCCTACTGGCGCCTGGGCCGCACCTGGGCGTCTGAAGACTGGCGTGCGGCCGCGACGGCCAGGAAGCAAGCGCAGGCGAGTCGCTACATATATCTACGAATCAAACTAATTATTCTTCTATAGTATAATAGTAAATGTGTGTATGTATACTGATCGTTCGTATGGCGAACTGTTGCGTGCGCGTGTGAGGCGGGGCATGCGCGGGCGCCGCGCGGCGTCCTCGGATGGGCGGTAGATTCTATTGAGGGCCCTTTGTTTTTTTTTAAATCTCTTATTATCGTGTACAAAAAGGAATATTTCTCTGAAGGCACTTTTGATCGGACGTTGTGGCCCAGTGCGAGTTCGTTTGACGGAAGCCGAATAGTGTTTTATACTGTAATTTTGATAATGATGTGAGGATGTCGGGCTATTGCTATGTGTTGCCTTCGTCTATTGCGCCTGTTTGGATTGTGGTTTGATGGTCTATTGCGGGGATGGCCGCCGCGAGGCGCCCGCCGGCGGAGCGCGCGCGTCACCACTACCTTTCGAAAAATATAAATTTTGAATCTAACTCGAATAACTGCATTAAAAAAATCTAATCACTGTATCAAGAACAAAAAAATTTTTTTCAATACTTTGTTAAAATCTCAAATTATTCTGGTTGTCAAAAAGTCCTTTTTTCTGTATGCCAAAACATTTTTCTGTGTTACAGAAACATAACAAAATGGTGTGACGCTCCGCTCTCGTGGTGTCGTGTGTTGCTTGTGTTGTGGCCCACGCATAATTTTGGAAAGTAGTATTTTTATCTAACAAATAAACTTAAACCTATGTCCGGGGCCCGCACTCGCAGACCCGGACCAACTGAAAGTCGCGATCTGAACATATTGCCGAAACATTCAAAATACAAATGAGGATGCTTACTTTAATACCAACTGAGGATGTTTAAACTTTTTAGAATTTTGTGACTTCATTATTTATTACTATTGAAAACTCTTTCTGCATGAACTTAAAACTGGCTATCGGTATAAAAATAATTTGTAGAATCTTTGTTTGTGGATCGAAAAATAACCCTGCTCTATTGTACTAATTGCTATGGTTAACGTTAATTACTCCTACTCGTAAAATAAGTGTGACGAGGTAAAGGTTGACAATTTTCGGGCACACGGGTGCGCCGGGAACGCAAACGCTACGTAGACTAATACAACTAACGTAACATGCTCCAAAGGACGAGGAAACAAAAAGGAGAAAACAAAATAAAAACAACAAAAATTCAAAACTTAAGCAGTTATTAATATATTAATCGTTTTTTTCTTCTTAAATAATAAATCAATAAATGATTTTATGATATACACAACTATAAAAACCATTTAAGATAATACTTAATAATAATATAATAATAATTATATATAGCGAAATATATTATGTGCAGAAATAAAATTCTAGGTGACTTAAATTTTCTCTTACTCGTTATAACCTAATGAATTTTCTAGTAGAGCGCGCGCGTGGCGTGGCGGCGCCACGCCACTCGACTTCCAACGTACAAATTCAATTTTTCATTAATTTAAAATTTTTAACTTTTCATCTCTTTTATCAATAATTTTGAATCTGAAGGCCTAAATGCGAGTGTCGTAAAATTTTGGTGTGCGAAACAGTCGTCGCGTCGTAACGTCCAAACTTTTTTGTCCGAAAAACTTTGTTATGCCGAATGCCGAATGCCGAATGTCGAACATTGCGCGTGGCTCGTGGCTCGCGCTCACTCCAGTTGCTCGAGGAAGTTGGGCGACTTGAAGTACTCGGGCACGGGATCGTCGAGTCGCGAGATCACCTTGTAGATGGACTTTTTCCAGCTCTGCTCAGCGTCCTTCCCGCCCTGAATGGCGCGGAAGAACTCGCGCAGGGTCTGCTCAACCACGTATCTGAAGTTAGGCGGCACCTGGAACGAACAAATTAACTATTTTAATAGATGAAAAAAACAAGGAGGCCACTACATCCCTCTAAGAGTTCCTGAATGAAACAAATATCTTTTCAATATAATTAAAATTTTTATTAAACTTACTAACAAATATACAGAACAATACCTATAACAAGAAAACGAAACATAACTCAACTGAACTTAAAAAAAAAAAAACAGAGAAATAAAAATAGCAAATTAAAAACTAAGTGCCTATAAATAAAAGATGTCCTCCAACTGTGGGCTCATGGGAACGGTCCCAAGAATGCTGGAAACATTGCCCCTCTGGATTGCCAAGCTAATACGCTGGCAATTGTCTCTGTGGTCTAGTAGTTGGACTATGGACCTTTGTTTGGTTGCTGGTAGACCTTGTTCTAAGCCCACCTAGCTAGCTACCATCACGTTACCTAAATATATCGCCATAGCAACCGTTTTAGTAGAGTTGTTGAGTTCCAATAGATAGCCTGTGTGAAGTGCGCTTCCAACTTTCGGCTTTGTCATCATTTACCATCACACGGGATGAATACCAAGCTTCCTAACTTTACGTCATGGTTGTAATATAAATAATCCTAATATGCCTCTATATAAGGTAGAAAAAAAAACAAGCCTTAAAATGTATTTTCGTAAGCCTACATCAAATTCTCTCTTCCCCTTACCTCAATGTGGTTGTTCCTGTTGTAGTGCAGGTTCAGCACCCGGTACAGCTCCGAGTCGCCGGCTACATGCAGGTCGTCTGCCGCCTTCAGACCCTCGCTGATGGCCTGCCGCGCGTACTTCTCCATCTGGATGTAGTAGAACTCTCTGCAAGAAGGAGATATGACTGTTAGAACACTATTTATTTTCGCAATTAAACTACAATATTTGAATGAATGAATGGTTGGATCAAGAATAAATACATATACACAATTGTAGAAATAAACATTACGAATTCGTAACATTACGAAGCCCGATGTTGGTTTAAGAGTAAAAACTTTTCAATACATAACTCAAAACCTTACGTACAATTCTAGTAGACACTTCGCGTCAACAATTCCTCGTTGTAGTGTTACTTTAATATACATACATCCCTCCACAGGGGAGATCTGTAGAGGAACGCTAGGCTTGCAGGCTATATAGGTACCTACGGCGACACTTCACGGCACAATGCAAATAAAAAAGCCATCGAAATCCGTCGAGAGCGGCAGAGGATTTGATTAGTCATTTCTGCTTTCTGCTCTGTGCTCGCGCCTCTATCTTCGCTATGGTGTGCCAGAGAGCGGATCGAGAGTCTCGCAAGGCTAATTACTTACGAGTTTGCATTCAGACGGGCTAATTCGGTTTTTCACGTAGCATGGAAGTGACGCGTATATTTACAAGTGCTCAACGCGGGAAAAACGTGAAATAATAGGTTGGGCATTCATGCGTTTAAAGTTAGCGTACAGATTATGTTTATATGTATACTAGGACGATTCTCTTTTAAATACTTATTTAAGGAAATTTACATATAAAATATTCGTATTGTTGATTAGTTTTTAAGTTTTTTAAACAACATATTGAGTGTTGCTGTTGCTACTATAAATATAATGTCATTATATACATATAAATTCGTTAAAGAAATGAGATTTTGTGATGTTGTTGTGGACAATCCCTTACATTACAGTAAAAAAACTGGGAAAACAATTAAATCTTTTATATCATAATATATAAAGCTAAGAATATTTAAGCTTTGAGGCATGTAGTAGAAGCTTTTTAAGCTTTTAGTAGGTATGTATTTTGAATTCGTTTAATATAGCAGGTCGTCGAAATAAAGCGGCGATGCTGCGTTATCAATCGACAGGTCTCATCTCTAAGCCACTTGCGAGAAAAGGACGTCCTCCAGCCTCTCGCTCGCACACCGAGGGCTTCTATTATTTTTTAATTGGCACTCAGCGGATATAGCAGCCTTACTAATTGAGTAAGTAAATGAAGTGTCTAAATAATTATGTGGTTGTCTTTTTGGTGCGACGCTGCGCTCTTCACACACTGAACACTCGTCACTAATTAGTGATTTGAGAGCTTAGGGCGTTAAGATTAGCCGCTAGGTGATTATTAGGGAATCGGAATGCGAGTGCGCCCATGTGTTTGGTATCATGTCTTCAATTATTGCTTACGGGCCATGTGTTTCGATTCGATGGTTATGACATGTCAAGTGGTAAGGACTTGCGTTTATTAGTTAGGTTGATAACATAATTATAACGAAATATCTCAACAATTTCTGAACTAATTTGTGCAACACAGTTTTTTGAAATTAAAGTTATATATATCTGTTAGCAACAAGCAACGAGTAAATATCAGGGACCCCGATTTTTTAAGATTTTTTTAGTAATTTTTTCAACAATTTACTAGAATGTATGGTAAGTTATTTATATCGCTTCTTTGGTATTCAGTAAAAATCGGCTCCACTCGATAAGAATCGCAACAGTAACGCTATTTGTAAGCAGTCCGTTAAGTCGACCCATATAGCGCATGCGGGCTGCTACACTGAAAAACAACGCGTAATAAAGGCATCAAAGAACACTCAAGCCTTTCACTAGTACCTACATCGAAATGTATTTGTCATTGGCTTTCAATCTTATTGCGATTACGTAAGGGTTAATTTTTGGTACCATCTATATTGCCATTAACAGCTAAAGACTTAAAAAGTATGCAATCACTTTAAAAAAAATGTAAAATGACAAATATGAGCCCGTTTTTTTTGCATAGTAGAATAGCTATAGTATATATATTTTATTGTGAAATTTAGGTTAGTATTACAGAATTTATAAAAATATGTTAATAGTTCTAAGCACCTATGTCACAAAAATCTTTTTATTTTTATTTTGCATAAGTCTATTCATAGAACTGTCATAAAGATGGAAATCTAACATAAGTCAAACAGAAGCATATATCGCTTAAAAATTGTTGTACTTTTCACCTTCTTATTAATGTATTTAAGAACTAATTTTGATTTCTGTAAAGTTGCCATTTTTGACTTATGTGCCGGCCCTATGTCTGATAAAGCTGAAGATACAGACATAGAAACGGAAGTGCATAATAAACCTCTGCCTAAACCAAATAATGTAATACTAGCAAGTGTCATTATTGCTGTATACCATTATTTGCTATAATTAAATTTCAATCTGGCACCAAAGTTTATCTTTTTAATTGGTCTTGTAGTTGTAGAGTTTACCCCCTTATACAAAGAAACAAAGCTTCTAAGTAATATTAGTGTAGAATCAGTTAGGTGGAATTAGTGGAAGCAGTATAATCATAGTATTTACGATAAGTTTGATCTTTACTTACATGATTTCAAAAATACCTAACAGTTCTTATCAAAGAATAAGTTAACAATGGAGAATTGATCATCATAACTATTCTATAAGGAATTTTATCGATTTTAAATATTTATAAAATACATATAGTGAAAAAATTAAATGCCCACCTGACCCAGCCAGGAATCGAACCTAAGTCTTCCGCGATTCGGGCGGCTGCACTGACCATTATGCTACCGGGAAGGCTGACGTAAGCACTGATTTTATTTAGTATGCAATTTTTTTCACAGTATTTTATAAATATTAAATTAGGCTTAAGTGTAGCAATTAGCACTTAAAAATAAAAATAAAAATTTATCGATTTTTTTTCATAGCAACCAAAAACGGTTACTATCCGAATCAGCTGTTACCAAGAAATTTTTTACCAAACGTTCACACAGTCACCCTTAGCTATAACGTATTTTTCCCAAGAAACTACTACGTTAACATACGAAATCTAACTCTGTCATTATAGGTGTAAAGTAAACTGTTGAACGGTGGCGTACCTTCGACTTTAGTTCGAGCAAAAATCACAATAGCCCAATATTAAACAGGTGACCGTTGTTGATACGCGATTGTGAACTTTAACACCATTGGGTTACAGACGTCTTAGAAGTTATTGTCTTGATTTTTCTTAAGGAATCGCATCTTGCTTTTACCTGGGGTTCAACTTCTTAGATACCATTGTGCCAGATAAATAGTTGCTCGTTTTTGCGAGACTTTTTTCTCTGCAACTGAATGAATGAGCCGGCGCGCCAGTTTTCTTCGGTCCCAAGTTCGACTAAAGACATGTTCATTTGAGTTCTCAAACTGCAATTGTTGGAACTTAACTCCAATCTCCAGTTTCGTTGAGTTTAAACAGTTTTTCTTTATTTTTGAGTGAGTCTGTTTGAAATTAGTTGATAGTGCCTGTCGAATTGGTCTTCTGTAGGTTTTTAAACGGATTTTTTAAAAACTTTAGTGTGGTCTCTACATACATAACTAAGTTTACCATTATGTATACCAATACATAGTTTTCCTGTATACTGATCTAATGTGGAAAAAATAAAATATATTTGATTGATATTTGATTGAGGGCTTATCACAATTTTATTAGGTTCGTATGAAGCTCTTCCTATCCTCCCTTCAGAATCAAGAATCAAATCATCTCTTAGAAATCTCTTTTAAAAATGTATTTATTACCTACACCCATCTTCCTACCTTATTATTGTAGTGATGGTTTTGTACCAAAATAAGAAAAAAAAATGTAAATATTTTCTTTTCTTTTTAAATAGTAATTAAATAAGGCTTTGGACAAAAATTATTATGCTGCAAAACTGCAATATTTATCTATTACTTGATTGTATGTCTATGTTTCTTCGTGTAATGTATGTATGACCCAATAAATGTGTTTCTTCTGCTTCATCTTATTTGTCAAAAGACTTCAATATATTTCTACCCTTGTGGTTGGCTCCCCTAAAGAGCGCATTCGATTCCCGTGTGAAACCAGCATAAACGATCGGCCCATAGACATGAGAAGTTATAGAACTGGCCTTTATCCATCATCTTTATCGCGATCCAATATAAATTATGTATTTATAGATAATTACATTTTAATTAATGGTTGTCCAAATAAATAATGTGAAGGGTAGCTGAACGGATATATGCTCGGGATAAATACGAGAAATGGTGGTTCAATTTCCATAGCTTCATCAGACTGCTGACGTGAATTAATATGTAGCTATTTAAAGCAACTTAAAAACAAAGGCGTTCGCTTGTTTTTCTTGTAATTAATTTACAGCAGTAGCTTATCGTAATGTTAATTAATGAATATCTACCTAAAATAAGAGATAACAATATTTTCCTTCCTCCGTTAATTATCACTTGTTTTATTAATAAAAAATGCCAGGTAAATTCAGCCATATTGATTCCTCAACGGTCTTTCTAATTTCGATGTCGATGCCGTGTCTATCGTATCCAAGTTTTAGCTCTACGCCAAGTCAAACCCAAGACGTTTCTTAGAGGGGTCCGCGGTGTTTTGTTTACTTTTTTTATTGCTTCCCTTATTGTTAACTCGCTTCGTGCGAATCTTTAATCTTCGTACGAAACTTGATTTGCTTTGGCCGTTCGTTCGTTAAAATTTGTAAAGTCACTGCTTTCAAGTAAACCACGGAATACAGTTCTGATATCTGTGAAGTAAACTAACTTACTAAGTTGGCAGCGACTTAAAGTGAATCTTAAGTAGACGAATGAAATAGTTAACTACTCAGTCAGGCCTATGTCCAGCCGTGGAAGGATACCTACATGCTAAATATAATATTTATAACGATGATGATGATGAATTTCCTAAAGTGCTTTAAGCTGTGTATTCATGTGGGAAGGCCTGAATCCAGCTGTGGGACGTTAATGAGCTAAATATGGCTGTAGTCATATCAAGCACTTACGAGTATTTAATTGTTATAGGTACCTAATGTATGTGATGTTTGTGATGTATTGTACCAAATACATATTTTTTCTTCTATTTTTATTTCTAATGCAAAAAAGTCTCGTCGACTTTCAATCGATTTAATTACCGTTAAAATTTTCTTTGGCTTTATAATCAAATCATTTGTGGTAATGTGGTCGAGTACATTACGTATTATGTTCGCATGCGGGTACATCCGCTGTGTGATAAATGAGTAAGAACCTAACTGGCTTACCTTTATGGTTGTCTGGAAGAGATCACTCTTAGTGATAAGACCGCCCTTTGTACGTGTAATTTTTATGTAATTTTTTGTCAAATGTTTTATTTTTGGTGTACAATAAAGTTTATTTATCTTTATCTTATGTAATATGTCGTATATTATGCGAAGAAATATTATAATTATATTTCTTTTATGTTAAACATTCAGTTCAAAATTTTACACAAATAATCTTTTGGTTATATTTTAACAGTCTAGTGTCAGCAGCTCAATTTTATATCCCCACTGCTGGGGCACGAGCTTTCGTTATGGATATGGATAGATAGGGAGTACGGGCCATAAACCATTACGCGGGCCCAGTGCGGATTGGTGGTTGTTAACGACTGCTAATGCAGCCGGGACCAACGGCTTTAAGTGCCTTCCGAAGCACGGTAGCACGGAGAATCACATTTGATACCGGGAATTTTAAGTATTGCTACTAGGTATTATTTAATAGCAATGCAAATAGGGTAGTGTATCCAGTAATCAGCAGCTGAACCAGTGATCGACAATTTATCTTTTAATCATTAAACATAGAGGTCAGTAACTTGTTGCCCTAAAGAAGTAGCAAAAAATATTTGAACAGCCAAAATATTTATTATTTTTGTCGTTCTGTAAAATTGTGCAAAATAAGTATAAGTCAGGCTCTATGCGCCAAATGCCTTCGCTACTCCGCTCCGGATTTAAAAGTAATGTCTTGATGTAAAAGTAATGTTTGTGGACTTCTTGGCGGGAAAGTGAAGAGTCATGTCTGCGGTTTTGTTTTATTTTCTAAAATTTGTGTTAAGTCGAATATTAATGTGAAATAATGGTGGATTATTAACCGTTAAGTGTTCGTGAGTGTGCATGAGTGTTGGCAAATGAAACAAAACAGTGCAACGTCACTAATCAAATTCTCTCAAGAAGTCCGCTTGAGGACTTAGTAAAGCCCCACATCTTTACTGAGATACTCGAGGGGTTGGGGGTATATCATTTCTCACTTCTCATTTCCATTATCATTCATCATCATCATTTCCATTATCATTCATCATCATCTTTAGGATTATAATACTAATGAAATTAAGAAACTAATGACATGGCAGCATGGTCTATGACCTTAGCCGGTTCCTCAGAGAACAAACTATAAAAAAAAAAAAAAAAAAAGTAATGTTTGTGTAAAAGTAATGTTTTCATTAACTTAAAATAGGTACGCTGTAGGTACCAAATCCGATTCGAAGAGGGGTTTGTGATAATGATAAGTTATAAGGTTAAGTTTAAGAATAGCGAATACCTACTTACTATGGGTTCATCATGTAATGTTTTGGGTTTCCCATACCTACTATGGTGGAGTATGTATATTGAATTCACATATTATATTCATTCAACATAATCTTAGCGAGTTATCATAAGGAAAACGTCAGTATGTAACATTGTAAATACAATAGCATAACTTGTACAAAAATAATACATAAATAATGTGTGTTATTTTTATGTCACCGAAATTTATAGTCACTTTTTTATCTGAATAAGTTAACAATTTATGGATATATGTAAAAAAAGGTACTTATATTGCTTTATAATGTTAAGGCTTTAATTGTCTCTCTGTTTAATTCGATTTAAATCTTTTTAAATAGTGAAAGTATAGTATAAAACTAATAATGGACTTTGTCACTGGCTAAAAGTACCTAATGCCAAACGCACGAAGCCACTTTTTTCGTCGTCGAAGTGTGGTTAACGGTCGTTATTAGAAAAAAATATTCAGTCCAAGACCGAAAAACAACAAGCCTACTAACACATACCTATAACGCCTATACAACGCGGACCAAGTTATTAAAAAAAAATACAAAACCAAAAAGAAACAAAAGGTTTGGAATAAGTTCCGAATTCAAATCGACGTGTAGGTACACACACTTACCTAGGCGGCGCAAAACAAAAACGCCGCTGCCATTAAAAAAAAAACTCATAAACGCAAAGTTGCCGTAGTTACGCAAAATAGTTTCCAGACATCGCCTGCCTTCGCCAAACACTCATTTCGATCGGTTGCCAAATACAATGGTTATTAAAACGTGATGCTGCCTCCAATGATACCTACACGGGGTGGTATTATGCATTACGTGTGGAGTTTTGTGTGTATGTGTGTTTGTATGTTGTATGTGTGAGAGAGTGGACGCCGGCCAGCTTTGCTGAAGTAGGTGCGGGAGAGTGAGCTTGATGTAGAGACAAAAACATGAGGACACGGCAATAATAAATCAAATAGTTTTAAATGTTTTTTCAGGTTTTTTAAAGGGCAGAAAATTTGTGATTTAATTTTTTTAAGTGAATATATGCACTATTATGCGGAACTCTAATTGAATAGTATTTAATTTAGGAAGCTTTTTAAATACTCAGTAAAATTTAACGCAAATGGCAACTGAAACGAAACATTTAAAACCACAAGTATTCTTGTTTTGTTTTTTTTTTGTGATACTACTTTTATTAAAACAGTGTTTCTTTTGTTAATGTCTTTTTGTAAAATATGTAAAAAAAATTTTTGTTACAAGAATTTGGATTAGCTTCAAGAACCACCTACCAAGTTAAAGTAAAAAACCAACAACACCAGAGTGGCTCCAGTATCTACCAATTGATTTTCCAGCTACCAAACAAATTGACGCCAAAATCGTCCAGCTCTATACGATTGCGTGGTCTATGCGAAAAGTTGCACGGAGAGGCGCACACACGCGCAGCACGCACACAAGCGCAAGAGGAGCGAGTAAACTAATACCAGGCCAGATTAATGCTTCAGTTAGTGAAAAAAACTTTTTTTCAGACTGCGCCGTCCGCCACTGGGCCGCATTCGGGCCGATACGGTGTTATTATTAGGATAAAGTGACGTATTCCCGGCGACGACGACAGTCGATATAACTTTTTCTAATGACATTTCTATCCGTTTTTAGTACACAACTTTTCAGTTTTAAACTTTCATTGCTTTATTTTTAATGCTGTTTTAATACGTATTATTATAATGCACAAATAAACATTCGGACAGACACAAATAGAATTGGAAACTCCTGAAGATTGTAGGTACGAGCAGGAAACGTGGACTCGTCCTATTTAGGTATAATGTTTGTTGAAATTTTAAGGGTTTTTCCAATTTTCCTTAAACTCTTGTTACGCTTATTTAGAGTACCGTTATGTGGCATAGAGAGATTGTTTTTTAGTGTCAACGTATTCAGACGGTGACACGATTCTGTCGTAAGCACATTCCGCAAAGATGCGGGCTGTAGACGAATGCGTATCGTTATTACGGTTACGACTTTCTCGCAAATATTTTTTTTCTTTATCTAATCGTTTCGAACGTAATATGTACGTAAAACACAGTTCACATTATTTTGCTCGTTAATTTTGAATGTTTGGTTTTACTTTTTAATGTGAGGCTTTCTTTTACTACTTATTTATAAGTGTTTTGCCAATATTTCGAGCGTAATATGAATACACCTCTTATACTACTACTATCGTATTATACTACCCCTTATTCATAAAAACTATTTAAGCATTATTTAGTTAAATATTGTTTTGTCAAAGTCACACAAATGTCATTTTGAATTTGAGAAAAAGAGACAAAACAACGATTAACTAAATAATGCCTAAATAGATTTTATGAATAAGGGGTTATTGTTTTATAGCTTAATTATGACATAAAGTAAAATATTTGATCGCACGAATTTTGTTCGTCACGTCAGCTCTCTTTCTAAGCTGTAGCTTTATTGTACCTATCCCCATACAAAAAGGACAATACAAGAAACAACAAAAACTACAATTTTTTTAATAAAAAAATTACAATATTGCTACTAATAAATAACAGACTTACACAGCTTACACAGAGTTGCTTTTACCACTCGTTAATTAGGTTTGCTCAAACTAATCGTTACATGTACCTAACCACGACTGTTAGAGAAACCACACTTACTTATTCTGTGGTGAAACTAATTAAAAATCGTCCAGTGCGTGCCTGGCCGCTGACTCCCTCCTCGCTGACCTGCCTCTGTCTTGCACTCCCGCTTCAAAAGTTCAGCTCATTGGAGTGCTCGCCGAGATTTTATTAACCCCCCAACTACTCGTTTCGTTTCGGTATTAAAAATTCGAGAAAAAAAGGGTTAAGCAGACGCGTGGCGGTTTAAGGGCGGGATAGAGCTGACCATTCACGGTTACTTGATTACAGAATTAGCTCGCTAATTACTTTTCAGACGCGGAGACAGTTCCGCGACTCGACACGACTCGAGGCGAGGTTTTTTGTGTAGTCAACCAGTGTGTTCGCAAAGGCTTTGAAATTGTTGACTTTATAAGCACGCTTGCTTGCTCTATGGTATAACGAATTTGTAAAATGCGTAAGTACTGTAGACGTGGGTTGTCTACGCCCCTACATAAGTCTGTCTGTTTGCTTTTAGAAGTTTATAAAAAAGATAGTTATTTTTTTAAACGTCAAATTTAACAGGTTTTTAGTATTCTCTTGTGGCGTTCGGTAATCTAAAGCACATTATAAGGGTTGTATTAATAATTCGTTATAATGTGTCTAAAGCGTGGTCAAAGGGGAATTAAATCATCATCATCATCATCTGCATCATCATCATCATCATCTTCATCTTCATCATCATCATCATCATCATCATCATCAACACGCCCACTGCTGGACATAGGCCTCTCCGAGTGCACGCCATGAGCACGATCCGCGGCTACTCTCACCCAGCTTAATGCATATATCTAACAAATATGTATAATTAAGTTTATATGTCTAACGATAATCAGTATTCCGCCTGAGATGCGTCTCACCGACTCTCTACTTACTAATATTTCCCTGGGGCACATCATTGCTATTTTATAATAAAGATTTCTGATGCATCCGTCATTAAGTTGCTTCTGTAGGCTTTTTTAAATGACACTTTTCAGTTTTCAGTTTTAACTTGACTTTTATACGTCGAGTAGATATTTAGGAATGTTACATTTATAATCTAAAGACGATTTGGCGTGACAATTCAATGACACTATTAAATAAAAAATACATTTTAAATCTCTCACCTAAAATTACTTTTTTTACTTTTATGTCATATTTGTTTTTTTTTCTTTTCTTGAAAGTAAAACTTGCTATCATTATAGTGCCTCCTCTCTTCTAAACCCTATTGCGTGCCCGCCAGGGTCCATGATGATCTCCTATTTATGTTCACCATCTATTGTTAACATTGTGGAATGCAATAAATAATTGAATTGAATTGAATTGATTATTTGCTCAGAGAAAGAGTGGCCCTGAAGAAATATTGATTTTTATGGGCAAAATCTCGCTTAAAAGTCAATATGTTAACTGTTGCTTTGCTATATCGACGCCGACATTACTGTCGGAAAAATTTAAAAATTAATATCTATCTATGAGTAGGTACATACAAAGGTTTTTTTGCATGTTTCAGTAAAGACTAGCAACTGCAAATACCTAATACTAAAATGGCATTTATATGTAATGAATTATTAATACAAAAGAAAAATTTTTTTTTGAAAAGTATAAAAAAAATTTACGTGCGTGATTCGAACCCGCACCCTATGACATACACGATCAGGTTCATTACTAATATTGCTATCGTTCGGAATCCAATGACACTCGTAAAAAAAATTCACCTTGCTCCAAATCATAATTTAAACGCAACAAAATTTGCGTACTATAATATGTGACCATAATTATTTATCATTTTCATATAGATGCAGAAAATATGATACCATTAAAAACAAACTTGTAAAAAAACCAACTCAGTTCTTCTACCGTAAAAAGTTGTGACATCCATGTAATACCAAGTTCTCAATATTAAAAATCTTTTATGTTCTAAATAAATAGATTGTCTTGGCCATCGCATGAAAACAATGTATCTCACAAGTAATAAGTACATATTTTATATTAAATTAGGTTGTTTAGTGTAGTTAGATCTTTAAAACTACGCAACGCATTTTGATGTGGTTTTTTTAATAGATAGAATGATTCAAGAGGAAGGTTTAAATGTATAAATATATGCATTTAGTATCAGCATTGCACCCGTGCGATGCCGAGGAGGGTCGGTAGTATATGTATGAATAAAATATGTGCGCTATAAATTTCAATAATTAGTTGATTTCTCTTTACCACAAAGACTTGATGAGGTAAAATACAGAGGCACTTAGCTATTGTTAACTTATGTTTCACTTAGGTTTTTCCGTTTCATGACAGAATGTTTGTATTATTAACATACAGACTTATATTTAAACTTTATATTTTGCTCGTTTAACCACAGGCATGAGGATATATAAAATGGTGGACTTTGTATAAGAACTTTGCTACGGAAGTCTTACTGTAGGATTTTTTTTTTTCATAATATTTATTAAATAGTAAAAAGTCACTATTGTGCATTATCAAAATTTACTGGCAGGGACTGGCAACATTTAAAATATATTTAAAAGAACATTGTGCAAGGTACAACATTTTTTTTGTTGTACTCGTAAATGTTTAAAAAATCTGACGTTGTTAAACCTAAATAGATCGAGCGCTATATATTGCATTATTATATTTGATATAAAGCATAATAATGCAATATAGAATATATGTAAAAAAAAACTTAATCAATTAATAATTTTAAATTTTATTCCTTCGTTAAAAGTCGCATCATTTTAAAATTGGTTTTCCACAAGCCAGGCTCGTTCTAGTGTGAAAACCGCTGGCACCTTTATTCTTTTGGCACTCTTGTTTTCTTGTAAACCCATTATGTTGTTTACTTGTTAAGTAGTATGTAAGTTTTAATGTTTAATAAAAAAATATTTCTATTTCTATATACAAGTCATGTGATTAAGCGCGTCTAGTGGTAAAACGTGGCAGGGTTCTATAAAAAATGGCGACGACAAGGAACCACGGAGTCGCGCAAGCGCCAACCAAAGGCGGATATGAACCCACTACCCACTGGGGAAATTACCCAAGTGCCGCCAGTAAGACCCACCCAAGACGTGTAATTAATTAGTGTGTGATGACTACACACAAACACACACACATACACGCACACACGTATTACACCTCACTTTTATTTGTAGGCGAATCGCGAGGGCGGAAATTGTCAGTTGTCACAGATTAGATTGACTTTGGTGTTGTACCACGGTTTGTTAATTAGTGAGTTGCTTTTTAACGGAGATGGAAATGAGCTGGACTGCTATAAAAATAATAACCCCCTAATTTTTCAGGAACAAGACAGAAAGAGAGAGAGACTAAGTTAAGTAATAATGCTTTATTTTTATTTCTCTTCACAATAATTTTTTTAACAATAAATTTGGCTTGTAAAATACAAATGTGAGTTAAATTAAAATTATTGTGGAGACTGGTGCCCGCACTAAAGTACAAGACCCGTTTTACAGGTCGCCAGGCCTCCACATCCCTGATTAGAGTGATGTACAATTCAATATTTGTAAACCAAGGAAAAAGTGTCACTACAACCATATTAAATCGCCTATATACTGTCCCATCTGCTGGGCAAAGGCCTCCGTCATTAAAATCAAGTCATCGCTACAATTGATGGGTATTGGCTTATCTTATCTTAGTGGGGCCTGCCGAGGTTTCCCTCTCGCAGCAACACTTCGACCCATCGTCGGCATCTTTTGTGCAACCCCATCCTTTCACTCTTCTTCCTCTGTAAAGATAGATGCCATAAGCTTGGCATCGTCCTCAAGAGCGAAGAGCCTGAAGTCCTCCGGTTTCGGATAGCCCGACCCCAGGAGTCCCATTCCTTTCCTAGCCAGAGAGTGGCAGTCACACAGTAGGTGCTGCATTGACTCCGTTTCCTCCCCACATGCCCTACATAAGCTATTTGTTGATAGATGCATTCTGTAGAGCATTTGTTTTGTGGCATAGTGCCGTGTCAAGGCACTATATTATATATGTTGTATACATTGAAGAGTAATAAAGCTAACATGACCTTTAATCGAACATCGCAATAACAATAAAATGTGTATTAACAAATTATTGTCTCAGAAATAATATTATGGGGCAATTAGTTTCAGAATTACGACTACATAATGTACTTAATTAGTCGTCTTCAGAATTCCCCGACCAGTTTGTTAAGAGCTGTAGATAGGCGATGAACAAAAGATATTTTTATGAGAATAATAAAGTTGTTGGAGACCTCCGAAGACTGGCGGCCGGACTTCAGCGCGAGATAAGGCTGCGTGTGCGCAGCGGCTTCCGTCCGAGCCGATAATGGCGGTAGAAGGATAAAACGAGGGCAAAATATACGTTGGGTGCAATATGCTTTTTGCAATATGCTTCTAAGAATTACATAGATGGAGCTAATGAGTCGTGTAACTTATTATAATCAAATAATAAGTACCTACGTAACTTTATATAAGACGTATTTTAATATATTTAAGTTAAGTTTAGTATTTGGTATCATCTTACTTTTGTTATCTACAAACATTGTTTTTTAATCTATGGAATCTACTAAAAAAAGCAACTTCCAACCCAATCTAATAGTAAAAGTTTAAGGTAACGAAATTAACATTTTTAATTTTAATTTTAATTTTCAAGTTAATCAATGTCTAAAAAGTTTTGTCTCAATCGCTTGGTATCCGTTGCTATTAAAAAAAAACAAAAGTCGCGTGACTTTCGCGCCCAAAAACTCGTGCCGTCACTAGGTTTTTTAAGGTGTACACTAATGAAAGAACGACGCGCCCGCTCCTTCGAGACTCGGGCAAGGCGCGCCTCGCATGTTACATGACAAACAGCTCAAGGGTACGCCACACGTTGTCATGTCAAATAAAAAAAAAACTTTATTACCACGCTCTGGTACACCCGTATATATTACGAAGAACGAAAATAGGCAATTATTATTTCATTAGTCTAGAAGATATGAAAACATTAGTCTCGTTACATTTACAAAATAAATGGGTTAATACAGTCACATATTCTACACTATTTGTATTTCTTCGCCATAAAATAACATTGACTTTCATATTTATAAAATATAGTGAACAAATTAAATGCCTAACCGACCCAGCCAGGAATCGAACCTGGGTCTTTCGCAATCCGGAAAAATAAAATAAAATAGGCTTTCATTTTTTTTTTTATAATTTTGTTATGACTAACTCAATCAGATCTGAGCTAGGAAGCTGGCAAGTAATCGAAAAACAGTTGCTGACACTTTTTACAATTTTTTTTTATGTTTTATAAGACAGCTCTTGACCTCGATCTCGCTTGATGGTGAGCGTAGATGAGGTCTACGATGGAGCGAGCTGCCTCAGAAGATGCCTATTAACTCTCGCCTTGAAGGCATTCAGGTTATAAGTTTTTGGGAACACAGACGATGGCAGAGAATTCCATTAATGGAATTAAAGGAAAAACTGTCAATCACTGGTTCCACCACCCTACGTTAAAAAATATAAGCTAAAGGTTAAAAAAAGCTAGTAATAACGATTGAAAGCACCACTCGAGCGCTGGGTGGAGTAATTAAAAAGTTTATGCCCCATCGAAGACAAGATAAGAACGTCGGTCGGAAGAAACCGCCACTTTTCTAATTACTCTTTCATTAGCTGATGGATGGATGGTTGCCATATATAGCCTATAGCCAGGCGAGCCCATAGTTAAGCTCGAAGGCCGAGCCAAAGAATTGGCCTTGATACTTGCATTAAAAACTTCATGCACTCCAATTTTCATTAATTTTAAATTTCATTTCAAATTGGAATGTTTTTTTTACTCTTTAATTTTAGCCCTTGTTTTACTCGTTGGTAAACATTTTAGACCAAAAAAAGAAACGAACCTCTTTCGCGGTCTTCTTAGTCGGGATTAATGTAGGTTTAATGCTCTAAGGGATTAATGCATGCAGTTTTGTTTTATTATGTGTTTTCTTGAATATAAAATATGTAAAATAATGGTGGATGATTAACCGTTAATTGTCCGTGAACGTACATGAGTGTTGGCAAAGGTAACAGAACAGTGAACAGTAAGCCCAAGTACGTTATTTTAGAATCAAGTGTAATGTTAAGTAAATATATAGAGGTAAGCATTATTTGTGATTCCAGGCTTTGGAAAGTTTTTAATTGTTAATTAATTCAATTAAATATTGTATAATTTGGAAACGACATATGTACTTTTTTAAGTGAATGTCGTTATTTTTATTAAAGCTGTGGAGTTTTTTGAGCCCATTCTTCTCCACAGCTCAAAATAGGTAAAAAAAAATGTATGGACGATTCAAAAACACTTTCCGTAAGTTTATTTGAATAAAAAAATTTGACTTTGACTTTGACTTTAGTGTAATGTCCAAAATAATATACTTTAGGTACAATATCATACAATTTTGAGACTGGCCAAATATGCAAATCGTACCAAGTCATTAAAGAAAAATAGAACCGCGTTCCGTATTTAAAATTTGACTAAGTAGGCCAGCGTTGCCGCTGTCCGAAAGCGTCGGTGGTTGTAAGCGCCCTACACGGCACTTCTTGATTACCGCGATAAGTAAGACCGCGCCTTCGCGTGTTTTAATTATATTATTAACGACGACGGCCGGCGAAAGGCTAATATTTTATAATGGCTCGCGTATCGCAATGATATGTAAATATTCAGCCGCGCCCTTACGCCTATTACTCGCTCCGTTTGCGTGCGTGCGGACGCTAATTCGGAAGTAAAGACACGTTAGCCGGAATTTACTGCTAAGGTGTGACATTTTTTTTTCGCTCATTGACGAGTTCTTCCAAAATTTTACCGACGCTAATAGGATTGGATGGTCTGTACCTTTTTTCCGAGTAAGATAATTACCTCATGACAGCTACTGTTTCAGTTTTTTTTACACAAATTAAGTATTTTGTGCGTCAGCTAGCAATCACTTATACACCCGTCTCAGTTTATCTCTTCATATCCAATCCCAATTCTTAATCTTTGATTTTAAGAAAAAATATTTAGCTTTTAGTATTTTCCTTTTTTCTGAGAACGATCTGTTAGCAATTAAAACACTTTTAGACAAGTGTCTTTCCAATTCGCAAATTTCTTTAAAATATATCTTATACTATTTTGTTTTTCTCATTGAGCGTAGCGATTTTCCCTTCTAAAGTAGTTCCAGCATAGGTATCCCAGCTTCAATGGTCTACCACATCACCACTTACAGACACGCTTTCAATTTGTATATTTTTGAAGGAAAACTCATAAGCTTCCTCGAAAGGGTCGTATTAATTACTGGAGGTGCTCACGGGCGCTAAATGCCGGCCACTTGCCACCCTAGGCCTTATTAAACGTAAGTAATTACACTGCATCCGCGGGTATATTAGCCAACCAATTAAATTGCGCCTAGAATGTAGCAAGGCGCCTTCACACGTCGGGCTCAGGGGACCATTGAAACAAGTTACGTTCTATGGGTGCCCTTACTACGACCCGTTTGCCTAATGCCTACGAACTTTTTTAAAATTAATGTTTTAATCCGCCTCTTTGAACGGTCTTCGAGAATTTTTTGAAATCGGAACAAGTTTTTT
The DNA here is from genome assembly GCA_963082485.1 of Eudonia mercurella. Taxonomy (NCBI): domain Eukaryota; kingdom Metazoa; phylum Arthropoda; class Insecta; order Lepidoptera; family Crambidae; genus Eudonia; species Eudonia mercurella. Next base: position 4,988,903 of record OY720041.1, on the reverse strand, counting down.
TCGTTGAAAAAGAAAAACAAATTGTAAAATATTTGCCGAACTTAAATGTGAACTTCAGGCTGGCGCAGCAAGTTTAATATGCATGTGGCAATTGCGACGTAACGTACAAGGTTGACGTTTTCCGTTCCCAACCGTAAAGTGTCCTTACGAGCAAAATTATTTTATTCTATGCGGATTTTAATTTAACCATCTATTTCTTGAACGAATTTTCGTTGTTATATTGAAGTAAAAAAAATCGTAACAAAAAAATATTGGGTTATTCTGCAAATTTATTTTTATCTATTTTTTTATTAACGATACGTAAAGTGTTAATTTAAACGCACAACCTAACATTAAATCGCTGCGAGTTTGTCACTGAATCGCGGCGTGTAGGGTCTTTCACACTTTCAGCAGTCCGTGTGCGAATTAAAAAGGTGAGCGTGGCCTCTAAGTGCCCTAGCTCTAGTTGGATGTGTAAAAAGATTAATTGGAGTGTTGCCGGTGTTCTAACAATTTACGACGCCTTCTGGCGGTCCGACCGCAGACCACTTGCGCGACTTAATTAAGCGAAATAACTTAAATGAGTCACCGTTGCTAATTAGTGCTATCGTTGCTGTAGCTAATTCTACGAGAGACTCTTTGTTTACTAACGCTCGTTTCTTTGAGTTCGCGCGCAAAGAATTTGTCTTTGCGCCGACTTTCAGCAAAGGATGTTTGTTCTGTGAGGGCTTTATGAAGACTTTGTGCTGTGGCGACTTTTCTGTTGTAACTTTTTAAGTCGGCGAAGGTGGCTTTTTGATTCAGAAGTTGTTGAAAAGTTTGCGAGGGGTCCTTTAATTTTAATAATTACAAGAATTGTATGTTCTATATCGAAAATCTAAAAATGTGTTACGATGCAGACTGAAAATAGTTGACAAGAAAAATTAATGTGTAATGAAATCCGTCTAAAAGACGTAACGGCGGGCGGTGTGGTTAAAAGACGCCGAGAGCCCTCTCCGGTAGTGCTCTCGTGTGTCCTTGTCAACAAGTGGCCGGTCGTGTGTAGAGAACTTTACGTCTTCGTGTGTTGATGGCTTTAAGTGTGGTTTAACGACGCGTAGCAAGCTTTAATAGTTTTGAACGAGAAAATTGTTTAAGGTGTCATTCATAATAAGAATAACCCAAGACATTATAACCACTTGAAGATAAAAACAAAAACTGGTACTACTGTTTCTGTTTGTTTTTGTTTTTAGTGTTTTCTATTATTGTAATCGATATAAGTAAATAAATTGAATTTTTTTAATTGAAAAATATGTAGAGACCAGTTAACATAAAGTAATTAGAACAAAAAAACGTATCGATGTTAAAGGCTATCATACAGTTTGACTTCCGAGGGTACTTAATCGAGACTACCATTAGAATTATCGATATAAATAATTAACGATCGTAACTATAATTAGCAATTTAGATGTTATGTTAAACCCAGAGTTTATAAGTACATAAATTAGGGATAATCAAGTGATATGAATGTAATAAACTATTATCTGTGGCAAATATGTATTTTTTTAATTTATCATTTTTATAATAAAAAATATATTGATAAATTTCAATCAGTTGATATTAAATAATTGTGTATAATTATTCGAACATAATATAATAATACTAATTCACAATGCCGATGGATACACTCCTGCGCATCAAATTATAAATTTGATTGACTATAATAATTTGTTAAGAATTTATATAAATTTATACTAATAACTTTAAGCCGTTTGTTTGTACTTTTTGCTAATTTAGGCCTTCGCCCAATTTTGGGAACTTTATGGGTTGTTACTAATGAATATTGTAAATACCGTTAGGATCTGCAAATACGAGTATATGCACAATAATATTCATCATAACATTAAATTTGGCTATTTCTTTATGTTTTTTTAATTAGTATGGAATAGCAATTTTAATATTTTAAGGTGTCAAAGTAAGGTGAGCATGAAAAAAGTCTTTAGTCTATAAAAAACGTATAATAAAAAAAGCCGATCATAAATAAACAAAAGAAGTTCGTCGCGCGTAAAAGGGCTGTAGCCACTATAAAGCTCGTGAAATCAACGCCTGTAATCGCTCCTTCCACATATAGCCGCGGCCTAATTAGGGGGAGCGGGACTAATCGATGTTTTCCGTAAATTTAAAATGCAATACACCATTCCGCTGCGAGGACACCTTGGGCAGCCTTACGCCGGAGGCTAGGGTGACCACTCGTTTAACAGTTTTCCCGGGACTTTTTTATTGTTGTTTGGATTTACACGTATAATTCTAGTTTTATGTATCTCGGTTTGTAGTTTCAGAGTGAATTAAATTTTTCATAATTTGTTTTTATAGGTTTGTAATCACTCAATCTTACTAATATTGCAAATCCAAAAGTAGGCATGTTTATTATATATGGTTGATGGTATGGTTTATGCAGTGAGACAGTCCAGGTTGCTATAATAATGGTCGGTTTAAAGTTTTACATTTTTTAAAGTAAAACTTACTGCTTCATTAAACAAAAGAAATACCGCATACATTTAGTTTAGTTAACATTTTATATAATGCAGCTTTTTTTACACACTTACAATCTGTGTTTTATTAAAAACCAGAAATAAACCACAAAAAGGAAAAATCAACATAGATTTTTGGGCACCTCCGCCCACAGCTAGTAATTGCCTTCGTGCGATTGTAGAATGACCCCTCACCCTTTCAGCTTACAGAGATGTTTATCGCAAGGAAATGGCCGTTTTCCGTTGTCCACAATGGGGACATTAAGGGACAACACTAATGGACTAACTTGTCCAAAGTTGCTTTTCAAAGAAAACCGTTTTTAATGCTGAAAACATTATTTTTCCATTCATTCTTTGAGTAGGCAATATACTAGAAAACAGCCTATGTTCAAATAGTTGACATAGGTTTACATTTTTAAGTAATTCCAACTTTTGTAACAAACAGCAACATGTATCTATAAGTTTTTCATCGAAAAATTTTGAAGAGATATGTTTGCAATTTTGTTCAAGTCTCACCTAAATACTAAAACTGAATTTGTAGGGATTTAAATTTAACTATTACATTTAACTAACTATAACTAAGGAGCTCGATGGCGCAGTGGTTAACGCGCCCGGTCTGCGAGTGCTGACATTAAGCATCTTTTGCAAGGCCGGTCATCGGATGGGTGACAAAAATTTATCATCTCGAGCTCCTCCGTGCTTCGGAAGGCACGTAAAGCCATTGGTCCCGGCTGCATTAGCAGTCGTTAACAACCACAATCCGCACTGGGCCCGCGTGGTGGTTTACGGCCCGATCTCCCTATCCCATCCATAGGGAAGGCTCGTGCCCCAGCAGTGGGGACATAAAATGAGCTGATGATGATGATGCTGATGAACTATAATTTAACTATATCATCACATCACTTATTCTCATCGATTGGTAAACAATGAAAGTTTTAATCTACAGTACCTATCTTCTTTGCCATTGGCTAATAAGCAAACCGTACCATGCCATTAAAAAATTAAAAAAGTCATTATTACTGATTATTGCCTGTATTATAATTTCTTTAACCATTCCCAATAATTAGTTAGTTGCGCAGTTTCGCAGTAAGTGTTATCGCGTCAGTTCTAATAAGTTTATGGAAAAGCGTTATCTAAGCTTTTACGGGCAGCTTATCTAAGTCCAGATTACAAGCTTGAGATAGTTAGAAAGGTTTAATATCAAAGGTGATATAGAGTTGGAGTGCTGGGCTAACACTGACGTGTGTCGCGTACGTTGTTGCTTTGAGTTTAAGGACGTTACACCACTGGGGGCGAAGCGACGTCAATAAATACAAAACCTATTTTGGACTATTCTTTCCTGCTCCGAAAAGATTCACCTTAAGCAATGTCTCTTTCATATATAAATATTAATTATAAAGACTAACTGCCGTACTTAGAGACGTCAATAAAGTTTTAATGACAACTAAGTCTCTTGCTGTCACTTTCTTATTTATAGTGCTAAGTAGAGAAGGAAAGATATTTAACTGTCATTAAAACTTAATTGACTTCTCTGAGTACGGCAGTAAATTTATGGATAGGTAGATAGATATTACACATTTCTCGTTATTTAGATGTTATGGAATTTGTTATGGACGTCGCGGCAGACCAAAAAGGAGATGGCGGGACGACCTTGACTCCTATCTATAAGATTGATCAATAGATAGGAGTCAAAGTTAATGTTGCTCAAGATAGAACACGATAGAAAGAGAGTGGGACACTACAGGCTTATAATTATAAGCCTGTAGTGTAGTAATTTCGCCAAACAGTTTTATTTTGCTTGGTACTGAAATTAATTTAATTTTCATAATTATGTAAATGTAAAAGAGAAAGTACTTAAATAGCATTGTCTTTTCGTGTAGAATGCAAGCAGCAATATTTGTTAATGTCAAATAAAATTTATAGCTCTACCTTCGCATAGGGCAGTATAGCTTGAGATATAGTATACGCTTTATTTATCTTTCGCACACTCAACACATTCGAAAGAGAGGGTTATAACGTCGAGTGTCGTATATAGGTAATGCAAAGAAGGGTATTTTTTTTTATCTTGTGGCAGGTGGTTTTATCAGGCCTTAGATAACGGAAAATTTGTCAAGTAGAAATCAATAGTGAGGCAAGGCAACTTTCCCGAACGAAAATCGGGTAGATACTTATTCTATTTTAATTTTAATATCTAATGGGTACGCCTTTTAAAAGTGATTATGTTAATATATAATGTATCCGAATAGACTTATCACGTTTTTATTATTGTACGCCATAAGGAAAAAGCAGCGCTGCATGATGTCACATTTATTGTTAAGGACAACAGTAGGATTATATTTTTAAATATATTTTTTTTAAAACTTGACCTTCGTAGCAGTCACTTACCTTTATTAGGAAATATAATTTTGTTTAGTATCTTGGTTCTTAGTTATTTTTATGAGTTGGTCAACACATATACGGTCCGGCAGATGCCAAGTGGTCACTGTAGCCTATAGATGAAGGCATGTTTATAAATCGTGAATTGCCCTGACGGCAATCTAAGATATTTTGAGATGTCTTAGTAATTTTACTGGAGGCTATAATTTTTTAACCATTTCATCATATTTTCTTTTACTTTAAAGTACAATGCAGGACATTGCTGCTTGGCCGTAGAAATGAGAACCTTTCTTTTTTTTTTTCTTCAAACGTTATGCGTTGAGACCTGTGTCGGAGACTCTACCACATGTGGTTCACTCTTCCATTTTGTCAGATTTTAGCTCCATATGGGATAAGTTGGAATGACTTTCGTTTTTTATTTATATTATAACATGGATGTCATGATGTTTGTTTAGACGAATGGCGTCATAATAGTTGTAGGGGTGGCACCCTAACGGTGATTAGGAAATAGTGAATCTAACCCTTTGCCGTCTGTTAATTAGATTATTAAACGAACTGGAATAAGGGATGTCTATTAATAAATGGTTTAACTCGCTTTTTAATGAAATTACCGTTTCTACGAATTTTACGTATCGACTTATGGTTTGGTGTGTTAAAGTGAAGTGCTGTTATGTGACGTTTTTGGCAAGAACTTAAATTAGTTTAGTGACACATTTGGAAAATATGCATATGTTTATTTTAATACGTAGGTTTTCTATGGAACCGTATTTATGTTTTTTGTGGTTTGGTATGAGTCAGTCTATTATTATTCTTAACACTTTTTAGCATGTAAAATCATGATTTATAATAAATTTGTTTGTTAATTTTCCCTTATCTAGTAGCTGAAAAGACGGGCTGACTCATAACGTTCTATTGCCTAAAGATACGTAGTTGCCTAGGTAGTCATATATTTAATAGCTATTTTTTAATATCGAAACATAAGCATAATTTGGTATACTGATATTACAAATATAGCTAATTTTAATTCTTATAATTTAAGATACTTTTTCAAAAAGGTCTTGTAGAAGTAACTCTAGAAGTGCGTTTCAGCTTTCAATACGTTATCTTTCTTTATATTTCCATATTCTTTTATTATTTATTTATGTAAATTAACAGAGTTTAAATTTTATTTTCTTCAATTAAATAATTGGAAACTTTTTACAAAATAGTAACAGGGTTGCATTAAACAAAAGAGTACATACCTGAAGTTGGAGAACCACTTGACGAGCTGCGCAGTGTTGTTCTTGTTGAACTTGATGTCGGGGAAGTACATCTTCAGCACCGCTGAGCTGGGGTACCGCACCCAGAAGAACATCAGCTTGGCTTTGCGCAGGTGCATTGGAGTCAGCGTCGAAGAGTGCAATGTAGTTAAAGGTTCTATTGGAAAGTATGGCGTATGACTGACATGGTAAAGTTTACAATAGCATGTATTTAATTGGGGCTTTTAAGTACTTTTTATGTATTTGGGAAACGGGGACTGTCAAAAATTGTGTACTTCGTCAGGGACAAAAGCTTGATATGAAAAAAAAATTGTAAAATAAACAATATACCTACACTTCTCATCAGAAAAATCGAAACACTTCCCAGTTTTTATGGTTTCTGTCCTAATTTTACACAAAAGAGTATTCATTCCATGAAAAAAATCACATGATTGTAAAGCTGGCAGTTTGGCCATTACATGACAAGCGAAAATTCTAATCGATGAAGATTCGTATGGAAGCAGTAATAAGAGTGTGTTGTTTTATCAATTTCTTTCATACTCCATACAGGGTTAATTTTTTTTTTAATATAAGAAGGAGGGCAGACGAGCGGGCGGACACCCGCAAAACCAGAGGAATCGCAGACGCGTTGCCGGCCTTTGACTTGTTGAACAAAATACGAAACCTATGAAAATTTAATTTGAATTTAGAACATTAACATTAGGATTTGAAAATCTTATATTATATACTATTAAACGACATTTGACATATATTCCTAAATATACACATTTTTCTGATAATCCTTACAAAACATAAACTTGCAAGGTGTTTCGATTTTTTTGATGAGAAGTGTATATTGATATTGTTAAGATCCCATTCCGTAATACACAAAAAATATTAAAGCATTCTAGAAGGTGTCATTATATTTGAATGAATTAGGCATTACAACTCCATTTTAAAATTAACTTGACAAAGGAAAAAAAATGTTAATATAAAATCAGTACACAAACGAAAATAGCCCGAGATAAACGAAGGACGACGATATGCTAGCCTTTTCCAACTTATCGTGGGCGATAATTTTAACGAACTATAAAAATATCACAATATTATTGCCTTTTAAATAATAATGAAAAGTTTTAACAAAGATAACCTTTTTGATGATCTCATTAGGACTTGAAGTTACAATTCGATAGAACTTTAGGAAAGCTCGTAAACAGTTTAAAGCGCAGTTTCTCTATACTTTTTCTAAGGTGACGTATGGTCGGAGCCAATCTGATTACTTGCCTATTCCAGTCTTCGTAGGCTCATTTATGAAGCACCACAAAGTCTTAATCCGTTCGCATTTCTAATCTTATAATGTGCCTTATCCGATATCTGTGCAGCGTTGTTTGCGTAACAAAAGGATTCTTATTTTAAATCTGAATCTAGGTTTACGCAAACAATGCTAGCCGAGATAACTCAGCTAAAAAGGTTTAAATACTTTTGTTTTTTTAAATGAGACTAAAAAATTTTTGTTTAAATTAAGAACTTGATGTTGGCTGTTTGCCTTTGTCTAAAGTCTTAGCCGTAGACAATGTATGCCTATCGGGGTGGAAAACGTAGAAACCGCAGCACTTGATAGGCTTCTGGAGTCGTAACACCTAACTGCTAAGTAGGAAATAGGCGGTGGCAGTCGTAAGGTTAAATACTACAGAAATAAGATATCTGTGGGCATTTGCGGCTAAGGATTTGTGCCCTATTGTATTAGCTCGGATTTCGTTTAACGCCGAGTTGACCTGGCTCAGAGGACTGTAATAAGAAGGTTAATGTCTTTGATTCTATTTGGAAGTTCTAGTGGATTTATAATTCAAGAATTTGGAGAATGTTTCTCTAGTTCACTGGCAAAGTTTGCTAATCGTATTTAACCTTACAACTGTAGCCAAAAAAGTGTGTGTAATATTACAAATTTTAGTCATTAACTTCGATCTACAATGATTTCAAACGGGTACTCGTGATAATTCTGCAAAACGCTGTTTCGAATGGGTTGATCGAGGGTAATGGCTTATTAGATTACAAATCGTAATTACCTATATTTTGCGTAAGATAATTCCTTCGTATTGAAAAGGATATAGTAGGCTGTACTCCATCGTAAGGCAGGTCTGTGGAGTTGCAGTCGGAGTGAGGGTCCTGCGTCTCCATGTGCTGGGGGTGGTGCTGCGCGGCGTGCAGCGGCGCATGCGCGTGATGGTGGCGCATGTAGTCGGGCGAGGCGTGGTGCGCGGCCGCCATCAGCGCCGGATGCAGCAGCACGGGCGCGTGCGGCAGCGGCGGCGAGTCTCGCTCCGGCGCCGGCGGCGAGCGCGCCAGCCCCCCGCCCGCGCCGAAGAACGGCGAGTACGGCGAGAACACCTGGCTCTCGTGCAGCGACGGGTTGGGAATCGCCACCGACGTCGGCAGCGCCATACCCCCCGCGTACGGGTGCGGCGACGGCGAATCAGGGAACTTCGTCTCCGGCGTACCCACACCCTCCCCCAATATTCTGCTGACTGTCCGAGGTGTGATCCGCGTGTCCGTCACCTTGTGCCGCTTCTTCTTCGGGGTGACGACTAAGCTGAGTGGTGAGCTCTGCTCGGGGTTCTCGCGCTCGAAGTGGCCGTTCATCGGGCCGTAGAGCTGGCTCAGCGGCTTCGGGGGCGCCTGGAACATGCCTGTGGGAGGCCGCACTTGAGCTCCGTGGCCGGGCCCGCCCGCCTCGGCGTGCAGCGGGAACGCCGCACCGCCCGGCGCACGGGGGCCGTTCATCTGACTCATTAGCATCGAATTATGAGTTAGGAATGGGACGCCGTTGGGCGCGCCCGGGTGGTGGACGGGTGTGTTACCTGACATCTGCCCTGATGGCCTCTCCGGTGCCTTCGGTGGCGGCGTCTTTCTTTCTAACATTCGCGTCGCTCGCATTAGGTCCTTGTTTAATTGTTCCGCAGCCGCCGCTGCCGCTTCTGATTGCTTTCCAATTATTCGACGTTGATGCACAAATCGCGTCACAATCGAGTCTATGAGGCTGGCCAGCGATGCGGTAATTTCACTTTTGAGCACCTCCGCTAAACCTTCTAGGTCTGCACCTGTGACAGGGCCCACAGATCCAGCATTATTTCTAAGTGCGTCTAGGCGTTCCGCTAGTTCGGCCGTCATGGGAGGCTTCGGTGTTGGTCCCATTTGTCTTTGCTGGGGCGAGTGCTGGTTAGACTGTGGCCTCTGCTGTTGACTGTTCTGCTGTTGGTGTTGTTCAGCCGCTTCTTTCATGCGGGCTTCTTGTTCTAGGAATAGTTTTTGACTAACATTTAGGTACATAGCGGCGGCGTTGTTGAGGTGCTGATGTGGATGCGGTGGATGGATGTGGTCGGAGGGCGGCAGGTGCGGCATCATGGGCAGGGAGCCGTTGAACCCGGGTGGGAGGTGCGGGTGCGGGTGTGCCGCGGCGTGCGCGTGCATCTTACTGACCGACATCATCTTGCTCATCACTTGCGAGAGCATGTTCGGCGTGGCGCTGCTCGGTATCGGCGGAGGCACTTCTTTGGCGGGCGACGCCGGCTCCGACTTGGGCACCGTCTCGTCGTGCTGCTCCACGTCACTGGAAACACCGTCGTTATCAATCGTCTCCGACTCGTGTCCCATTCTATTACACAATTGCATATATTTCTCTTGCATTTCCGCAAGCTGTTCTTGCATAGTTCTAAGCTGTGATTTAAGAGCATTCTTTTCTACTAACTTTTGTTGGATGGGCGGCTGCCGCTCGCCGTCGTCGTCGGAGTCGTCGGACACGGTATGCGCGCTGCTGCCGTGACTGGTGCCGTACCGCTCCGCTGCGCCGTCGTGCTGCTGAGGATGGTACAGTTTCCGTTTCTTGCAACCGTTCACTTGCGGCTGCTGAGGCGCGGGACTAGCACGCATAGTCGACACAATGTTCTCAACACGGGCACGTTTCACATCGAGCGGTCGCGGCGATGAGCGCTGAGCGTCACTGTCACGATCCTCCGGTTCGGATTTAGGGGCGAGCAAGGGCTCTGACAAAGCCGTCGCGGGCGGGGGCGAAGTCCTGGAGTCCCCGGCACTGTCGAGCCCAAGCAAGGCGTCGTCGAGGTCGGGTCGCGAGTCCCGGGACGCGGGCCTCTCTGGAGACCGTTTCTCTTTGGGTTCGTCGTTATTATTGTTGGCGAGCACATTGTTGTTGTCCGGCGAGAGGCGCAGGAGTTCCTTCTTGCGGCTCTGCAGGATGTCTCGCAGCACTCGGTGCGCGATGTCTCCGCCGGACGCCTCGTCGCTGGTCTCCGTGGGCGCTCGACCTAGAAATTCGTTGAGCATCTCAGCCGACGCGTACCCCGGTCCGAAGAGACCGAAGTGTTGGCGGCCCTCGAAGATGGCGCCGTAAAGTCCGCCACTCATGTGTGCGGCGCGCGCGGGCGCGAGTCCGTTCGTCGCGAGAGTCGAATAAGAATTGCGCGGCTCACCGGCGTCCACGCGCTGTCTCGCGCGCTTCTGTTTCTTTAGGAGCTTATCCGAGTAGGGCGCTGAGTCGGCCTCCTCCTCCGATGACATCATAGGCAGGACGGGCCGCGATTGGCCGGGCGGGCGGCGGGCAGGGCCCCGCGCTACGAGCGCCGCATCGCCCGCTCTGCAACGGGAGGGGAGCGTCACACACCTGCCTGCGCCGCGTGCGCACGCTGCCGCCGCGTTGGCGCACGCGAGCGCACGACATTCTTACTTACTATGATGCTACGCTAGCAACTTCCCATTGTAAAAGTTAAGGCATAAATTTTAAACGCCAGTTAAGTAAATAAATTAGACAAAGTTAAAGCAAATATTTGATGATCAGTAAAATAAACATAATATTTTATATCATAAATAAATCATAAAACATAGTAAAATGAAATATTTTGTCATAAGATTATGTATTCAACTGGTTTATATAAAAACTGGAATACTTTGATTGGTAATATTTGGGCACCAGACCCGGAGTGTCATGGGGTACGGGTTCGTCTCCCGTTTTTGCAATCTTTTCCTAAGTGTTACGAGACACGGGTTCGACTCCCGTTCGTGAAACTTATTCAACGTCTTCTCTCTTAAGAAGTAGAAACTAGAATATGCAATAATTCAATAAAAATAAAATATCTATACAAACAAGACAAATTTATAGTCGAAACAAACATTAATGTGCAGACTTTACTCAGATCGTTATCAATAAAATCGATCGTCTAACTTTCCTAGATATCAATTTGGAAGGTATGGATATACGAACGTAGTTTAATAATTTCTGGTAATGATTGGCTGTAAAACAAAAAAATTGATAGAGTAACGAAATTGCCTTAGGACAAAGAAAATGCGATTAGAAATGTAGATAAAAAAATATATCCAATAGTACAATGTTTATGGGCAATTTGGTTGTAGTCTACATACTTAAATGTATTATGGATAAAACTACTTCGGGATCTCTATCTTCGTATTTCTACATAACGTTTTTCTACGTAATTGTAAGTACGTAATTTTCGTAACTGCTGTTAAGTAGTACCTAATCTTCCAAACCCTCGTTCTAATTTTCATCTTAAGTTGACTCATACGTATATTTCTTTTCTCTCACCTCATCAATATTGTCTTGAAATCAATAACAAATAATTTTTCTTCTTTCATGTAAGCAATGAAAACTTTCAAAAAAGGTTAGTTGATAATGGTATAATGTAAAAAAACAATAATTATCATAATAAGGCCCGGTAACAAAAAAGGTTTAAATATTGTCGTTTTGAAATCAACGACAAAATATTTTCTTCTTTTTGAGATTAAACTTTCAAAAAGGTTGGTTGGCATATTTAAAAAACTATAGTTTTTTTTAAATTATAATTTAGATGAGGTGTATACACCTCTTCTAAATGCGAGATGACGAAAGAGTTTCAAATAAAACAAGTTCCAAATGCAAATCTCGCGGGCAGGAACGCCCATCGATGATTATCTTAATCAAGGCACCGGTTGTATCCGTACATAACAAAAGGCCGTGTTGTATATGTATTGTGTATGTGTACAGACATTAATTCCTTTTGGAGCGTAACTCCGTATTCAAGGGGACAATGAAGCTAAAAATGTCAGAAATAATTTTGTGAGACACGCGGTGCTGGCTGGCTATTCCATTTTACGTGCGGCACGACAATTTTTTCGTGCTTTATTATTTTTTAACACTTTGTTTAAGGTGTCATAGAAGAGTTAGAAAGGGTTTTCTCTTATTGCGATTATGCTCTTGTTGTGTAAGATTTGTTCGGATTTATATCGTTTATATTGTTGTATTAAATACGAGTACACAGTTACAGTTAGTTAAAACATTGGTGTCTTTAAAATGCATTGAACACAAAGAAGGTTCTTCTTTTGAAATTACCTAATTCATAAATTTATTTTGTGCTGTTTTTAGTATTGATTTAGCTTTAAAAATTTCGTACGTTTGAAACTGTGTCAATAAAATTCAAAATTCAAAATTCAAAATCATTTATTCAGTTTAGGCTACAAATAGCTCTTATGAATGTCATCGTCAATATTTTCGAATTATTTTTGTGAAGGCATTATTCTACTTTTTTTTACATACCTGCATTATCTAGCATTATATATTTATAGTCCTTATAAAATTTTGTGTTTTAACTAACTAGTCATAATTTGTCTATGGTTCAGGTCTGATTTTTTTTTTAATTTTCCATAATTACCGGTTGGCAAAACTTCATCATCCCATGGAGTCGCGCCGCCTCCCGCGTCTCTGACAACATCCGGCGTCATTTGCGCCACAATGAGATGGTATCAATGGCGGCTTCCGATGCTGCGTGACCACTTGCCGCGTCACGGCTCGCCTGCTTGTGTCGCCGGCACCCGCGACGTTTGGGACATTCCACTAATTTTCCAGATTTGCGAAATTTGTCAAAGTGGTGATAATTTTCGATGATGATGATGATTTATTGAACGATGATTCATCGACAGCAATCTTGTGAATTAAGTAAATTTCGCAAGATGTGACGAAACTGAAAGGATCATAAGCTTTCCCGTCGAAGCTTCTTTCGGAAGGCTTGATTGTTGTCGTAAGATAGCAGTCGTTAATAGTTATTTGTTATACAAGAGTGCAAAGTTGCTTTTTAACCGCGTGCTCAATTTTGATGACCGAGCAAGCGAAGGATTCTAAAATTGAATCACGAGCGCAGCGAGTGATTAAAAAATTAGAATCCTGAGCGTTAGCGAGGGAATCAAAAGAGCACCAGGTGAAAAATCTTTGCACTCGAGTGCAACACGTAACTTTTCATCCCACCTCAGCGAGGAAATGACTAAATGCAAAAAATAACATTTACAATCACAAGTTACTTTTATTACAATTTAGGTATTAACTACTACATTATGATAGGTAAGTATTACAGAATAATCTTTAAGTTGTAACAAATAATACTTAAGTATAATTAAGAAAAATTGAAAGTAACGTTGCTACAGTTACTTAAGGGGGTGCAGCGCGGACGCAAAACTGCGAGTTTCAAGTTTCTTTATGATAGAGAGCGAGTAGCGCGTGGCAGTGGTATGACAACGGCGCACGACTACAAATACGCACGCACACTAATATCTGTACAGAGTAGGCTGGTGATTTAATTAGAGCAATGTTTACTTTCGTAAAATCATAGGCGTTTGGGTAAAAAATAATAGAAGTCTTACTATTTTCATATTTATATTTTTTAATTGAAAAATAAGACAACAGTGGCCTGTGGAATATCAATACAAACATTTCGATGTCGGATCATTGTTTCAATTGTGCTATATTTCCAAAGTTTCTGAAGAAATAAGTTTGTGGATATCATTACTTTTACGTACTGTTTATGCAGTTTCTGGGTATTTGTTTCAAATTCCAAGACAACCATGGCCTTGTGAAAGGATAAAGCTAACCTACACTAGGCCTTTTAATGTATATGATCTATTCAGCGCCTAGCACCAGTGACTTAAAAACACGTAAATTTTCGAAATTCCGCGCGGCACCCCCTTAAGTTGAGTGTAATATTTTTGTTAGGTACTGTAATGTTGGTGTTAGTGACTTGTGTACTGTAACACCCCGCTGGGTCGTTACTTAAGGTACCGGGGGTTGTATCGAATAATAACACTTTAAAAGCTTTAAATATCTATATTGCTTTCAACATGAAATCATAACAATCAAATCGTCGTCGCGGCCCGTCACCGAGTCCGCGATGTTCTTCTTTTTTCTTCCATCCCTTTTTCTTCTACTACGTTTGAATTCAGGCCACAGCGGCTGCCAGTAAGTATGCCCGAGCAAGGAGTCCCGGTTGCTACAGTACTGAAAATTCGGCACCATGGAGGTAGAAGTAAATAGGTTTGATGATGTTTTGAATTCACAAACTTAGTGCACACGATGTTCTAAATTCAATTTTACTTTATCCTCTAGCGGATAAAAACGGCTTTTGCGCTCAGATATCGAAGAGTAAAAATACTCTTTCCGAGATGGGGGGATGAAAAACCAATTAACATTTGAGCCAGCGTGTGGCTTAGTTTCGCCATTTCTGTTTATGTGCATTTATTTATGTTTATTTATTTCATGCATTTTAAGATACCATTCGTTGTGATGTATGAAATCTTCGTTATGATGTATCAAACAATGTTATTATTTTAATATATCATGGGTCAAATGAAAGTTCACAGAAAAGTAAAGAAGTACAAATGAGTTCGGTAGATTTGAGATTTAAATCTTATTATAAAAAAAGTTTAAAATTAAAGTGTTCCTTTTTTAGAACAGAGATGAAGTTAAAACTTCTTTGTTTTTAGTACCAATTTGCATACATTCTTATTTCAAATCGTTACCATAAACTATAGGTATTTGCATTACGGCAATATAAAAAAACTCCAGTAGATAATAGATGTAATGACGCATCAGTGAACCCGATTGTATCAGAACCACATGATTTCCCTCTTGCGATATATAACTTCAACATGCGACTGCGCAGAACGGAGCACTTTGTCATTCATTATGTTCACGGCAATTTGTGGTCATTTTGGAGGATTGCGATAGAGATGAGAACATCCTCGCACACACACATCTCACACAAATGTGGTCCTTATAACCAACGATACACATACAAACCGCGTTCATTTTGTTGTGTCTCTGACCACATACTGTGTGAGTCGCTGAACCGTCTCCAAATCGTTCCGGTACTTCCGGTTCTTTATACATATATAGTATAGGAAAACGTCAGGTCGATATACTTTCGACATAGTGGGCTAACTGTAGTGAAAACTCGTATAATTGGAGCTCACTGGCCGTGTGATTTATGGAATGAAAGAGTCATCGTATGCATAGCTGCTATTATTAGATATCTGGTGAACTTTTGATATTGACATTATATTCAGAAGTTCTTGTTTGTTTCCTGAAAGTAATTAAGAATATTAAAACTAACGAAGTAATAAATAATAAAGATACTTAATACCTACGTAGTACACTAGTACATGAGTAGATTTATCTAAGTATTTCTTTCAGGAGTCTTCTGAGTAGACAACCTTTTGAACCAGCACAACGGCAGAATCGCATAAAATCTATATAGGTATATGATGTAGCAATGATTATGTCATATTATTTAATGCTATGTTTAATTTGTATGTTCTTAAATTAAATGTATTTTGTGTACAAATATGCACTTTATTTGTCTAAATTGAATAAAGCATTTTTCATTTGATTTCGTTTCTTAGTATGATGGTTTTGTAAGGAAATATTGTTTGTAGGTAGTAAGTGTAATCAGAATATATTTAAAGTAAAAGTATTGGTCGTTTTAAATATATAAGCTTATGGTTTCAAAAGTATATTTTTAAGTTACGATGTTGCAATATTTTCTCTTCAACACTTTTCAGTTTAAATAAATGAAAAGACAAAAATTACACTTATCTCGGTACCGACTTATTAGCTTCCTGTCTAAATTAAACTTTACTGTATGTATGTTTCCACTTTGGTAAGTATGCTATTATTATTCAAATAAGACATTCAATAAGAGTATCGCCATTCGCCACCGGGCCACCCCAACAGGTACGGTTCAGTATCGTAATTCCGTGTAACCGGAAATAATTTCGGTAATTACCGGTTCATGCATAAACAACGACACGTCAAATGTGCCCGGGCGCACCCAGCTAGGGTTGGTTTACACTTTGCGATTGCAATATTTTAAATAGTTATAGTAATGTACTACAAATAAACAAGATATTTTTTTTTGTAAATTTTTATATAGAAAACCACAGTAGAAGTTATTAGTTATCAAATTTTTTAAAGCATCTTTTCAGTTGCTACCATAACAATTTTCATATCTTTGTCGAAGTAACAAAAACTTTCAGGTTAAAAACTTGAGCCTTAATTTTTTCTTACTAAAGTGTTCTTACAAGATTACTTTTCTTGGGGCCTTTTACACATTCTTCGTACTCACATTATACCTTCCGTTTCACCTTTTTAAATACGACTTAATCTCCGCTTTGAAACCCAGAATATAGGTGTGATTAAGTCGTAACAACCAACCGATGCCAGTTGCCAAACATCAGCCTCCAAGTTACGAGTCGTAGGATATAAACCGCCCCACGAACGTACCGGCATGCGGTGTCGACACGACCTGTTGATTTCCATCCATATAGCACCGTAGGGATGCACCTTGGCCACCCTTAGCTGACTATCGACTCGATAATCATTATTAGCCGGTAGCAGTTTACTGCTGGAAATAGGCTTCTCCCAATGCATGCCACTGAGCTCAATCCATGGATCTTCTGATCCAACTGCCAACTACTTTGATGCACCGCTTCATCACGAGAGCGTATTACCCTACGTTTGTCAGGTCGTGGTCTCTTCTCCAGAACGTGTCTACCACAACGATTATTGGTACAAGCTGGCAGAATGTGTATTGATTGGTGGATTAAAAATGCTATATTTCCACAACCACCGTGATGCTTCACACTTTCAGAAGTACGGAGGAGCCCCAGATATTTTAATTTGATCACCTATCTTATGATCCACCGTTATAAAACTTGTAAGTTGCAACATTGCAACCCGAACGCACAAATCGATGTGCCATCGAGCTCCTATAGTCGTAGCGTAATAAAATTACAATCACATTTAACTTTCCCACTCAAGTAAACTATGTTTCGTGAAGCCATATCTTTTTTCTTTATCGATAAAGACACATCCCTACGCCTAAAGCGCCCTTGTCTAATTTGGCGTGCCCCGACGACGTTCTAGGTTCTCGGAAGCGTTTCTTTGCAGGCTGTTTGCTAACTTTTATGCCGTGGAAATGAGCTGATATATAAGTATGTGTATGAAGCACTTTCCGATGAGGTTTTAAGCAGAAAACAAAATTGAAGTTAACTTTTGCAAATAGGAAAAAAAATATAGTGAGTTAGAACATTGGTATCTTACATGCTCTACCAACTATGTTTAGATGAGGTATTTATTTTTTTGCTTATTAAATGCGAGATAAGGGAAAGATTTAGATTGGGTTAGATGACGGATGGGTCACCCCGTGTGGTGCCGGGGGTGAAGAATTGCACCACCCCATCTCTTCCCGTGTGTGTCGTAGAAGGCGACTGTGGGACCATTCCAGAGGATGGGCAGCAGCGTCTCTCTGTGATTATTCTCACCTTACTGCGATCGTCAACCCGCCTGCCACGCGTGGCGATTATGGCAAATTCCCCTCAAAATTATTTATCTTTGAGGGAGGCCTTTGTCCAGCAGTGGACGTCTTTTTGGCTGAGATGAGATGACGGATGATGCCATCTTGTAAAAGATAACTAGCTAAGACGCTGAGGTGAAGAACGCTTTCATCTTCGTCCTCATAATAATTTATCATCAAGTGAGATAAAAGCAAAGCGCTTACACGTTTTTTATGTTTTTGTATAGTTCGTTCTTCTATTTAAAGTCTACAAAATAGAAAGTTAAGTTAAGAAACTTAACTAAACTAAACTTAACTTAATTTTTTTAGTAGATCTATGCAACTTCACAACAAATATTTCGCAAACAATCTAAATATCTATTAAAACTCTTTGGTAAGTCAAAACCATTAGGGTCTTACAAATAAACAAAGAACACGCTCCGAATAGTTATTCCTTGTTTTGTCCCTTTTACTCTAATTTGAAATGACGTTTGCATGACAGGAACAAAACACGGAAAAACTATTCCGACCTTATTCTCTGTTTATTTGTAATATTATAGTTTACCAAACTTAACGTTGCAACCTCCTTTAAATGTCAGAGAACTCATTAAATTCCAACGATTAATGTGAAATAAAGAGAGATACCGGCGCGCCATATGCCACCGGTCCGTGGGGTTGGTGTGTGGGAATGCGTGGGAACAGTGGGGTGAGTTCGCAATTACAGCACATTTATTTATCAGCTCTTGGTGCGCCTTAATGCGGTGGTGACTTATGGTCAACGCGCATATGGCACCGTCACGCTGAATGAACTCAAAGACGTATGTAAAGCTAGAATGATGCATCGTTGTCTGCTATTTGAACATATTGGGTTTTGAATACAAAGCGAAAGCGAAACCGCCTCTGTGGTCTAGTGATTAAGACTACTGGTTTAGATCCCGAGGTCCCGGGTTCGAATCCCAGCGTACATGTTTGTGTACTCGGTTTGGTTGGCGGTAGGACTTGTTTGTCCGCCTGGCTAGCTACCACCATCTTATCTAAATATGTCGCCAAAAAAGGCAACCAATACTTAGGCTAAATAAATTGCAAGGAAAAACATCGTAACACAGTTTTAGGAGTATTTGTGTTACAGTCATATTCTTACTAAGAATATCATCATCAATCATGATCAACATTCATCTCATTTATGTAACCACTGCTAGGGCACGAGCCTTCCCTATGGATGGATAGGGAGAACGGGCCATAAACCACTACGCGGACCCAGTGCGGATTGGTGGTTGTTAACGACTGCTAATGCAGCCGGGACCAACGGCTTAACGTGCCTTCCGAAGCACGAAGGATATAACACTTATATAACACACACTAAGAATATAACAGTACCTAACTCAAAATCACCTAATTTTGAGTTACAATGTTATAAGGATAGTATTAAGGAATAATCCTTGCAGGTGTTCAAAGGGTGAACAATTCAAATGAATCAGTATGGATCATTATGGAGAAGTCCAAAACTATTTTAGATAATAATAGATCAAATGAAATTTCACGTATTTCATTACACTTTACTTGGGAAACTTATACGTAACACAATATTGTTGGGTAATTAGTTCTATTTTAATTTAACTCATTTCATTTGGGTATTTAATAAAGTATCCAATGCAATGTTATTAATAAATTTTATCTGCATTAAAGTTTACAAACGTTGTAGTACTTTAAGCAGAGGAACAATTTTAAAGTAACAATTTTAAAGTAAAAAGGGATATGGACTATGTGGTCGTTTTAAACATAAGTAAAATTACATTTAATTTTAAGAAACCACTTCAATTTTAATCTTAATGAAAATTGTATTCGTGTATTTGTTAAAACCTTTTTGTACTACTATATATAGTACAGAGAAAATATACTGAATAATTTTATTTTACGACTTTCTACGACTGTACCTAGCCCAGGGGGTCGACCGCCTAACTCTCTCGCTTTCGATCGCTTTGAAGGCGAGGCGAGGAGGAGGCGTCATCTTGTCATTTCGAAAGCAATATGAAAGCAATATCGAAAGCTATAGGCTATAGCTTTCGATATTATTCGATATTATATTTCGATATTATATTAGAAAGCGAGGCGAGGGCCTCGCTTTCAAAGCGATCGAAAGCGAGAGTGTTAGGCGGTTGGGGGGCAGGTTTGTGATTACCACCATGCATTTGACAAGCGTGGTGATAAAGTCATTACGCATTAATTGTAATGATGACATGATTTCAATGAGTGCTCTTTCCCCACCAGTGGGACAGTCATAGGCTATTTACTTACTAGTTGTTACTACTTACTACGACTTTGGAAATTAAAAGAAAATGTTAACGAAACGAATATCTATAGGTTTTTTAAACTATCTTATGAAAAGTATAAAAAGTATGGCATAAGCAAAGAGAGGCTTATTCAAAACAGTGGGTCGAGAGGGGCTGATGATGATGATGATGATGAAAAGTATTTTTAAAAAATCGTAATCGAGGTTGCGCGTTGTTGCGAGGAGCTCGATGGCGCAGTGGTTAACGCGCCCGGTCTGCGAGTGCTGAGGTTAAGCAACTTTCGCAAAGGTCGGCCATCGGGTGGGTGACCAAAAGTTTATCATCTCGAGTTCCTCCGTGCTTCGGAAGGTACGTAAAGCCGTTGGTCCCGGCTGCATTAGCAGTCGTTAACAACCACCAATCCGCACTGGGCCCGCGTGGTGGTTAATGGCCCGTTCTCCCTATCCATTCATAGGGAAGGCTCGTGCCCCAGCAGTGGGGACATAAAATGAGCTGATTATGATGATGATGAATCGTAGTTGCACCAGTGTTCAACACAGTAATCTAGTGTTCAACAGCAGTTTTCATCGTCATAAAATTACATGAAACAATGAGAAAGCGTTGGTCTGTAGGTATTTAATAGTTGCTAAGGACACAATCAATTACTGCCCCTATCTTTAATGATTAAAGTGTCGACTACTGGTACTACGAGTACCTTCCACTACCCTACCTCCCTAAAACTATAGTGGTTCAGGATGGTTTGTAGTATACGTAGTAAAGTAGAATAGAAGAGAATAGAAATATTTTTATCGATACTCACAATTTTTTTTTTATATAAACAAGACAATTTTTTTTATATAAACAACAACAATGAAGAAAAAAAACAAAAAATAAATTAAAAACTATATATGACTAAGGTAAATTATTTATTGTTGTTTCACAATAATCCCGTAGGACGATAACAACATCGCAATTAAATAATATACCTATTTAATTAATTAAGTCAGCCATACGAATCTATCGCGGTCTTCGATAGTGTTTTCCATTTTTATGGGTATATATTTTCGATAACAGGGTAATAGGTTAATTATAAAAACACCATATGACCATTTGACCTTACACATGAACCGATGTGGTCTATGACCTGCTTCACAGACCACGTATATCGGTTTTCCTATAAATCTTATAGGTACAGGAGTAATTGATAAATGTCTAAAGTTTTTTTTATGGCAGAACTGACGCAACGCATTTATAATTTTGTATTTTAATTAATAAATATTGTTTTGTCTTTATGGTTTTGGGTTTTGTTGATTAAATTCTAATCGTCTTCATCTCAGCCAAAAGACGTCAAAAAAAAACTGGCAAAAAAAAAAAACAAAAATAATCGGAATATTCAAATATGAGGATCGACTAAAGGAAAATTTATAATTTTAGTCTACTTGGAAAGACCATGTATATATTTTTTTTTAATCTACCTATGCATGTGTGTATATACCTACAGATTCAAGTAAAACACAAGCCCTCAGTCTTCCTGTAATCACGGAAATGGTTCAAAACGCCTTGCAAAATAGCATAAAATAAACAATGATTATCAAATATAGCTTAAACACAAATGTTGATTAAATTTCCACGAGCAGGATTTGAACCTGCACCCTTCTGACATTCCGGGTCAGGTGCTCTTTCAATTGAGCTATCGTGGCTCTAACCAGCCCGCCGAAATTATTCAACACTTTTTACTTTGAAAGCCAAAGGCGCCCATTCAATGTCAACAACTACCGTCACTAACATCCGATCATAATATTTTTACAAATATTAAAGATCAGTTAAGAAGTAAGCAAGCTATTTATAAATGTTCAAATAATTTTAAAGCAAATTTTGTTGCGAACTCAATTGGAAGAGCACCTGACCCGGAATTTCAGAAGGGTGCAGGTTCAAATCCCGCTCGTGGAAATTTTTTCAACATTTGTGTTTTTGTATTTTGTTCGCAACAAAATTTGCCTTAAAAATTATTTGAACATTTACAAATTAATTCCTAACTGATCTTTAATATTTGTATAAATATTAGGATCGGATGTTGATAACGTAGTTGTCGACATTGGATAAGGCTCTTTTGGCTAACAAAGTAAGAGTAGAGAGTGCATTATGTAGTAAGTCGTTCCGAATAAAATGTTACATGTCAATAATCGTGTCACTACCCAACGGCACATTGAAAATCGATGCATTTCCATTTCCCGCCAAAACCGAAGGTGCCGTCACGAAATCAAAATGGCGTCGAAGGTTGCAGATAAACAGATATGCACGTAATGGCGCCTGTCGTCGCGTGTCATCGGCCATTTTAATGCCCCACATACGTACAGAGATTGTATCTTTCTGTCTGTCGTGCTTGTCCGGTTGCTATTAGAAGCATGCATATTAAAGTAATCGCTACTGCGACGGTGGTTATTAAAAAGAAAGAACACTGGAGATTGAAAAACTATATTATCGTTGATTGCACCGAAAGCTCGATTATTTCTGCATAGATATTCACTTTATTTGTACGTTTATTGAAGATTTAGCAAACTACTCCATTCTACCTGATGTTCAGAAGCAGAGTCCAGAATATTCCAGAAGTTCCTTATGCCTTATAATATATTTTCCAGAACGTGTCCTTCGTGTTACCTGATAGTAGTGACGATAAGGCACCAGTGTACTCAGCATATCAATTTCGACAATGGAGATTTTTATCTCTAGAACTAGTACGAAGTCGATTCTTAAAATTCATGAATTATTGTAAAGCTACTTACTATATCCCGTGCTTCGGAAGGCACGTAAAGCCGTTGGTCCCGGCTGCATTAGCAGTCGATAACTCCACCAATCCGCACTGGGCCCGCGTGGTGGTTTATGGTTCGTTCTCCCTATCCATCCACAGGGATAGCTCGTGCCTCAGCAGTGTGGACATAAAAACTTGCTGGTGGTGTATAATATATCCCTGAATAATTTAAACTACAATCTATCCTAGGAAAACATCTCATTTGGTAGGCGTATGCTCCTAATAAATAATTGATTATTAAATTATGTTAAAACTCCTGATTTGACAGTTCGATAGATATAAGTTCATTCTGCTGCCAAAACTTTCACAGTCTAGAGTGGGTAACCACATTTTATTCAAACTACCTATAGATAGTTTGTATAAAACTTTTCTTGAATGTGGTTACCTAGAGTGGGTAAGTTTTTTTCAAAAGAAAACGTGAATTTGTACCGTATCGAATCAGCGTCTACTAAAGACAAACAAAAACAGTCGCTTTCGTAATCGTTATCGAATGGCGGATACAGTTCTAGGCAGCCTGAAAGTTTTCTACCTTTGCTTTCAAGATCACCATCCAAAAAGACCGACCAAAATCAAACAAAATATTGTATGCCATGACCAGTAAAGGGTGAAGCGGGCAATCAGCATGCATAACTTATAAGGTTGGCGTGCCTCAGCCAGCATTACCGGTTCTATGAAAAAGGACATTTCAACCTTATCGTTGGATATCACGAGAATAAAAACACCAGATAAGATCGCACTTAGTAGGGCGGGGGGAGGTGCGGCGATGTCGATGTGTTCGATGAAGAAGGTCGATTGTTTTTTTTAAATAACAGTTTATACAAGAATGCAGGTATTGATATAGAAGTAATTGCATAAAACACTTTGTGGATAACACATTGATTATATATATAAGATTGTTTACGACTAAGTTATGAATAGCATTGTTACAAACCTGGTGGTTTTCTAATATTATTCATAATTTAGATATGAAATGCAACTTTAAAAAGTTATTTGAATTGAAATCGTTAAAGCCTTATTTACTTAATTGTAATAAGAATACAATTGGTTTATACCCACACTTTATTTATTATATTAAATTATATAAAACATTATTTATTAAGCCTTTTTTTCTTTATTGATTGTTTCACGTTTTCATTGTTGTACCGTGTGTGCTGTTTTAATTTAAGTTATAGTTGCTCCCAATTTTACTACCGTCATCAGTTTGTGCAAGGCTATTTTTATGACGTGTCCAAACTTATCGACAACAGCACATCACTAGGACGTCGTGTTGGAAGACAGGCACTTATTAGCCGTCATTATCTAGCGCGGTATCGCCGGTGACATATGGCCAATATCGACACGGCCATATCTGGGGACATGCGGCCACGAACGGCCTTTGTTGAAAAACTTTAATTACTCTTTGCATATTGTAGCGGTAGGTAGAGGCAATGTGGTATGAAGGACGCATGCATGATGTGTATTGTAGAGATGTGAGATAGTATGTTAGGGCTTGGACGAGTTTTCTTATTTATTGTTTAAAAATATAGTTAGACATTTTATGAGATAGGTTATGCCATTGAACGCCTCGAGACCCTAAGGTCCTAGATTTAACTTCTAGGTCGGACAAAATGTATTTCGGGCTTTTCGATGTACAGTCCGTGTTTGTGATCACCAACCCGCATTTGGCAAGCGTGGTGATTAAGCCATTACCCATCATTTGTAGCGATGACTTGATTTCAATGATGGAGGCCTTTGCCCAGCAGTGGGATAGTATTACTACTACTATTACTACTACTACTTACTACTATGCCATTGACCAGTTTTCGTCTACTGTCGGTGCAAGCTGCAAGCCAAAACTTAGTGTTTTACGTTCAAAAATGCTATGTTTAGAGTTCGTCATAGACAATATTGTTAAGTATTATAGTGAGGACACAAGGGCGCAGTGGTTAACTAACGAATCCGGTCTGGCAACTTTCGCAAAGGCTGGTCTATCCATAGAGAAGGCTCGTGCCCCAATAGTGAAGACATTAACCGCCTCCGTGGTCTAGTGGCTAAGACCACCGGTTTAGACCCAGAGGTCCCGGGTTCGATTCCCAGCGGGGGGTACAAGTTTGTGTACTCGGTTTGGTTGGTGGTAGGACTTGTATGTCCGCCTGGCTAGCTACCACCATCTTATCTTAATATGTCGCCATAACATCAATGTTTGTAGCATTGTTGTGTTCCGGCAGCTACAGGTAAGATAGCCAGTGCCTCACTAGTTGAGGATCCCGGGTGAAGTGCGCTTCCATCATTGGTCTTATCATCACTTAACATCAGGTGAGATCAAGGCACTGTGCTTACCCGTTATTATAAAAAAAAAACATAAAATGAGCTGATGATAAGGTTCTGTAGCATTTCGAGGTCTCTCTTTCTTTCTTTCTTATAAGAAGTTCATATACTATTCTATGTTTCAACAAAACCATTTCAAATATCGTTCATCATAATTATTAGCCTATAATAATTCCTGCAGGGTTCATGTCTTCCTTCATAACCATTAAAAAGTACGAGTGATCAAGTCATTACCCACTACTAACCCAATGCGGGTTGGTGGGTTTTAACGACTGCCGTCTTGTGACGACAACTAGGACCAACGGCTTTACCTTCTGAAGGAGATAGAGATAAGATTACTTGTTTGTCAGTTGAGGACTCCGGGTAAAGTACGCGTCCATCTTAGTCACTTAACGTCGGTTGAGATAAAAACCAAGTGCTTACTCATAAATAATAAAAAATAAATAAAAGTAGCTTGGAGCGATTTTATTAATTCCGATATGGGAATTTAGGGGTTAATGTTACTCGCGTCCGTAGGTTACCCTTGAGACCCTACACGTGACCCCTGGGTGGTGCTAAATGAGTGACACTGTCTGAGTGGTAGAGCCATGCTGCGTTGCAGCACGAAATGGGCCGGCTCGCCCGGCGTAATAGAACCCTCTCACAGAATATCGGCGTGAAACAATGGCACTTGTTGTTGTTGTGTTTCGTCCGGTAAGTGAAAGTACCGGAGGGCCATCTCTCACCCCTCCCCCTCCCAATTCCTACTCCCTCCTCAAGACCTAACTCCTTCCTCAAGGTCGGCAACGCATCTGCGATTACTTTGGTTTTGCGGGTGTCCATGGGCGGCGGTGATTACTTTCCATCAGGTGACCCGCCTGCTCATTTGCCTCCTTTTAACATAAAAAAATATCATGTCACCCGTCATTGCGAAATAAAACTTCGATTATCATTAGTTTATTGAATCATTAGTTAGTACCACCCTCTAAAGCTGTTTGTAACTGATAAACAGAATAGTGAAGCATCATGAAACGCCCATGCTCCGATGACAGAGATCGTTGCGAAACGTCATGGGTGCTGTCTTATCAACCGTCCGTGTCCTGGACAGAAAACTGATAATGTATATCTGGTTACAATTTATTTTTGGTACGCAAGTCATAAGCAGAAGCGTTTAGAGACTACCTACTTCTAGCCATTTTTCAAATTCATAAATCACATTTTTATCTCACATGATGTTAAGTAACGATATGGTCAATTTCCAATTTTCTTTTAGGGTTTGTTTGTTGGAGTTTATTTTAAATACTAAACGCTTAAAAGTTTTTAGTGACATTACTTTGTATAGTAGTGAATTTTTCGTTGTATAACGCCTTGTGTGTCGAGCGACACCGGTCACCGGCCAGTAACAATTAAAATCTGTTATTCTGGTATTCACGCAGACGAGCTCATAAAATTATGATTTTAGAAATAGCTTAATTAAACTATTTTTCAGTGCTCAAACATAAAAAATACCATATAAAAGAACATTTCAAAACCTTTTAAAGGTTATTTTTTTCTAATTGTCTTATTTTTTTAACGTAGCTCTCAGTAAGTTTAATCTGATTGACACTTTTACAAGGGCGAATCCATTGATACATTATTAAAACATAGTTCAAATAGACAGAATCTCTTCTATCTTGTACCACATTAAACATAACTCAGTCCCACATCTGGTCGGTTTCTTATCAACAACAGAAACACCAGTTATTGTTTGTAGAAGGAAAACAAAGTCATTATCGCCACAGAGTTATTCCCACTTCCGCGCTTGCCCACTCGGGGGAATAAAAGTTCTTTTATGAACGCGAAGTAACAATAACTAGCTAACGATAAGAATGGTTGGGACCTGTCAAAATATTTGGTTATCCTGCCATAAGTTTTGGCGTAAAAATCATAATTATGGTCATTAATTTCGTGATTGATTGGGGTCTTATGTTTCTTTTTGTTTTAGTTGTATTCTCTAGGGAAGGCAAAAGTATTTAAGGCATACTGCCACGTGTTCAGTTGGTTTTCTTTATTAAGCTAATGGTGACAATGATGACCACCCGGAATCCTCAACAACTTAGATTATGGATATTTTTTTTCTCACTATTGAAATGTAGCTTCGTAGCAACGCTAATGTTACTAACATTGTTAATATGGCGAAAGACTTAGATGAGACGGTGGTGAAAGGCCATGGAGAAACAAAAAAAACCCTCACTGAAAACACTAGCTAACCGCTATCACTAACACTATCTAACCGCCTCTGTGGTCTAGTGGCTTAGACCACCGGTTTAGACCCAGAGGTCCCGGGTTCGATTTCCAGTGGGGGGTACATGTTTGTGTACTCGGTTTGGTTGGTGGTAGGGCTTGTTAGTCCGCCTGGCCAGCTACCACCATCTTATCTAAATATGTCGCCATAATATCAATGTTTGTAGCATTGTTGTGTTCCGACAGCTAGAGATAAGATAGCCAGTGCCTCATTAGTTGAGGATCCCGGGTAAAGTGCGCTTCCATCATTGGCCTTATCATCACTTAACATCAGGTGAGATCAAAGCACTGTGTAAAAATTAACATTCGGATAACCTTCTCTATATAAACTATAAGTGTGCGAAATTTCATACTCCTCCGTCCGCGCAATTTTCGTAAAAACGGGTACAAAGTTTTTTCTGCACGTATTAATTAAAGATTAGTTTGCGTTAATACCCGTTTAAAAACTTTGTTTAATCAATGAAACTCAGTGTTATTTTTGGTGAGGAAAACTTATGTCGACCACTTGGTTACTGTGCCAAACATAGTGCCAATACAATAAATCTATAATGAATAGTTGCGTATACACAAGTCTTGTCTATAGTAACATTCGTAACGCATACAATTGGTTTGACTAGCCGCATCCTCGTCGACTCCCGCGCAGTCAAAACATCCCCAACCCATTACTTGCCACTAGCTCTTGCGGCTACTTCCACATCTAAAATGTGATCAAATTGTCTCTTCCTCTCAAACAGTGGCGTTGAGCGGGAGACACACTGGGTGGGGAAACAATTAGCTTTTAACTTTCATTTGATTATTCATTTGACAATTCATTTGTAAAAGACTCGTTGATTGCAGCGATGACTTGATTTCAATGATGGCGGCCTTTGAATAAGGCCGGTATATTGGTTAATTACTTAGGTATAACTTAGAATTGGTAATAGAACCCTTTCTTAGATCCGTGTACACAAGGAGGCTGCGATGTCAGGAGATATCGCTCTCGAAATCTTAGGAAACTTATTAGCGATCGATCGTCGATTTTTGTAAAATGCTATTAGACCTAAGCCATTACTATTTGGGTCCTCCCCATCGCAACAAGGTGGCGCGGCAGACCGCAACCTTTTCGTCGGACAACCCTGCTATACACTACTTAAAGTAAAAAGTCGGGTGAGGCAATGCTCGCCCTCGAAGATAGTCTGGCCTGCATACCATCAAAGGCCGGCCGGCCGTGGGACGACAAGAGTCATCTAAGTATATTGAAGAGTATTTAAGTGGGTACCATCGATTACATCAGGGAGGGAATCCCACGTAACCGTTGTGTCTCCTCGGCGTGCCATCATAAAAAATATCACCGGGCAAAATAAAAGCAAAAAAAAAACTTTATTTTTAGTTTCATGTGCGTCTCCGACCTAACGCGCGCCGAGATTGACTAGAGTTCCGTGCAAGCGGTGCGCGTACAAGATTGTTTCCTCGTTAGCCGGCCAATTGTCGGTTCCGTTCCTTGCCTCCCCCCCACCCCTCTAATGGGACAATTGCTCCCAAGTACCACTGAACCACTGATATTTTACATTTATGCCCTTCGGTTCGAGCGCTCTAATCTACGGTTTGGGCTGTGTAAGCGGCAGCTTATCCTGCTGTTGTGTTTGCTTGTGACAACTTCAAACCGATTAGTGTATTCTCTTTATTTATCTAAGTGTCTATATTGGGCATTAATCTTTCTATGAATTTGTCTATAAGATGTTCATGTTAAAAGTTAGTAAGTATGGGTTGCGATTTGGCAGTTGCAGTTTAGCAACTTTTGTATTACCGGTTCCGTGATCGGTGGCCAATCAAAAGTATTTGTAATCTGCTATAATCACGAGAATAAATAGGTTATCATACTATCCATGTTGTTACCATCCATGGTGTTTGAAGGTTTCAAAGTCCGACTTTTCTCTAAGGGTTTATTTATTGGTGCACATCTAACACCTTTTGTTTTATTCTTCACTAGCTGTGCCCCGCGGTATCACCCGCGTTAATTAGAGGTTATAGTGAGTCAACCTTAAAAGCTAGACATATGCTGTCGCTTTTTTTAGAACTTTTAAAGGGGAATAATTTCGTAATACATGTTGTTTTGCGTAACTTTCACCGTTTACGAAGCACACGCAAGGAAAGCTCTCAAAAAAATATTTTCTCGTTTTTGCAACAATTTTCATTGCTGCTCCACTCCTATTAGTCATAGCGTGATGTAATATAGCCTATAGCCTTCCTCAATAAATGGACTATTCAACACAAAAATATTTGTTTTATTCGAACCAGTAGTTCCTGAGATTAGCGCGTTCAACCAAACAAACAATCAAACAAACTCTTTAGCTTTATAATATTCGTATAGATTTGTTATTTAGAGGTATGGCTATGGGCCGATGGCACAGTGGTTAACGCGCCCGGTCTGCGATTAAGGTTAAGCAATTTTCGCAATGGCCTGTCATCGGATGGGTGACCAAAGATTAATCATCTCGAGCTCCTCCGTGTTTCGGAAGGCACGTAAAGCCGTTGGTCCCGGCTGCATTTGTAGTCGTTAACAACCGCCAATCTGCACTGGGCCCGCGTGGTGATTTATGGCCTGTTCTCCCTACCCATCCATCGGGAAGGCTCGTGCCCCACCAGTGGGGACGTATATGAGCTGGTGTGGTGGTATTATTTAGGGTAAAATTTGTTTTAATGTAGGTACCTACCAACGAACACACAGTTCGCTAATACTATTCGTATTTAGGTACTTAACATAATCTCGAAATACCTCCATAACTCGTTCCAAGAGACGTAAGGTTAGTAATAAAGAGACGGCTCACTGAACAGAGATGTGTTGTACTGCGAAGTTGCAACGACATCTTGAGGCCAAAAGACTCTGGCCGGCCGCCAAAGTATTCGGAAGTCTCAATGCGATTGTAGATAGAGATGAGACACACGGGCGCTACGCGTGAACAGCTGATAGCTGATCGGGAACATTTATAAACATTTAAAAGTTTAAATTTGGTAGTTGACTTGTAAGTCTATGGAGAAACTATTTTGTCACTATTAAAAACGATATACTTTTGAAGAAATTGGACGTGAAAAGGTTTTAACATGGCCGACAACGCGTGAGTTGTACCTAGACCGCCGTTAATAATTAGAATTATTGTTCCGTAATTTGTATATTTTACTCTAATTTTAAATTAAGTTTACATAACGGAAACAAAACACGGAATATCTATTGCAAGCTTATACTCTGTTTATTAGTACGGGATTAGTGTTGCAAAGTCTAATAAGCGTATCATCAGGTAGGCTGCAGGTCTGATCTTAGCCGGCTAATATATTCAGGTGACAAAAAGGTCTTGATACCTGCCCGATAGTGATATAGAAAGTAAATATGGGCAAAATAACCGTTCGCCGTCCTTTCTCTATTGCAAAAGAGCTAGCAACTTCCACTTCAAAAGTGCCCACATAATCTAATACAAACAGAAAACAATACATTATTCAGGAACCAAACTAAAACCTACCACTATAATATACAAGTATCAAAGTTGGTTGGTCTTAGTGTACGTATCGCACGTCGGGGCTACGAATGACCCCGGCCGAACTACCCGCTGCATGCATATGTAACGGGTTAAGTTTTCAGTTCTAATGGCGCTTGTTCGTAAGTGTAATATCTGGTAATAACCATGCAGGGTTGTATGCAGGCTTTGCGGGATACAACGGCCGTTTTGAACCTGCAGGTGTGGGGTTTACTTTGGTAGTGAAAGTTTAAGGAATGCCTTGATGAACTAGTTGCTGTTAAAGAGGTTTTATATTTATAGTCGTTGGTAGTCGTTGGCTCATTGGTAATCACTTTAACGGTGCTCGCCCACGATCGACTTTTTGTAGTACTGACAATCGGATCGATTTTTTTCGCCAAGATTTTATCACCTATTTTGTGACCAACTTTTTGTTGAACATAGAATTTCATACGTTTCATTTTCACTGACTAAAAATCGGTCTTAGTTCTTAGTTATAAGTCCAAAAATTTCTTAGGTCATTGAAAACCTATCGAGCATTAATGTAGCTTTTAAAGCCGCGAGACGGTGGAAATCGAACCTTGATTCGGGTCCTGAGATCGATAATAAAACCATAGAGTTGGTGTGTGGTTTTTATTAATTATTACTATATATTTATAAATTATTTTCTTACAAAACAATTATTCGTCCATAACATGATAGGACCGTGTGAAGCGAATTTCTAAATAAATTTCCTATATAGAGCTAACAAATTCGTGAGACTCACTAACTAATGAATACTTATTTCATTCAATTTATTTGCAAACAGTTACTGGACTGAAGCAATGGACCGAATCAAACAGGGTTTTTTGATAAAATGCGAGTTTCAACATTCAAGTGCAAAAGTAAAAAATTGGAAATTTTATAAAAAACCACGTCAACTATTCATAAATAATAAAAAAACGGACAACATATGAACATACCACCAATAAAAATCTGTTAGTAATAAAACACAATAAATGTGGTATGATTGCATGCTAGATGGTTCAAAAGACTAATATTAGACTTGTTTCCATAACAACAGAAAATCTCATAAGCGTCACCCAGAAAGTATATACCGCCATCAATGTACAAAAACTCAAACCACTAGACGTGAAACACTACTGAAAAGGCTCGATCCGATCCGAACTCTTTGGAGAGTCTAGTAGAAACCGAGTTTCGATCATACAGTTTGAGGAACTCTTCTAAGATTCTCGCTTCCCACAAAAGAGTCCGGTTACGCTGTAAAAGCAGGCAGTCAACAGCAGTCTCTTTTAGAAAAGAAATCAAATAGGTCGCAAAGCCAACACTCATATTCGAAATTCAAAAATGGTAGGTCACATAGCCATGTAGGAACACTCATATTCGAAATTGGAAAAAAGATTTGCTAATTCAGCCGTAGACACAACACTAGTTAAAGCTCCTAATTACCTCTTCCGTGTACCGTTTTAACTCTTTAAACGCGAATTTATTGTCTCATCAGTGTTTTAAATTTAGAATTAGCTAAATGGTACAGCAGACGGCTAATAATGGTATCGTCCTGCTAGGTGCGTCGTGTGTGAGAGAGAACCCAATTAAGGATAATAAATACTTTTATTATGAAATAGGTTTCAAATCTATTTGTATACCACCGAATGTTTCTAAGCGTATTTTCCCTGACTCTTTGATATAGATTCTGAATTGATAACAAACTGCTTTGTACTCGAAGCAGTTTTATTTACAAAGGCAAAAAAACACGAGAAGAACGGTACAGATCAACACGCGGTCCCAGCGTCAGACCGCCCGCCATCTTCCACAGCTCGACGAAGTTCAAAATATAATATTTGGTCACCCGTCTTAAGAAATAGTAAGTTTCTTTACCCTGACTACTTGTGCATTATCGACTCTATGAATCATAGAGATAATCCTTAAAGTCAAACGTATAATCTTTATTAAAATGCGTCGTCAAACTATCAAATGGCGCAAGTCTTGGTTCGCTTAATGACTCATTAAGGATATTTCCTTTTTACCAATTAATACGCGCGCTCAATTCACGCTGAGCCGTTTAGCGAGTGTCGGTACACATGTGGACACTCTGGTTGGGCATAGAGTAAAAGATTTGTAGTACAACTGTTTTGTTATACAAGACATACGAGTCTTTGCTTTGTGTGTTTTAAAAGCGTTTGCAAGTGAGGGCACTAATTCTTTCGAGGCATAGCTAACATGAATTATTTATATTTGTTATTTTTACATTCACAGTATTAATGCGTTTTTCTGTCGAAAGAGTTTATATATAGCTTTAGAAGCATTTGAAAATACGCTATAAGGAAGCCAGTATTTCTCAAGCTGAATAAAAAGCGAAGCAGCAGGTACTGCGAAAGTGAAGTCCTTCTTTTCATGTGTTATGACATTTTCGTTTGCTCTTTTTGTATTTATCAATCAATCTTCCTTAAGAAATCTTTTTAAGGAGATTGGTGTCCTAACAGTTGCATCTCAATATATTTATAATTGTATAGTGTTTGTACGTTGCAATATCAACTCCTTTACAAAACTTGGTGACGTACACAATTTCAATACTAGAAATAAGACAAAACTTGTAATGCCACTGCCCAACTAACATTTTGGTGATAAGAATAAGTGCTACATGAGTGTTAAAGTAGAATTTTAAAAACCAAAGTTGCCATAAAGGCAATAACAATGGGTGATATAGCGTGCTCTAACTTTCTTATAAACCTTATTTGGGCCCACGATTTTATAGCTTAAAGTGATATAAGGGTTAAAGAATAGTGATATTTGAGTGATAATACATAGTTACAATAGTGCTATTGGAGCAGTTATTACCACTTTAAGTGTTTTGTGAGGTATTAATAGGTCACAACCGCAAGCTAAAGTAGTACATAAGTTGTAAAAACAACTCTGATAACTCTTTTGGAAATACATTAATGATTAAGGTAGCAGTGCATATTACACAAAGCGCTAATTAGTTGTTTAATATCATAATTTTTGTATTTTGTTACCGCCAACAGCGTCATTTTCATTAAGTGCAGTAAATACGAGTGTTTAGTGAAAACAGCAAATGGAAAGTAAGTCAATAATATGTATTTTGGATTACTGGTGTTGTAGTACTGATGTGAAATCTTACTGCGGTGTTTAGTTTTCTGTAAGAATATATATTAGTTTTCATTCAAATTTTAATGCGCCACTAAAATAAACTATTTTGATGATATTTTCTAGAAAAGTAAATATTGTCTCAGTTATGTTTTGCTTCAAGTATGGAAAATAACAGCTTCTGGTAGCGTCTACATGTTTTCAAAAGAAAAGTAACAATAGTTTGATTCAATAAGTAAAGCAATAATGTTTGAAACAAGTTTTCTTCCTGTATTTTTTTATAGGTTATCTTTATTTTAATGGCGTCAATTTGCAATCACTTATGGTTCCTGTTAACTCTGTTATTTCTTACAATAGTGTTTAAAGAATGATAGTTAGCACTTCTATGCCACTTGTAGTTTTACAATATGGTTTTAAAACAGAACAAACGATAAGTTTAGCTTGCATAAAGGTCCTATGTGGAGCAATAAGCTGTATTTTTTAGGGTTCAGTTATTGTTTGAACACACATTTAAACTACATTACCACTTTCATTATAATCAAGGTTTTAATATATACGTAGTTGGGATCAAAAGTCCATAGATATGTCCAATAGATATATGCAATGAATCGTAATAAAATAAGGATAAAAAAGTTGAAATGCCGTCCATGGACTTTTGACTCCGACAACACACTCATAGTTAACTCTTGTACTAAATTGAATCAAAAAATATCCATAAGTTCTCTGTCGACTGTATCTTCTTTGCTTAAAACTGACATGGTATAAAACAGTTTACTTCTAATTCGGTATTTTGTTTAGGTATATCCCGCAAAAGGAACTACTGTATCAGGATCCAGTGAAATTATTGCTGAAACACGCACAATACTAGCTGCTTCCCCTATCAGAACAGATAACAATGTTTACGAATTAAAATGGCAAAGAATCAAAGAGCTTCCACTTCAAGAAAACGTGCAAAATTGTCAAAGCTGCAAACTTCAAATGATGACGAAACTATTGACGAAGATGAAGATACATCTGTTTACGAAACTGAAAAAGAAAATAAAGAAAATCCAATTCATAATCCAATAAATAATACCACAGAAGAAAATTATCAAAATATAGACGTGGAAGAAAAAAAAGACGTCGACAAAGAAGAAGAAACACAGATAAAAAAACGGAAAAAAAAGTATAGTTTTGAACAATTCTTTGAAAAATAACAAATCTAACATTTTTACAGAAAAAAACGTAAGGTCCAACAAATGAAAAAGAAACAAGACAATTTAGAGAAAATTATAACAGGTTCAAAAGAAAAAGAAGAGGAGGAAGAAGAATATGAGAAGGAGGAGAAAGAAGAAAAAGATGACGCTGCGATCAAAGAAATGGAAAAAGAACAACACGATGTTGACAATGTTACAAATGATTCTGTAGAAGAGATCAACTCTGAAGAAAATAAAGAAAATACTGTTGTAAGTAATGCTATAAGGTATTCTGAATAAATGGAAATTTTTAAAAATAATAACAAGTTTTATTTTCTTACTGCATGTGAAAGAGGTAAGAAGACAGAAAACCACTTTTTTAAATACTAATTTACATCTACATCTTTAGAATAAAATATAACTTCATTTGACGACTTTACAAGATCTTCTAGAAATGAATTCAGGTTTTTAGGTTTCCTTTTTCCATAATAAATACCAATGATAAATGGATCACTTTTACATTCAAACGTGTTAGCCAATATAGGCCAGAATTCATAATTTGAGCTTTTAGCTTTTAGCGTAAAATATCTGTAGATCTCTTGTTTAAAATTAAAAGCAAACACTTCAAAGCAGTTTGGCTTATATTTATTGTAGAGCCCATGTACGTAAATAATTTTTTAAATTTATATTTTTAATGTATTCATATTCTTGCTCTTGATGTTTGAACACCTTGGTGTTTGAACTTGAACTACTGAAAGGAAACAATATATTAGACTCATCGTCAGTAATATCACTATCCTTTTGTACGGAACCCTGTTATATGTTTGCTGCTTGCGCAGCGTCACACAGTGTAAACAACGTAAAATATTATAATTCAGATAATATAACCTATTAAATGTATTTAAGTAATTTTAATTCAGTAACTCAACTTAAAGTGATATTTAAAAGTTATAAAGTTTGCAAGTAATGTTTGCCGCTATATAAAAGTATTTCTAAAAACCACTGTATTACCTAAAGTTGACCGATTAACCCCAGTATATAACCTGCAATGATTTAAAGGTGGATTCCGACTCTTGCAGCATTTAGCTCTATGGGGTCTATAATTAACACTTTTAATACACTAATAGCATTCTTGTTACCTCTTAGAGCGCCATAGAACTTGTTAGGTGGTACAAGGTATTTAACTAACTTTAACTAACTCTGTTTTAGAACATAAAGTGTTCATAAATAATTGACAAAATCTTTTGGTGTTTTACTCTTCCTTAAGCTATAAGAGTAACCCTTAAGGTGTTACAAGGCATTGAAGTAACTCTATTTAACAATATCAAATGTTAGTAAACACCTGACAAAAACTGTTGGTGTTTTACTCTTCCATAAGCTATAAGAATAACTCTTAAAGTTTTACAAGGCATTTAACTAACTCTGTTTAATGACATCAGTCGTAAGTAAGCGTTAGCAGACACCTTACAACTTCTTTTAGTGTTATATACTTCTTAAAGCTATAATAGTTAGTTATATAACGATTTCGACTAACTCCATGCTATCGTCGTAAGTTATAAAATTTTCTTTAATTACTGTTATTCCTCTTGAAGGTTTAATTATTTATCCTTAACACCACAGTAGAGTTCACTGTTATTATCGGAGCTTTTCTAAACCATTTATAGAATTATGAGCATTAAAAATGGTTGCCCTTAGAGCCAAAATGTTTGTTGGGTGTTCAGGTTACAGAAGGTTCTTGGTTTTTTCTTGGGGCAAGGTATACACTATTACAATAAAATACCAAGTACTGTACTAGATTTACCTTTAGATAAGTTTGAAAAACAAGTGAAGTCATCATTACTTATAAAAGGTATAAAAGGTTGTTATACAGTCAAAGAATATTTAGATGTTAAAACAGCCTGGCTATAATAAAAAAACACATTATACTTTATTTGAATCAATATAATAAAATTAATTTATATAATTTTTATATTGATATAATAGCCTTTATCAGCAGTGTCCTACAGATAACAAACAGCGTTGCGTTAAATAGATCATTAAGTTTTTATTTAGAGTATCTTGAGCGTATCATGCTGTCTTTATTGTTTCTGCGGTGGTGGCGTGTGCGTCGGGTCGTTACGTTCCCTAAAATATGGTTGAGCGAAGCGATGGCTGATTCATATGTCATATTCGTGAACGGGTGCCGCCTGTGAAGGCTGGTCTGCTCGCGCATACTTATCTTATTTTTAGTATTATTCACTATAGTTTGACTTTGTTTTTCTTAAACAATTTTTGACTTTTACTAGAGTACTGCAGTGGTACTGTATGACATTGTGGAAATTGAAACTTTTATCCGATGTAAATTTATAAACTTAGATTTTTTATATTGTTTTTTTACATGTTGTGGTTGTATTTTATATTTTTTGTGTTTATTTGTAATGGAAAGGGTCCTGCTATGATAGAGCATTTTCCAATATATTTGACGCTGTAAAGGAGAAAAGAGCTTGACACTTGCTGAGTTTCTTGCCGGTTCTTCTCAGTACAAGGACTCTTACGAACCGTTGGCATAGTGACATTCACAAGAGCTACTTGTAGCCTAAACTAAATAATTGATTTTGAATGTTTTTTTTTAAATTTTGAATTTTTAACCACATTACATAATATTTATACAAAATAATTTGCATGCCAATCTCTACGGAATATGATTTAATAGAATGACAAAACAAAAACCAATCGCCTTTAAACTTATTCTAAATTCGAACGCGAATCTTTCACAGAGTAAAAATAAGTTTTAACAAGAGAGCATCGCAACAAAATTGCAATTATACATATTAAGCGTACACACACGGACAATTAACGCGCGCTTTAAACAGGAAGCGTGCGAGGATGTGACGATATGGATTTAACCTTTGCCACATCCTATATCGTCTTGGTGCCGCAATTGGGGCAAGGATTAGTTGAGTCAGTGTGTTGTGGTGTCTGTTGTGGCGTCTTTATGTCGCTGATGAGTGATGAGTGTACAGAGTGATTAGTGTCGTGGGAGTTGTCTGACCATAGACGACGGTTAGACTAGTCTATAAATACAAAAAGTTTGGATTATCATCAAGAATGGTGTTCTAAAGTTAATTGCCAGTCCGATATCGTCAAATTATTCTTTGTGAAAAAAGTTGTTGAAGTCATTTTTGACAGCAATTTTAATTACTGTGACCTCCAAAAATAGTAAGTATATAGATTAGTTAGTCTTGTGTTTCATTCATTAATCCGTTTTGTTTAAGTACAATTCAGTTGCAGAAACAGCTGTTATTATCTTACTTGCAATTCAGGACTTAACTGCACTTATGAAGGTTAAACCACCCTCGGCCATTACACCAGTTAACTTTCACAAGTTCAAGACTACCGTGTTAATCTCTAAACGTTCACTATCTTCAACTTAAGGACGTTAACATTAGCTTGGATAAGTTATTTAAGTAATACTACTAAAGGTTGGTCTTTACCTTCGACCGATAATAGTACTAGATTCCTGATAAGCGCTTCAGAAATAGTCCGAGAAATAAAACCATAAATACTCTTTTGTGGTCTTATTTCAAATTTAGAACGTCTATTACAGTATTAAGTATACATATTTGACAGTCTTAATTGACCTTTAAGTTTGAGACTTAAGGTTATTATAAGGCTATTGATGCTATATTCTCTTTTTTTAAGCGCGAAAATCAATCAATCAAAACGCTTATCAATCCATCATCGATAAGGATTTTGGTTATGTTTTTTTAATTCTCATGTAAGTGGCATTTGTTTTTTACCCGACGACTGCAAAGGAAGGGTTATGTTTTTCGCGCCTATCTTGTATGCAATATTCTTTATTACCTCATATCTCCAGAACTGCTGAACGGATTTATATAATTGAGGTATCGTTAGATTCGTCTCAGCTGCCCAAGTGTTCTTAGGTAGGTGACGTTAAAAAAAATCAAACATGGCGGCCGTGCGACGCCATTAGAGTTGGTGGAAAACAGTTTTTTTTTTCGAATACTTCATAATGGGTATCAAATTAGAAGGCTCAACACAAGGATTTCAAAAAGGTATGTCATGAAATTTGTCTAACTAAAAAGACAAATAAAATAAAAATTAAAAAAAAAAACAAAAAGCTCGCCTGCGTAAAAAATAATAAGTAACTAAATAGAAAATCAACTGAAAAGGTCGGAACAAGATAAAAATTCAATTTATGCAACATACATAACACACAGTCGGAGGCACGCACAACGTGATTTGACTTATCATTGAATTTTATGCCTCCTCCTCCTCTTTAGTTACTTATTATTTTTTAAGCAGGCGGGTTTTTTTTTATTTTTTTTATTTTTTATAAACTCTTTTAACCTTAAAATGTTGCCACCTCCTTTGTCCTTTATATCTAATCAATTGCCTCCCATAACAATGGGCACGTGGACGTGGTCTCCACGTGCCGGTAGGAAGAAAAAACCAACACGCTTTCGCATTTATAGTTAATTAGGATTTAAAGATATTTACGATCGCATTGCGTTGTAGTGCAAAAGGCAGATAAACAATAACATTGAGTTTGCTCCAGTTTTTTGCTATCAACTATTGTTTTAACAAGGCTGCGATTTGTGTTAATTTTATTTATAAAGTAGCTGTTCCCTGACCCACCACGCATCGCGTCGACCGAATGCGCTAGTTATTCGCTTAGCGTGTTTTTTGATGTTATATACACAAAAATGCCTTTCACAAGAAATGGGCAATCAATTATAAAAAAAATCCAACTGGTAGTTCTAGAGATCGCAAGCAAGGAAAGCTTTTCCTTATTCGACTCTTACGACATGCACGATAAGATAAGCAGCTCATTCATTAGTGTCACGATCCAGGGGCTTTATTTTTGAATCGTTCGTTTGAAATTGGATCGTCGAATGCGATTTAAGTCACAGTCGTCTTCCAAGTCCCATGGTGCTTATTTTCTGTATTTTCGAATCGTTCGTCTCCGGTGTTGCCAATATATTTCAATAAGTTGAATTTAATCCGTTTCACGCATAAAAAATGAAAACCGATAACTACCGCAACAAAAACGGAACGTAAAATACTCATTCTTAATGGCTATGTAAGTACCCAAGTATTTCAATTCAATTAAATTTCTTATTTTTAGTTCCTTGTAAGTTGGTTGACACTATGATATATATTTGATGTTAATATACCCCTCGACCAATCGTTGCAATCGAGCGATTCAAAAATACGGAATTTTCCATGTCGAACGAAATTAGTAGAAATCGAGCGCTCGTCGCGACGCGAACGATTCAAAAATAGAGCTCCAAAACAGCGTAAGATAAAGAAAAATCCTTTCCCATAAAAGGAATAATGTCTTATTAGATTCTCCAGGGCATTCTTGTCGAACAGGCATCGTCGTCATCATCGGCAAAAAAAAAGCTGTTGATCTGATAGACATTATCTGGCTTTTCAACATATACTACGTATCTCAAATTGTTGTTTTGTGAGACAATGTTATCCACACAAAGCGTAAACGGATATAAGCCGTATTTGCGAGCCCCTAAGGTCACTGCAGCTTAAGTAATTATTGGATAACGTTGTCAGGCACGGCGAGTGTGACCCGAGTAAGAGGAATCATATCCTACCGTGCAACAGTTATATGTGGAGCAATAGTGCCATTATAGTTTTTGTATACAAATTGTAACCAACATAATTTTTATTATAAAATTACTACTTCTATAATGTTGATACACACCTTTATATTGTATTATCACCTACAAAAAAGTACACAGTACCTGCAATAAAGATTATACTAATCTATTCATTGTCATCATCATCGGCACCGTCATCGTCATCGGCACGTTCACTGTCCAGTGCCTCGATTTTGCTATTTGAAGAATCGCCAATCGTGTGTCGGTGGTATGATTTTGACAAATTTCCCATGTCAAGGTCAAATAAGGTTTTATGTCAAATAAGTCTACCGACAATCCATTGAGACGTTACGTTAGTAGACTTGAACCTAGTAGATAGTACAATTGCTTACGATAGACAGGAGCTCAGCAACGGTTGTTTCCGTAATGATGTTTTCGGAACGCATTCGCAAACTTCAAGCAATTGACTTTATCAGCGATCAAACTTAAACTGTTTCAGTTGATGCTAGATAACTTGACTGAGCTATTCAGACTTAGGCGGTTTGTCGGATGGCTGTTACTCGTCATAGTTGATTGCGGCGCGGCGTTTAGATTTGGAGATAATTGTGACTTGTTTGAATTATTTGTACTTGTAATATGTAATACTTTCTCAGGAATTTATTGTGTTGTGCTCGTGTTGTCAGCACTAATATGAGAGATAGGACAGAAAACAGAAGCTGTCTACAGTCATTTGTTTTGTTGATTTTTTATGTATATCTCAAAAAAAATCTAGAAATTTAGTCTTTACAAAAAAATCTACATTGGATTTTTCATACTATCCTGCCTATTTCACGTCTTTTAGCTGTGGAAATGGTTGGGCGAAACAAACTACTCAGCTGTCTGGGTCTGAGAGACGGTCTAAAATATACTAAAGACTATGGTAGCCCAACTATTAATTCAGAGAGGCGGTAAACATTATAAATTTTTAGTGACTCTCTGGTTCTAAGGGACGGTCTGAGATATACATAAGACTATGGTAGTCGATCTACTAGTTCACAAAGGCGGTAAATCATTGCTGCTCTATGACTTACCAAGTTTAAAAAATAAAAAAGGTTTCTTTCCCCCGAGTACCTGTACAACCTGCATCTGATAAAAATGTACATCTTAAGGAAGTGTTGGCACAAGTGGGGATGCGCCACAGCCTCAAAGGAGGTATTCAGCTCATTACCGTCTTACAGAGTTCTGCATAGGGTTGGAGGTTTTACACATTTTCTGCTCGATGTTTCTGGTGAGTAAATTCTAAAATGCTATTTTTTTTATTTAGAATGAACTTTAACAAGTGTGGAGACATTGTACCGAGAAAAATCTTTTTTTAAATGCCTTATAAGACAGCTCTTGACCTCGATCTCACCTGATGGTGAGCGTAGATGAGTTCTACGATAGATCGAGCTGCCCCAGAAGATTCCTATTAACTCTCGCCTTGAAGGCATTCAGGTTATAAGTTTTTGGGAACACAGACGATGGCAGAGAATTCCACTCCCTGCCAGTGTGCAGTAAAAATGATGACATGAAGCGCTTAGTGCGACATAGTGGAATTTCTACTAGGTGGAGATGATATTCTGCAGTATGTCTGGAGGTTCGGTGGTAAAAGGGCGATGGTGGTATGAGCTCAAAAAGCTCCCCGGCACACTCTCCGTAGTAAAGTCGGTAAAAGACACACAGGCAGGCGACACGATGCCAGTGTGCGAGGTTTGTAAGCTTGGCCTCGACAAGCGGGTATTTGCATTAGTTCTGCTTTTATATGACGCACGTCAGTTCAACTAACTGTCATGTCAAAGTAGCGTAGCACTAGTACAAAGTCAAAGGAGGTATTCAGCTTATTACCGTCTTATGGAATCCTTGCTGCATAGGGATGAAGGCTCTACATGTTATCTGCTCGATGTTTCTGGTGCTTTTCGTTCTGCTTTTATTCATATATGATACACGAAGGTCTAACTAACTCCTATATCGAAGAAATGTTTGCGCCAGTACTCTTTCAGATCAGATTTTCTCTTTTGCTTGGTACGTACGCCATAAGACTTATATTAAAAAAAATTGGTCACCCATGCGATGGCCCGGTATTGCAAAAATTGATGAACTTGAAGAGACCTGAACGCGCTATCCACTGCGCTATCGGGTTCCTCTCCGTCACAGAGTCAGAGCGGTGGACATCTTGTCCCATCTCTAACATGACGTCACGAGTCATTAATCGCATATCAAAGCCCCCACACTCAAGCAATATGGAAACAAGAAACAAAATAACGAACGTCGTCGTAGCAAAAAAAAAAACAAAATACTTTCCCTACGTTTCAAAAGCCGAAAGTCACTCGAACTATCACCGCAGTAGCGAGCGGAACAAACTACCCGACAAGTGTGTCGATTTCCAGCGTCCTCGAGGAAAAAAAATATTCTCCGCCAAGTTAAGGGGGGGTGGGCCCTGGGCCCTCCCCCCAGCGGACCTCCTTAACTGCTTGCAGCGGACAAAAAGAATGAATAGATCCGCCCCTTAACGAATACACCGACCGGCATAATTCATACTTAGAAAAGTGCAAGGAGTTGACATGGCGGTTCTGTAATTTTTCTTTTTCTTTTTTTTTTGTAGTTGCGTTTCGTTGCCTTTGCGATTATTGCGTTTCGGTGATTTGAAGTTAATAAAGATCTTGTTGTGAAGTTTGCTTTAGCTTAGTTGCATGTGATTTTCTAATTAGAAATCATCATGATGATGAGTCTATACCAATCCACTGCTGGACATTAGAAATGTTTGAATATAATAAATAACTTTTAATAATTTAAAACACACATACAAAAAGGTTATACTAAGTAAGTCATTATCATCTATCAATCGATCTATCGCTCGTAGTTTAAATATCAATAAATGCGTATTTATATTACTATGTATATAAAGTACTTTCGACGCTTTAAATTGTATGGACTAAGCGACATCAAACGACTTTACGAGAAAGTAATTTAAAGTTTAGATTTTTAGAAAATAAAATCGTATAACTTTTTATTGTCGCCTAGTTAATATTTCCTTTCAAGAGTCTATGTAATTTTTGGAGAGCATATTCTACTGAGAATAAGCTTCAAACAGCTATTCCGTTCGTTATTATTCTTATTCTCTGTTAATTTGTAACCCTTAGAGACTATAAATAACCCGTTTCCTATTTCATGCTTTTCGTTTCTCAGTTGACATTACCGCACAGTACGCCATCAACAAGGTTTTTAAACGTTTTATCCTCAAATTGTAATGCAAACAATAACATATATTACATCTAAGTAAAAGTTGGTACAAAACAACTTTTTCCCGCCGTATCAAATAATGTTGTCGATGAAAAAAAAAACATCGTGACGACTCAACTCTCTTGTCTATTATGTATTTTCCGAACCAATGTGGACGCATCCGAACGCAGCCTCGGAAGTTAAGACGCGTCGCTTGCCACGTATAATTTTTTCCACTCTCTTTCAAACCCGCCCCCCGTCTCGCCGCCCGCCCTACCCGTCCGTCGTCTGTCAATCTTAACTACGGCCCGCAAGGCCTCCGCTATTACA
This sequence comes from Eudonia mercurella, assembly GCA_963082485.1. Lineage (NCBI taxonomy): Eukaryota > Metazoa > Arthropoda > Insecta > Lepidoptera > Crambidae > Eudonia > Eudonia mercurella. Next base: position 4,944,539 of record OY720041.1, on the reverse strand, counting down.
GAGTTCAGAACGGGCCGGCGGCGTTTTCTTTTTTTTTATAGTGACTCGGGACTCGATGATTTCTGCGTTCGATTCTCAAAAGAGGTTTGATTGAAAACCGGCGGAGGTTTTGTGCATTATTATGTTTAATTGCGAAAGCGAAAAGAGTTAGGTACCTACCTAGTTGGTATTTTTTTGTTATTGTTTTACTAACGTAACGGCCTGTATTATTCAGAAATTGTTAAAAAAAAAAATTATATATCCGATGAAGAAAATCAACCTGTTTAATGAAAAACAAATCAAAAAATACCAAATTACTTTTGTAATTGATTGACCTCTCAACTTTATTTTGTGTACACATTTTATTAAAACCGCTTGTTAATAAAATGTAATACATAAATAAATATATACATACTCAATAACATTTTAACAAAAGAACTTATATGTACAGTGCGAGTCAAAGAAACACGTATTCTATTATATTCTGACATTACTTGTATAATACTGGTAAAAGCGTGCTTTTATAAATTCCTTTTCTATTTTGAGATATTAATAATATTTAAGCGTAAATTTGGATACGTATAAACGCTAATGCCAGTGCTAATATAATAAAACATTAAAAAGTGTTTTTGGATGACCAATCATTGAGGTCAAATATTTTTTTTAAATTTTATTGACGTGTTCTATTAAAATATTTTTCAATTTACCACGACCGCCGGCGCCGGCCATTCTCATCCGACGGAGTAGTACCTAATCAGCATTGTGGTCGTTTGAAGTCTCCGAATAAGGAGCAGACAGTCCAGGGGAGGCGAAGGAAAAAAAAACGCAAGTTGCATACACGCATAAGTAGACGGTGTCGCAGTCATTAATAGAACAGGCAGTATGGAGTTGTGCGGATTTTGATTATTACGAATTCGTTTTTTTTTGGTAGTTTTATAGGTTTTTGTTTGTTTGTTTTTTACACGAACATAAAACATTGAAATGAAATACTTAATGCAGATCTACTCACTTTTTTATAAGATATGAAATGTCAAGATATAATAATAGTAAATCAGTATGTAATTTAATTCAATTTTTAAAATTTATACTTGCAAATGAATTATATGCCATACAGTAAGATAAACAAACTAAAGTAAGAAGTTAAAACAGTTGACCTAGCGAGCGTTACAACGTATGTGCTACGATCATGTAAATTAAGAAACTTTTGCAATTTCGAGTTTTTAGAATAAGTGACCAAATTCATGCATGTTAATCTTTGTTGTGGTAAAATGTTTATTATGTCAAATCAAAAGATTCATTAATTAGACACATTTTTTTCATAACACAAAATCAATTACCTACTCGTTATTGTTGTTCCAAAGAATTACGAACTCATACCAAATAGGTAAGTTAGGTATTTGTAATTAAGTCTGAAATTTTTGCCAAAAAACCTCCTTCTGTCTCAAACGAAAACTTAACGCTTCGACTGCAACACGCTCAAGATACGTCACCGAAGGGGGCTGCGATCCACTACGCTGTACAAACTTACAACAGATAAGGGCCTGAAGTACCCCCCAAAAGGGGTAAGACAGACCCCCTAAGTTTGCCGCCTAGACTTTAGTGCAAGAAAAAATAAGGGAGGGTTGACTATAGGTTATATTGACGCGTCGCCACCCTCGCAGATGAGCAGACGGTTAAATAAGAATGCTAAGGTATATTTGTCTTTTTAAATTAAGAACTTCTCATATCTTTGAGATAGATAGTTGCGAACAACTTACAATTCGGAAAAGCGATATTTGAACCCGCACCCTCCGATATGCCGATAGATTGTTTTTGGATTGACTTTAATTTTCACGATCAAATTCAGAGTCAAATTTCTGTTATAATATAAGCATTGACAGGCACTTTTTGGGGTCGAAAACTATAAAAAATATTCTAAAGTTAATCCCTTTTTTATATAAAGTTTTGAAACTAGTATGTGCTCATATTAATGTTTAATACTTTATATCACTGTACTTTTATATAATATTTATAATTATGCAAGTACAGCGCGACGCCGCGCACATTCACACAGAACTGGGGTCTCCATGGAAGATCAGCGTTGTAGTATTTGTCCACTGCAACAAATGCTGAGTGAAGTTCTTTTAGAACACACTTTTTAATTATGATTTTTGTTGTTTTGTTTTGACATAACTTTATACGGTGTTCTTATTAAAATATTTCATTTCATTTCATTAGTTTCAAATAATATTAAACAAAAATTTTGTTTGAACTAAACTATTTAAAGTCGATAGTTGTTGTTTTCACACCTATTTCCATGTGGTCTCATGGTTAGGCCACCAGTTCCACACACCCAGAAACCAAATCCAGTCCGATTTGCAGCGGCGGCGCGCGGTGGGTACATGTCTGTACTCGGTTTAGCTGTCATCATCATCATCATCAGCTCATTTATGTCCCCACTGCTGGAGCACGAGCCTTCCCTATGGATGGATAGGGAGAACGAGTCATAAACCACTACGCGGGCCCAGTGCGGACTTGTGGTTGTTAACGATTTCTTCCGAAGCACGGAGGAGCTCGAGATGATAATTTTTTTTTGGTCACCCATCCGATGACCGGCCTTTGTGAAAGTTGCTTAACATCAGCAGTCTCAGACCGGGCGCGTTAACCACTGCGCCATCGAGCTCCTCATTTAGCTTCTCTTTTTGCGGTTTAGCTGTAGTACGGTATAATTCCAGAGCACCTGACTAGCTACTACCATCCTATATAAATGTCACCATAACATCATTGTCAGTAGCATTGCTGTGGTCCGACAGTTAGATACGATTCCACCTCACTTCAAGCGAGATGAAGTAAGGTGTTAAAAAAAGTGTTGTTGAGTATCAACCATTAGAGTACGAGTATATGATAAGGCCAGATGTTTCAAGTAAAGTAAAATTCATTTTTGGTTAGAGCCCATGCTTATAACACATTGTGTAAAATTGTTGTAAAGTTAAGTTTTTTATTAGTTTTGTTCTGTTTTAGTCATAATTAAGTTTTTCAACATTTGTGTTTTTGTAATTTGTTCGCAACAAAATTTGCTTTAAAAATCATTTTGAACATTTTATAAATTAGCTTGCTTATTTCTTAACTGATCTTTAATATTTGTAAAAATATTATGATCGGATGTTAATGACGGTAGTTGTTGACATTGAATGGGCGCCTTTGGCTTACAAAGTAAAAAGTGTTGAATAATTTCGGCGGGCTGGTTAGAACCACGATAGCTCAATTGGAAGAGCACCTGACCCGGAATGTCAGAAGGGTGCAGGTTCAAATCCTGCTCGTGAAAATTTTTTCAACATTTGTGTTTTTTTTTTATAATTAAGTTTGATATTTTTTTTGTTTTATGCTGTAATCTTGTTATCGAAGTAGGCCTGATTTATGAGTATGTTAGTTCTAAATGTTATGTATGTCATATTGTTGTTTTTTTTTGGTGTTATTATTATTTTATTACAATGTGGGAGTATGTTATTGTTCTGTGTCTCTTGTGCCAAGTTGGGTCCCACAGAATACCAGCGCTGCAGCGGCTTGCATGTCGTTGCAGCACAAGCTGAGGTTGGGACCTATTTGGCCACATGCACGTAATTTAACTTTTAATTTTTTTTAACTTTTATTTTTAAGTGTTAATTGCTATACTTAAGCTGAATTAAATATTTATATAAAATACAGTGAAAAAATTAAACGCCCACCCGACCCAGCCAGGAATCGAACCTGGGTCTTCCGCAATCCGGACGGCTGCACTGACCATTATGCTACCGGGAAGGCTGACGTAGGCGCTGAATTTTGTCACTGCTTTTTGATTTTTTGCTTTCATTTGTTTTCGCCTTATTTTTTTTCTCTCTCATGTGCATCTTCTGTGTTATATAATAATTGGTGCTTGTGGTCAATAAATGTTTGTTTCTGTTTCTGTTTCTGAAAAACTCGACCATTTACAGGGTCATTACGCCAGATTAGATCCCGCCAAAGCGCATCTTTCATCCAGTACTCTTAAGACTTAGTGACTGAAGAGAGTCGCACCATGGACACGTATAGTCCACTCACAACAATGCTACAAACATTGATGTTATGGCGACATATTTAGATAAGATGGTGGAAGCTAACCAGGCAGACAACCAAGCTCTACCACTACCCAAACCGAGTACACAAACATGTACCCCCCCCCGCTGGGACTCGAACCCGAGACCTCTGGGTCTAAACCGGTGGTCTTAGCCACTAGACCACAGAGGCGGTTAAAAATGTTGCATTTGGTACCTTTGTGAACAGCAAAACAGTGTCTGCTAGTATACATACCAAGGTTAAGTCGTCACCAACAAAAATACCACTACCACTTCACCGGGCCCCGAGAAAGTGGTGATGCTCTGATAACTCCCACCAGCAACCGTGTTTGGTTACTAGCATTGTGCGGCGCACATTGTGTGGCCTTTCTGAATCTTACCGGCAAGGAGTCGCTTTCAAGTACACTCCGCGAGAGAAACGGGTGGCGGTGTGTGACGTCACAGTAAATTAGAAAAAACTTTATAAAAATGTTAACATTTAGCTTAGCATAGCTATCCATTGCAAGAAGTCATAAATGAAAAAGTTATGTTAAAAATCAACTTTCAGCCTTCCACATAAACCCCATGAAATCTTGGCCGTGCCAAAATTTCAGAAGGTTAGAGTTGGTTTCCTGAGCCAAATCTCAATGGCATCCGAATCTGTGCCACCTTTGTCAATATTGGTATGTATGATATCTAACAAAAATAACGAAGCAGTATGCTACTTTGCACATGGTGCGATCTGCCTATAGCCCAACACGTCGGTCAATCGAACAAAAACATTTTTTTTACTAACTCTTTGTATCTCACGTATAGTCAAAGGTTTAGTCAAAGGTCAAAATCTAACCATCAAAAACCTACTTGTAAAAAAAACCAAGTCTCGCAACTCAGTTCTTCTACCGTAAAAAGTTGTGAGATCCATGTAATAAAAAGTCGGTTAATTTGTTCAATAAATAGATTGACTTGGCCTTGACATGTTTCACATGAAAACACAATGTATCTCTCAAGTAATACATATATTATATTAAATTAGATTGTTTAGTCCGATTGCCAATTCAATTTATTTATTTAAAACATAAAAGATTTTTAATATTGATATGGTAAGTCTAAGAAGTTGATAGGTTAGTTAATTACGTAATAACTTAATACAGAAGGTCCCTTAAGTAGGGACTGAATAAATTTACCGACTATTACATGGATCTCACAACTTTTTACGGTAGAAGAACTGAGTTGCGAGACTTGGTTTTTTTACAAGTATGTTTTTGATGGCATCTCATTTATTTTTGTAGATGATAGTCCTGCTTTTTTCCTTTCCGGTACCTTCTACTTCTTGAATACCAACAACGCATTTTCTTAAAGCCCACTCTCTGTCTTATGAGCTTTTTGATGATGATGATGAAATTGCAAAATATTTTAGTTTTTCCTTGATTTATACACTAAACATTAATTGTATTCTAAATTTGAAGCTTCTATGTCTGCTAGAAGTGCCTTAGAGTTTTAATGATCGGTCAGAGAGTGAGTGAGTATCAAAATTAAGAAACTTTGACTAGTTATAATTCTTAAACTACTGGTTCAAATTGAATGCAATTTGAAATATACCGTGTTGATACAATGCCTGCTTGGTTACTGAAAATTTTGGCTTCTAGTTTTATCCACAACGAAGTTATAGTGGGTCAAAAATGACCTGAACTGTTTCGAGAAAAGTACGGCCGTGGCGCTATTTTGTTCGACTTGGCGGGGGCACTGCCGTGCCCACAGATCTCTAAACGTCTTTTAAATTGGCGGTCTCGCAATCTCTTATTAATTTTAACAAAAAAAATGTCTTAAACGTTCTCTAAACTTAAACCCTAATCCGAGTGTACATAAAGGACGCTTGGTTAACCTCCGCGCAGAGTGAACTTGATACATGACATTGTCTGCCCTTTCACGCACCTAGCCTGCACTCCTTTTGTGTGCCTCCGACGGGAGCCGGCTTTCTTACAGGCTTTTTTGGTGCTTATTCACGGAAACGTTCTACGGTTAAATACTTCTTGCGTGAAATTCGAAACGGATTAAAAAGTTGTTGAAGGTTTTTCGACTGTGACTGTATTTTGTGACATTTTTGTTTGTAAGTGTTAATTGGGCTACTGTATTGTAGCTATTGATAACAGATATTTGGTTTACATATTTAAAAATAAATGTGGTTAAGGTTTCAGTAAACGTGTTATTACAATACATAGAGTCGATAGATTGATTGTATGAAAAGTTTGCACGTTCGTGTTATGATCTTGCAAGTTGACAAAATTTAAATATTTCGAGCTCTTCCATACTTCGAAAATCCCGTTAAGCCGTTGGTCCCAGTTGCTGTCGTAAGAGGCAGTCGTTAAAACCCACTAACACAACAACAGAACGCATTGGGCAAGCATGCTGGGCTGCGTATGGCCCATTCTTCTCAAGGCCTAAGCCCAGCAGTGGTTTGAAGACAGTCTGAGGATATGGAAAAAAATGTTTAAAATTTTTAGGTAGGTTATTTATTTATTTTAAAATTGTTAACTCCTAAATACTTAAATTAACAAACATAAAATCTTTAATAAAAAAAGAATCTCGTATCCAACTTCACGTTTCTTAACGTCATTAAGACACCACAGACAAAACCAACTAGGCAGTGGCAGTATTAAAAAACCACATCATTAGACAGCGTATTCCGGCAGCACAAATAGGCGGCACTGTGTCGCAAATTTCAGTAAAAAAACAACCACAAATGTACTCTGAGGGGCGCAGTGTTGCGCTGTGCGGAAGGTGGTGGTGTCTTCATTTATTTTCTCCGTAATTTAACGTTTCCACGGCATCTGCCACGCACTAGGGGGGGTTGGGGGGGTACTTGACCACCCCAAGCAACCCTTCATCGCCTCAAGAACAACATCGGGGTTTTTAATGCGACCTGCGTGTAAACAGCGCGGCGAACGGGTTGAGATTTTTTATACTTAGAACAAATTTTTCTTCGAATTTGAAAATGTGTCGTTCAGATTTTGTTTTTGGATTCGAATTAGGACAAACTATTCGATACGAGTATTAGCTTCAAAGTCAAAGTCAAAGTCAATTTTTTTATTCAAATGAACTAACGAAAAGGGCTTTTGAATCGTCCATACATTTTGTACCCACTACCTATTCAGGACGTCTATTTTTTAGCTGTGGAGAAGAATGGGCGCAAGAAACTCCACAGCTTTACTAGAAGTAACGACTTTAAAAAAAAATGTATATCGTTACCCTATCATACAATATTTTATTTAATACATATACAAATGCTTACCTCTATACAGTTACTTAACATACTTTACTTCATACTATGAACTGATACGTGATATTGTTTTCTATACTAATATTATAAAGAGGAAACCTTGGTATTTTTGTATGTATGTATGTTTGCAACGAATAAACTCAAAAACTACTGGACGGATTTAAACAATTCTTTCACCATTAGAATGCTACATTTTACAAAAACGTCAATTTAATTTTTCAATACAAAATGATTTTTTGTTGACAGACTTTGTGTTGCTCGCATCCAGCGGCTACACGCGACCTCTACAATATTTGTGCTTAATTTGAAATTGAATTCGGGACTTCTGGTCTTACAGCTATATATATAGTCTATAGAAACAGTTAATATGTATCTAAAACAATATTTTATATTTAATTTAATGATAACTTCAACACCGCCTAAACTTAATCAAATCAGGGTGAGTCTCATTAGTTTCAGGCTAAATTTAAATCGCCAATTAAAAATAAGCACCTAATACAAAATAGTGGCACACTCGTGCGCGTAACTGGTGTTCCTCGAGCGCAAATGAGGGGTGAGCAGTAATGAATAATTAATGCGCATAGCCCCGCCAATTATAATTACGTAAGTAGAAGCGGGCTCACGTGAAGTCATGTGTCGGCGTCTCGGTGTCTCGGTGTCTCGGTGACTCGGTGTCTCGGTGACTCGGTGTCTCGGTGTCTCGGTGTCTCGGTGTCTCGATGTCTCGATGTCTCGATGTCTTGATGTCTCGATGTCTCGATGTCTCGATGTCTCGATGTCTCGATGTCTCGATGTCTCGATGTATCGATGTCTCGGTGTCTCGGTTTATCGGTATCTCGGTATCTCGATATCACGGTTTCTCGATGTCTCGGTAGATCGGTGTCTCGGTCTCACTTGGATAACTTTCGAGGAGCAAGACCTTTTATCTTGATACGTCATCTAATCTGATCGTCATCAACTCTGAATGGCTTCAATATATTATCCTAAGTTATAAGAAGAAATGATATTTTAAGTTGTTATAAAATATTTTATATTGTTATAAATAAATTTCAGGACAGACAATTAAACTTGGCATCCATTTAGATCTCACTTCGTTTGTCATTGAAGTCAACAAAGCCATATATCACAATATTGAACTTGGCTCTCATTTCACATTTATGTTTTTGATGGGATTTATTTTAATCGACACCAAAATACTTCATTCATTTGTTTTGTCATAATGAAAATACCGCACGAAAACTAATTGAAAAAGTCATTATGGATATTTTTATTTCGTCCTTACACCAATGTCATGGGTGCCAGTTGGTCAAAGTTCTATTTTTAAATTCTTTGTTTTCACTTTGTTAAGGTGTAAACGCTCCCGCGGTCTATGGAAATACTCTTAGCGGGAGCGAGAATTCACAGTACTTTATAAGGAAGATGACGAAAATATCGGAACCAGTCGAGTTCGAGATGTCAAAGTGTTTGTAAACAGGAACAGATGTGGAGAAAATGGTACGTTTCACTTTCTTTGTTTTTATACGTAACTTTAAAGTAGCAATAATATTATATTATGTCAAATAAGAACTCAGGTCATATATTTAAATATATGTTTTAATTGTTAGGAAGATATACTTATTTTTATTTATTTGACAATAAAGTAAAAACTATTAAAATAAATAAAACCGTATTATTAAACAGAAACACCCAAGTAACAATAGAAAAGAGTTTCAATAAAATAATTAACTAAAACGGTTTCTTGCAAAACGTCACTTCCAATTATTTAAAAAAGGAACACCCACGACAAATGAAAAGCGTATACCGTTCCATCCTACTCGGGGCTTGATTGTATGTGATTCCTGGCGCAACAATAGTTTGGACAACGAGCGCATTAGTGCGTCGCGTGCGCAGTCACGCTGCCCGGCGCCGGAAGCTGCCGGATCCGCACCGGATCTGTGGCCAGGGAGCGTGCGAACAATCTTTTTTTTGTATGAAGCTTTCGTGACACTCCTTCGAAGTTGACAAGGTCTACAACTTAAAAAAGATGCTACTCAGCGATGAGTTGCCTCGTCACCTGACATGATAGCTGAAAAGGAGCTTTAGATAACTTTTAGAGCTTTTTTTTCTGAGTTTCTTACGTTATTTTTTATTTGAATGCGTAAGCAACTAAATTCTCTAACTTATAAATAGAAAAATAGAAATCTTATATTTTATTTACACTATCCTAACTATGCTTTGATGTCCACATGTGAGTGCACAAAGAGTTGTAAGACCTACTTTTGTGTACTGGTCCTATTGTGGCAGCCACCTATAATCTGTGGTAATTAACGGTGCGTGTGCGCAGGTCACGGTGTGCACCGCCGGAAGCCGCGCCGGACGCCGGGATTGCCTGAGCCCCTGATTCCTTCCGCCCGGTCCCGTGGACGGCGCGAGCGACGAGCGGAAGCGACAGGTCATGTGTTGTAGACTTTCTTTACAAACGATTGAAATTCGAATCATTTATTGTATGCCGCTTTGGTGTACAAACATTAATATTACAGGTATTATAGTACCATTAATCGGACACTGCAAAAATACTTTTATTATGCTCTTTTTACTCTATTTAAAGTTATTTAAAAAATTGCATGGAACAATAATTAGTCTTACACAGTCATATTACTGAGTTTTTTGTTTTAATTTATATTATAAGAACATTTTTGTCTATAGTATTGTTAAGATGGGTGATTTCCATTGAATCATCATCATCATAATCATAATCATCATCATCATCATCATCAGCTCATTGTATGTCCCCACTACGGGGGCACGAACCTTCCCTATGGATGGATTGGGAGAACGGGCCATAAACCATCACGCGGGCCCAGTGTGGATTGGTTGTTATTAACTAATGTAGCCGGAACCAACAGCTTTACGTGTCTTCCAAAGCACGGAGGAGCTCGAGATGATACATTTTTGGTCACCCATCCGATAACCGGCCTTTGCGAAAGTTGCTTAACCTCAGCACTCGCAGACCGGGCGCGTTAACCACTGCGCCATCGAGCTCCTCTAACGCTATATTATCTTTAACAAACTAGTTACTTTACAATTGAAACCGCTACCGCCTATGACTTGCGCTATGTTACGCGGTCGTCGCACCCTGATCTTTAGCACGGAACGATTGGTGATCTTTTTTATTGAGCTTGTGCCCTGTCATATTGTCGCGCTGAGTCATGTGCGTTATTGTTGGCGGGCCAGACGACCTCTTTGGTGTACCACCTTTTTATTAAACTCCGGATACATTCAAATCCGAGTTTTAATATGAGCAATACTTCGTTGCGAACTCATTTGAAATTGGAACGTGAATAGAACATGAATGTGTTTTTTGATTTTAGCTACGTAGCTAGATCGAGATATGATACTCTTTTTTTAAATACTACATTTTTTAAATAAGCGGATCTGTTTCATATGTTGACTCTTTGAATCTTTTTAGATCCGAAGTTCAAAAATTAAAACATAATTATTATTAAATTGTCATGTTCAGGAATTTAATCTCATCTGAGACATAACCTACACTTTAATTTGCTAGAGTAGGTTTATAAGATGTTAGATATGTTAAAAAAATATATTACAAAAAGGTATTCACCTTATTATTTTTGACAAGCTAAATTAACACGTAAGCTCCATTCAATCTCAGACAATGGCACTTGACACTTTTTTCTCGTAGTAAAGTCTCCCCCTTAGCAGGTCGGAAGTGCATAATATCTCTAGCAGTTTCCCTCTCAGGCGATTACCGATAGTTCTCACAATCAAAAAAAGATTTGTCACACGCCTCCGGAAGGCGGCCCCGCTCGCTCGGTCGGCAAACGATTATGACCCTTCTCGGTTGCACCCGCAAGATGACCCTTGGACGTGTCGCGTTCGGAAGCGTTCGCGAACGTTTTTTTTCGTAAAAAAATTAAAATAGAAAAATAGTTTATGTAAGTTCTCAGGACTTTCCTGATTATTACATTTTGAAAAAATAATACCTCTGTAAAAAAAAATAATTTCCAAGATACTTCAACCAAGAATAACTGGCCAGAAACGCACCAAGGTTGTTTTTCATCGATTTAATAAATATAATTTTACAATTTTGATATGTAACCGGTAAAGCAGGACAGTAAGCCTTACAGCATCAGAATATTGAAATCAATATAAAGAACAATCATCTAAAGATTTCTTTTAAATATATTTTGTTAAAGCTACCAATACAATTGTGACGACCTCCTTGGTCGAGTGGCTTGCACACCGGTTTTCATGGTGTCGCCATCTCTGAGGTCCCGGGTTCGATCCCCGGTCGGGTCAATTTAGAAATACCTGTTTTTCTAAATTGTTTCGGGTCTGGGTGTTTCCTATGTATAATAAGTATGTATTTAAGTATATTAAGTATGTTTATCCGTTGTCTAGTTAACCATTTTATCGAGTTTCTTAAGGAAGCTCTTATTGGGGCTAGATAATTGGTGTGAATGTGGGAAACATTTTATTTTTAATATAAATAGTATCTACAGGCATTATCTACATAATGTAATACGATAAAACGTATTAACCATAAAACTGCGAAATATTCTCAAAATCCCAAACCGCCAGTATCCGTGTATCCAAAGTATCCTTGTATCCGTAGTATCCGAACGCGTCGGACAGGAAGGAAGCGTAAGGCGACCGCGTGAGAAGTGCGCGCGCGCCGTGGGAGCGCACCGCGGGCCGCAGGCGCAGGTGGTCCGCCATCCCATGGACTTGACGATGTTGTTTTCTTAATTGACTAATAAAAACTTACAGCATCGGACGTTGAAAAGAAATGAGACTGTGTTAGTTTTCTTTTTTTCTTGTTAAATGGCTTTTCGTTCCATTCAGGCTGGACCGAGACAATTGACTGATAGCTAACTGATAACGAGAGCGATGGAGAAATAATATGTGGGAGACCTTTGCTCAGCAGTGGGACTTTATAGGTAATTAAAATATATATATATATATATATATATATATAACGCTTTGGTGCGGTTAACACATTTTGCCAAGTTAGGAAGATATTCTGTTTTTTTTCTTCTTCAATTAGTGTAAGCCTCTCGTTTTGTTCCTCAATCATAAATACAACGTCCGCACTAGGAGTTATAAAAAATAAATAAAATAATAATTTTCACTATTCTATGTCCTGTCTATGTTATATGTCTTAAGATAAATTAATATGAGATTTCGCATTAATATCGGTGACCAGCATTTGCTAAAGCCGCTTAACTTTCACGATCGATACAAAACAACCCCAAGCCTAAGCTTCTAATAAAGCGTCATTGACACATATCCCATTACTTTAGTTTCCTTTCTTTAGTGGTCTTTATTTTTCCCACGGGGTCTTAGGTCTAGTGGCTTATTCATTACATTGTTTGTATGGGACAACGGTCTGAGGGGTATTGTTGCCTGACCACTGAGAAGGGGGTAAAGTGATTCACACCGCATTGTTTAAAACCATTAAGCAACTTTGAAAAGAAACTCCTAAGCAATTGCCTTAAAGAATTTTTTTTTTTAATTTTACGTTGCGGACATTTCATATTTGGTAACCGCTTGGCTTTTATCTCACCTAAGGTGACATTATCCTGGCTGAAGGTGGTAGCGCACTTCACCCCGGAATCCTTAACCATTAACCCTATACTTAGCAGAGTTTTTTTTTTGTGGAATTATATATATTTTTTGTATAAAATGTGTTCTTTTTTCACGACTCGAAATTTTTGTAAGTTCATCATCATCATCATCATCATCATCAGCTCATTTTATGTCCCCACTGCTGGAGCACGAGCCTTCCCTATGGATGGATAGAGAGAATGGGCCATAAACCACCACGCGGGCCCAGTGCGGATTAGTGGTTGTTTACGACTGCCAATGCAGCCGGTACCAACAGCTTTACGTGCCTTCCGAAGCACGGAGGAGCTCGAGATGATAAATTTTTGGTCACCCATCCGATGACCGGCCTTTGCGAAAGTTGCTTAGTGGTTTTTGTAAGTTAAGTGTCTCAAATAATCCACTATGCCAAGAAAAGAAAACTGTATATCTTATAGTTAACTGGCGCGATAAGAAACCTACTAACATTTTAGATAAGATGGTGCCACCCACTAAACTCCCAACCAATACGTTCTCATATTGCTGGGAATCGATCCAGGACCTTCTGAGTCTAAGACCGGTGATTTAACCACTAGACGTAAGCAACTTTAGAGGTACAGAAAACTTCTTAGTTTTGCATTTTTTTGCAACCATTTTTTTTTACCAAAGTTACATCGCAACATACACATTACATCGCATAAAAATGGTATACGAACGCATACGGGATTAACAAATAAAACATCAGTAAAACAAAATATAGAGCGTGAACTATAAAAAAAGATATATTTTAAAAAGGCGACGTATCTACCCCTGGGCCCCTTTAACTAAACAGCACTAATTAATAAGAGGCATAAAGTTTACAATGCAAAAACAAGAGATTGCTTTGCATGTCGCGTGTTAGGGCGCGTCCACACTAGGCGACACGTCGTGCGGGGCGTTATAATAGCTAACGCGGCAATGTTGCTCATTATTTTTTTATTATATCATACTTTTCAATGGGTGTGGGATCGTTGTAAAGATAGGTAATAAGCTGCTGACAAACAATGGCTTTATAGCACAAGAATAGTTCGTAATAGCTCGATTTTGGGTTGTAACTGACTTGGAATTCCTTAGTAGGTAATTATTTATTTCTGCTGTATGATCGTTTTCGAAGCAAACTTAGAAGGTATTGTAAGCTTTCGGAAATTTAGGCTTTGGGTTTTTTTTGCATGTCTTGCTATTAAATATTTATATAAAATACAGTGAAAAAATTAAACGCCCACCCGACCCAGCCAGGAATCGAACCTGGGTCTTCCACAATCCGGGCGGCTACACTGACCGTTATGCTACCGGGAAGCTCTAAAGCATTTCAAAAATCAAAAGGCAGTGACAAAATTCAGCGCTAACGTCAGCCTTCCCGGTAGCATAACGGTCAGTGCAGCCGCCCGGATTGTGGAAGACCCAGGTTGGATTCCTAGCTGGGTCGGGTGGGCGTTTAATTTTTCACTGTATTTTATATAAATATTTAATTCAGCTTAAGTGTAGCAATTAACACTTAAAAATAAAAGTAAAAATTTGTCTTGCTATTGTTTGTTTTCTTTCTACTTTTGCGAAACGTTAATCTACATGTATGAAGATTTAGATAACTAAGAAGGTTTCATTTCCATGCACACTTTAAAGTTCAAAATACCGGAATGATTATAAAATAATATTATGTAAAATAAACGCGAGTAGATCCACATAGGTAAACTGTTTGATTAGAAAATTTAGGTTAAGGTAAAACTAATTTGGTTGAATTGTGTATTTCACAAAACCTATAATGGTGTTTGTGAAATAATATACAATAATGATTAATAATCTTGGTGATCTACGTAAGTTTTTGTGACGCTTCTTTCTTTCTTGGAAAGTTGAGACTGCTTTTCGAAAGTGAACTCGAGTGTCATGATTTGACGTGAACTATAATAGTTGAGCTCCTTTGTTTTCGATAACATCCGAGATGACAGGTGGCTTTCTTTTACGTTAGACTCCAGTTCCCGTAACGAGCGGGCAACAGCAACGGTCCGCCAAGCTGTCGCGTGAACTCGCGTGGCGTACCGGCCGCGGCGCATCTGGCGTGTAGTCCCGCCTTAAGGTCAATAAACTGCTCTAGTTTTTTTGTTTCTTTTTTAATATAAGGCTTTGTGCAGTTTGTAAATTAGCCAATGTTAGGACAAGATGCGGTTGAAAAAAAAAACATTGTTTTTTAATAATCGATGATGAATAATACATGATGAATTACACCTCCAAACTCTTGAGTGTAGGTAAATGCGAGGGACATCTAGAGATGTAAAATGACTGAATCTGACCAGTCACGATTGTCAAAAACCATATTTGACCAGTCATTTATTGTCAAATTCAATCAAATTGACTTAAACATATTAATAATTCTAACTGATAAAGTGAGTAAATATAACTAGTCACAACTATTTACATTACTGCCAATTTCGCCAACATCGCGACACGATTTCAGTTTATTTAAAAAGACAAAATTGTTATTCTGTGTTCATAGAGGTGTACGTTTCTATGATGTTTATGTCACGTTTCCAAAAAAGTAGTATATTTAAGTATTTATTGGGTAAAGAAAATTCAATTTACTCTTTGTTTACTCATATTGCGGTGGTGCAAGTCGTGACAAGTATCAACTGCGCGTGACGCGGCACGGTGCGGGCGCTGCGTCTTTGACATTTTGTCAACCGACAAAGGAGACGCTTTTTTTACATTTTTATTCAAAATAAATATTAAAAAACACTAAAGATCATATTGACCATATATGACCCTTTTTGACAGTAAATGACCGTTTTTGACCAATTTGACCGTAATTGACAGTCAGTCAAATTCAGTCACTTTGGTCATTTTCATCTCTAGACATTACTGATACCTTAATGAGGACTTCTTGAGAAAATTCGAATGACTTGCGCTGTCTTGCTTTAGTTGTAATTCTCTTTATTAAATTTCACTAACATCCGCAATGTTAATTGAACGCTTAATAATCCACCTTCATTTCACATTATATTCGACATAATAAATTTTTTGAAGAATAGCGCAAACTGGACTCTACTTTTTCCCGCTAAGAAGTCCAATATACTCTAGTTCTGTAGTTTCATTTAGAAATGTTGAATTAAGAATTTTCTTTCTTTCTTCCTACTTTTTAACCGCCTTTAAACCTTTCCGTGTGGTTCTCAATATTTTCTCCAGTTCTTTATTTCATAATTTGGTAACTTATAAAATAATCGTATATCCTACTTTGTAGTAACAATGAACCGGTATTTATTCGATACAGAACTCACGGTAGTATTATGATATAATTAATGACTTCATAAGCTAAAGGTTAAATAACAAATACTAACTTTAAAGAGGGGTGCTGCATACAATTGAAGAATTTGGTTTTCCAATTAAAATTAACATTATCACTTGCCTGAACCATATGTCAGATACGTTACCATGTGTGAAATGACTTGACAACTTTGCGTTCAATCTTGCACTAAAACAGAACCGGTAAGTGAACTAAAATAACGACTCTATTGTAACGGAATAAAATTTGAACTTATCTGTTCCCGAATTTGGGGTAGCCCGCGATCAGTTTCCACTCTACGCCCTTTCTAATTAAACAATGGCGTCTTGAAGGAAGCCATGCATTGTTCTATTTTCAAAGTTTCAAATTATATCGTCATCGTCATGCTGGCCAAAAGGAGCGTGAACCAACAAGTTTGAATATCGAACTCTCGGGTTGATTAGTTCGGTTTTTGTGGCGGACTTCCGGGTTCCGAATTCGAAATGAGCCGACGCGCTCGAGCGGCCCACCAGAAATTGATATTTGGAATCTAAGACGATTATTAGACGCATGTCATCCGGCCGGCCGTCTGGGTACTGGCGCGTGCACACTTTAATTGCTTCATTTGTACCGATAACGCGTCACATTTGACTGACGCGTTTTTTGCTGCCTTGTTCCGGTTGAATGGTTCTGAAATGTTAGCGGATAGTAACATAATTCTAATGATTAATGCCCCCAGCGGAACAAACAAAGTATCAATCGCGCTCGGCCGCTATACATCACTATCGCGTCGCCCGTAAACAAATTGAATAAAACTCATTATTTTACACCTAAACGAATTATTGGGTAGCAAATTTTAAGCCGGCCCCGCGATGCGTCCGTATTCAAACAAAATGCCGACCAATCACGATTTTGTGAATTTGAAATTTGTTAAAGCCCAGCGGTACTACAGAAAACCAATACCGTATATACATGTAGGTACATGGTAAAACGCACGGGCTAAGCAAACTTGCGTTGGTGTGGAAATGCACGCACACAGCGCCGAACTTGTGTGGACGTTCATTCTCACAATGGTGTTTTGCAAATGGGCTAGTCGAATGTATTCGTTCGCCCGCCGGCGGTGAGGGGGTGGGTGGAAGATGCGTTTTTGTGCAATACTCTCCACTTTAGCTACGTTTATGGGTAAACATGTATAAGTGCGTTGCCGATAACGTCCGCGGTACGTGTAGTTGTGTGTTTCCCACTTTTTAGAGAGTCAATTACGGCCGGCTGGTGCGTTGCGATCGTCTCGACGTTTCGACTGTCCCCTTGCTTCCTATTCGCATTACGGTTGTGTTAATTTAAAAAAAGAACCTCAAATTCAAACGGATGAGTTTGTAATTCTAGAATTAGTGTTTTCATTTTTGAATTGCCGCTTTCTTTTCTTTTTGATCCAAGGAGATTGAGTAACGAATTAGGTAAACTGTGCTCTTTAGGCTTTGGAGATTGCAAACCAGTCAAAAAGGGTAGGCTTAATAGAAAAAAAACCGTATTTTTAGCGTCAACAGCAGACTAAGTGGCTAGGGAAGCCCGTCCGGCAGTTAACACCTGACTGGCGACGCTCACGGGCCGGTTCACACTTCTTTCACTGGACCCGAACCGGCCGAACGGAAAGCCACATGAAAGGCCTCAAAGACAAGAAAAAATGGGCGCGCGAAATATGTGCATCGATTCGGGGCAACACCAGCATCTGTTAGAAAACTTTAAGCCGTTACGAAATAATAAACATTTTTTTTTTATAAATGTCAAGGTATTTTAATGTAACAACAATCCATATTACTACACCTACGATCACTTAAATTAATTCATATTGTTTTCTAAAGTTTACGCGAACACTACAGGGTCCGAGTCACCCTGTGACCACGGACCCTGCAAAGTGTTCGAAACGCCAGGATAAACATTAAAAAATAATGTGTAAAATAAACGCGAGTAGATACCTAAAAGTTGTTTCATTTCAATAAGTTAATTCGTTAAACCAGAAAATGGATTTTGAAAATCATTCCGTACCGATACGATTTTAATTCGCAAATAAACCTTTCGCATACAAACTACACATTCGGACTTAACAAATCTGTCTCTATAATTAAACGGCGGCTAACTAACCTCAAGTCAATGAAACTCGTTTCTAATGTCAATTTATTTAGATTAATCCATTTCAGCTATCTGGCAGACACGACGTTTCCGTAGGTACATGGCAACACAAAGCAAAACTGGCAATGTCCACTCCTCTACGCGACACGAATTTTCACACACACAAGCCCTAGTCCAGTTTTACCGCACACTGCAGCTTGTATAAAATTTATGGCGCACACTTTTGCAGCAGCCCAGCTATTGCAACATAGATCTGTGAAAGGGGGATGGAGTTGGTCAGCCATTTCGCGTCGACGAGATTTATAACCTCTCTGTGCGTTCCCGCTAACTTTAGTAAGATACGTTTGCGTTTGACAGTGCGTTGCCGTTGTTATGTTAAAGGCTTCATCGCAATAGTGGCCGTTCATACTTTTTTGTGCAAAAATAGTTTTCATTTCAAGACTTGGCGCCGTAAGAAAGAATGCCTGCCTAAAAATATAGGAAGAAAAAAGAAATTGGCTTCGCGTTCCAAATTCGGAATAATTCAAATTTAAGCGCGCTACAAAATTCGAAAATGGAAGTCTACGTGCACGGTAACGCAGCCGTTGGCGGTATTATTTCAAAATGTACGTCAGGGAGGTCTGTGGGGGGGAGCGCGGGGTCAGCCCGGCTGTTTGTCTATCGCCGCGTTTTCCCATTCACCGGGTGAATTTTCCGAAGCCCATTGCGCGTCCGACCCCACCGTACCCCCTTTGAGCCTTCCTCTCCGTATTTTTATTAACGGAATTATAGCGTTTGTATGAGCTGTGCCTACTTATACTGATTAGTCTTGTAGTTTTCTATACAGGTCGCATATTGCCTGGAGATATTGGTTTTATGAATGTTGCTCCTTCATTAGAGCGGATATCGGGAAAATGCTTTTTGTTTCACTTCAACGTATCAGCTGACGTAAGTATAGTCCAATTTGATGCAGTTTCTTTTCAGCAAGTAATTAATGCACTTGTGGGAGTTTATAGGTATTATTATAAAAATGTAGATCTAAAATTGTTTTACACTTTATAGTGCAATTTGACTTTAAACTTAGAGTTAAAGTTTTTTAAGTAAAACGGTTCGCTACCTACCTGACAGACCAAAACGTAACCAGCCAGTACCTAAACATTCGTTTATCGAGAAAAAAAAATGTTTTTGACATCATCCACTACAATATACACCAAAAAGTTTCAGTTTTAAAACAACTGCATTTGTTTTCGGCCAGTGTTTGCGTGAACAATAGGCGGGGGGGCGTGGCCCAACAGAAGGCGATCGGGAACTCATAACGCCACGTCAAAGTCTTATCAGAGGAAGTTGGGCCACATAGCCCGCCAATATTTACGTCTTTAGCGATTGTTTGGATGAGCAGTGTATTGATGATATTATTATCATATAACAACTAGCCGTCACCTGCCAGCTTTGCTGTGCGAAAATAATGGATCAATGAATGCTAAATAAAATAATTATTAAGTTTACCAACATTATATGTATATAGCCTATCATTTGCACAATTTCATGTTCTTATTACGTACAAATTTTCATCAAGATCGGTCAAGCCGTTCTTGAGTTATAAGAGAACAGACAGACAGACAGACAGACAAAAAATTTCAAAAATCGTAGAACTGGTGTCAGTGTTTTATAAAACGAATATTTATCCCAAAATTTGTCAGAAAAATTGCATGTACAGACAGAGCCTACATATTTATATAGTAGTATAGAAGATTATAACTTAAGGTGACTTAATAAAATAATTAATTAGTTGTAGCACTAAATCATTCAAAAGTTAATAAATTTCACAATAAATTTATGACACAATTTACCCGAGTTACAGAAACGGAGAAAAGTGATGAGAATAAAACTTAAAATTTAAATAAAATTTGTATTGAAAACTTTTAAACTTCGTTATTTTCATGCGTACTAGTTATGTTCAGGAGCCTTCGATTTGTTTCAAGAGAAGTAAGAATGTGTGTTATTTGCTGGTCTGTATTATTAAGTCACAAATAATTTTGTAGCTCCACCAGACCACCTCGAATACGCTTTACAACTTGTGCATTAATACACGATAGCTCCGCTTTTGGCATTCGATATTCAAAACGTTCTTGATTAATGTTTCGTTTCACATTGCAATCGAGAATTCTAATCAGCCAGCCTTTTAAAATCGAATTTTAACGAACATTTAAATGAAAGTGCCTGAATCTTATTTGGTGCATTAAAATAAAACCTCTTTCGGAGAGAATAAAACTTCTTTCTTTCTATTTCTTTTATTTTAAACTTTCTTTTGAAAGTAAGTTCTTAATTTGTCCTTATGAAAAAGGCAAAGGAAACTGGTGGAGCCTTGTCTGCTGTACTCCTTTGTATTTTTGGAACACTTTAGGGCTTTTCGGGAGTCCTTTGTTGTCACCATTTGTGTATGTCAGCGGGAATAGAATGGATTTTTATATTATTGTTCCAATGTAAAAATGTTAACTGAAAATTCTTTTTACCGAATTCAAGAGACAAGAATTTGTAGTTTTCAACTTTTTTACTTAGTCTCTTTTCATTTTCGATAGTAACTTTTCAATTATCTATTTTATTAATCCGTTGGTGTCGTGTATGACTAAATGGAATAGTATTAAAAAAAAAAATCTAACATTCTATTTACCTGCAGATTGCCTATTGCCATTAACCAGCCTTAAAATTAAGTTCTTGAAGTAAGTAGGTACAGTCTTCAGCATCAACAATGTATACATACTTACATACTCTTATGACTAGTTCTGACTCTTATTCCATTGTATTATATGTTTATGTTCGTTAGTTTTTGGGAAGTTGTTAGTTAGCATCATAATAAATTGATACTTATTGTTTAAAAATTAATTAAAGATAATTCTTACCATTAATGTGATTTTAGACACTATTCGGTGGAAAATATGCCCGTGGCCCGTGGGATCTGAAACAAACAATTTTTTTCCATTATTATTTTTGCCTTTAATATTAAATAAAAAATATTTTATAATATTATATCTACAGACGACAGACACAGGTAAGACTTGAACCCACTACCTCCTTAGCCCAGTTGTCAGAGCATTCGCCCGTACCACGATAGGTAGCGACTATCATTCCAACCAGATGCAGTCATTTCTTAAATATGTTAATAAATGTTATATAGGTAACAGTCAACAGCAAAACTCGATTAACAAAACCTACCATTTTAATACAACGACATACTAATATAACCGTATACCAACCAATAAGCACTAACTTTTGATAACCTATCATAATACAAATAAATATATATTAAACAACATCACATGCATTGTTCTGATCCCAAGGTAAGTAGCTAAAGCACTCTTTCACTCACGTTTTATGGAAATCAGAAACAATGACGTACTTATTGTCATCCAGATCCGACACAATTTTTAATTTTTTATTTTATTATTATTATTTGCTTGGCAAATGACTCCACTCCACTTGATGTTAAGTGGAAACAGAGTCCAGACGCAAGGAGAACTGGTGCAGCGTGAAAGAACACAGCATCAGTCACCCTTGCCCTGCCGGCCCACAAGGTGCCTCTTCACGCCTCGTTTGAAGGACCCCATGTCATAGGAAGAAGAGAAAACGTGTGCTGGTATACTATTCCATCTTTTGGAAGTGCGACAAAGAAACGAGTCACCTAATTTCTTTGTGCGCGATGGAATGTTCGAGACAGTACAGCGGTGACTCCGGAGAGCAATATCTCAAATCCGGAGAACAATATCAAAAATTTGTTTTCGACATTGACTCGACCGGGAATCGAACCCGGGACCTCAGAGTTAGCAACGCCCAAAGTTCGGCGTGCAAGCCACTCGGCTGCGGAGGTCGTCAAAAATTAGGTTTTGATCATAGATTTTTGACTTCTTGGTGGGAAAGTGAAGAGTCATGTCTGCGGGTTTGTTTTATTTTATAAAATTTGTGTTATGTCGAATAGTAATGTGAAATAATGGTGGATGTTCGTGAGTGTGCATGGGTGCCGGCAAATGACACAAAACAGTGCAACTTCACTTTTCAAATTCTCTCAAGAAGTCCGGACTTAGTAAAGCCCCACATCTTTACTGAGACACTCGAGAGGTTGGGGGTATATCATTTCTCTCTTCTCATCTCTGTTATCATTCATCAGCATCATACAGGAAAGAAATATTGTTTATTTATGTATTACTTGTAAGAAAAAATACTTTGACACTGGCTAAATGCTCTAATCGCACGAAGCCATCAACTAAAGTGGAAAAAAAACTATCATCATCATCATCATCATCATCGTCTAGTGCCATCTTCATACTGAAGTTTGGAGATCAGTATACAAAATTTTCTGCGATCCTTTATTATTGTAGCGATTATTATATATATATATATTATAGCGATTATGAGCTCGAGCGCGCGAATACCAGACACAATAGAATTGTAATTGTTATCGGCCACCTGGTGGTCGTTCGACGCTTGAGGGGATATAGCTTGTTTTAATTGGCGATAACCAAGTCCAGCCTACGTTTTGATGTCGTTCAGCCATTTGCGTCGCGGACGTCCCGGGGCTAAATAACAGCAACTGAATTAAATTCAAAAAAGTCAAAATTCAAAATTCAAAATCATTTATTCAGTTTAGGCTACAAGTAGCTCTTATGAATGTCACTATGCCATCGGTTCGTAAGTCTACTCTGGGCGGGAGATCTTGTACTGAGAAGAACCGGCAAGAAACTCAGCAAGTGTCCAGCTCTTTTCTCCCTTACAGCGTCAAAAATATTGGAAAATGCCCTATCATAGCAGGACACTTTCCATTACAATAAACACAAAAAATATAGAAGACAACCACAACATGTAAAAAAAAACACAAAATAAAAAAATATACGTTAACAAATTTGCATCAGGTTCATTAATACTGCAAAAGCAGACACAATAGTAATGCAATTGTTTGTCGGTCACCAGTTTCCGCCATAGAGCTTAGACTCTTAACTTATTTAGTTTCAAATGTGTGAGTAATAGTAGAACAGATTAGATTAAGTTAGATTACTTGAGACGACAGCGGGCCGAGCGAGCGAAACGAGCACTCGTCGACAGCCGGCGAAGCGTTAGCGCAATGCTTTATCAATTTAATAGATTTGCATAGACAATGTTAGTTAATTTCGTTATTATGCAAAAACATAACAGCACTCTTAAATATAGTAAACTAAAATTTTTTTAGTAATATTTTTTTCTGTAAAAATCATTGTTTATAAAACAAATAACTATAATAATATTATATTGTCAGGAGGTTCCTCACTCTGCAGCCTTGACCACCGGTAGCTTGGGCCCTGCCCCGCTGCTGGTGGTACTCTAGGATTAGGTTTTATAATGTTTTATTGTTTTTATATTAAAATATTGTAAAAATCTGGTTTTAAGAAAGAAAATAAATGGAGATACTTAATAATAACAGTTATTCATTTATTTCAGACTTAAGATCCATTTTGTTAGTAACCATTTTTGTTACTCTGTAGTATGAACGTTTGTAACGTTAACGTTAGTATTCATTTATAGAAATGGAAAAAACTGCTTAATTTATGCACACGTTTAAGCATTCTTCGATTTTAAAAAAGCATGCTTAAAAAAGTGCTTTCTTGCTTTTTTGCTTTTTCGTGTACTTACAAAAAGCTGGCTACGTGAAGCTGTCTGTCTGCTTACTTGCTTAACGTTTTTCGTTGTTAACACGTATTGTTGTCACCATGTTTCATTGTCATTTAAACGAATATTTAAGTATTAAGTTGTACTACGTAAATTTGTAGAATTTTATATTTATAATTTGTAGAGATTACTTATTCTCTAAAATTACAAAGGCGCTCCATATGAGATTGCGCAGCCATTGGCTATGAATACGCTATTGAAGCATCAACAATATTACATCTACATACATAATCATTATCACTAGCCTACTAAAATAGAACATACTACTCCTTCTACAAGACAAATTAGCTTAAACGAAACATATTATTCAGAGCAGCACCTCAGGCGTCTCCATCGATAAGAGCGTCGATATCCACATCGATCCATAGGGGCTGCCACGTGCCCGACCACCCGGCGCGGGCGCGTGCGCGATCTATAGATCACGATCTACGAACTTTTTTGGCGGGCAATCATTAAATAGGTGATGTAGAGTGAGAAATTGATAAAAAGTCAGTTATGATTGATAGAGAGCTGTGATCGAACACTATCTTAACATAGGTATAGTTTGCATTAGAAATATGACTATTAGGAATTCAAAAGGATGTACATATATTTGGTAATGTTATTATCTATATATTAATACGTGAAGCAAAAACTTTGTACCCGTTTTTACGAAAATTCCTCGGAGTATGAAATTTCGCACACTTATAGTTTCTATAGAGAAGGATTGCAGAATGTTAATATTTTTTTTAAAATTGTGCATAAAAAATACATTAAATCATTAAAATAAACATTACACACACACTGCCATGACGCATATGTATTTGACTGTAACGACTTTTCACTTCGATACAATAATAACACACGCATATATACTCTTTTCAAAAAATTAAAAAATGGAAGAGTAGCGGCCGAAATCTATCAATGCCAATTCAAACTCACATTCTATCTTTTTTAATTTTTCATTGCTTAGGATACAATCCGTGCAGGTCGAGTTTCGACCACTGAGCGACCACTAGTTTTTTTTTTTTTCTATCCCAACTCCAATAGCTGGGCAAAAGCCATTTTTTCCACTTATTACAGTCCTGGTAGGCTACTCTTGACGCAAACTCAATCTCAATACAATTCCAATCCCAAATCTATAAAATTCAAATGCCACTCTTAAAAGCGATAATAGCGCTACATTGGAATTAAATTGCGTGGAAATTGAGTGAACAAATTATTATCGAGATGGGGCGTTCCAAAATTGCAAAACTTATCCCAATATCGATACATAATAATCGCATTGGAATTGTATTGAGATTGAGTTTGCGTCAAGAGTAGCCTACCTGAGCTAATTGATTCCAATTTTGGTTAAAAATATCCAGTTCGTCCCGCCATCTCCATCTCGGTCTATAGCGACGCCTTCGTGTTGTGTTTGACTTCCAATATGTCGCCAACTTGGCCCTTGACATTTGCGGCAGACGTGACCAGCCCAACCTCATTACCTACAGCTGAGCTACTTTTAAAGTGATCTGTGATTTGCGTTTTCTGGTTTTGGTTTTGGTCATGTTAATTACGAAAAATATTTTATTAAATTTTAATGTGACAAATTTGTATAAATTTCATTTTTTTTACTTATCCCGTTACCTCTGCCGGTGCAGGTCTGATACAAGGGTATTACTTAATCTGTGCCTACACTAAATAGTTTGCCTTTAAAAACATTGCTTAGAATACGTGTAAGAAAGAAGGGCGATAATTATCATCAACAAATTAACACAATGTATAACCATTTACGAGTAACCACTACAATTGCAATAAAGCTGTCAAAAACTAAACTATAAATAACAATTACAAAATTGACTGTGAAAACTAAAGATGTTTCCATTATGTATGGTAACAAATAAGTCCTTTACTCGCTAAAGATGGCCCCAACAACCCAGGTGTTGTTGGGTTTGTGCATTCATGTTTATTGCCTGTTTAGGGCCACAAGGGCCCGATCGGCCTCAATAACCTCTTAGGGCAGGAAACGATTTGTTAGTTGCAAAGCGAGCTGTAACATTCGTAAGCTACTAAAATGTGTTATTCACTTTTGACATCTCATGCGGCACAATCATAGGCCGTATAACCTTTCTTTTTCAAATTGCTTCATCATCATCATCATCATCAACAGCTCATTTTATGTCCCCACTGCTGGGGCACGAGCCTTCCCTATGGATGGATAGGGAGAATGGGCCATAACCCACCACGCGGGTCCAGGTGGGTTACTCTTGAAACACAATTGCGATAATCAATTTCCAATCCCAAATCTAAAAAATTCAAATGGCACTCTTAAAAGCGATAATAGCGCTACATTGGAATTAATTGCGTGGAAATTGAGTGAACAAACTATTATCGAGATGGGGCGTCCCGAAATTGCGAAACTTATCCCAATATCGATACATATTAATCGCATTGGAATTGTATTAAGATTGAGTTTGCGTCAAGAGTAGCCTACCAGTGCGGATTGGTGGTTGTTAACGACTGCTAATGCAGCCGGGACCAACGGCTTTACGTGCCTTCCGAAGCACGGAGGAGCTCGAGATGATACATTTTTGGTCACCCATCCGATGACCGGCCTTTGTGATAGTTGCTTAACCTCAGCACTCGCAGACCGGGCGCGTTAACCACTGCGCCATCGAGCTCCTCGTTCAAATTGTTCAAATTGCTTAATCATTTTTAATCTCGATTGTGCTCTTGCATATATTTATTACTATGTACAAAATGAGAACAATATTTGCTTTAGAACAGTATTTAAAAATAATCTGTCACCGAAGAGAAAACATATATGTCAGGACAATCACCCCCATATTCATAAAAACTATTTAAGCATTATTTAGTTAATCATTGTTTTGTCTCTTTTTCTCAAATTCAAAATGACGTTTGTGTGACGTTGACAAAACAATATTTAACTAAATAATGCTTAAATAATTTTTATGAATAAGGGGGTCAATGTCTAAATGGCATATTTATGCCATTATCCTGTTTGTACCATACGGTTATTATTCCTGTTAGTTTCTGCTTGTTTTAAGTCCGCCTGGCTAGCTACCACCACCTTATCAAAATATGTCGCCAGAACATCGATGTTAGAAGCATTGTTGTGTTCGATAAATTAAATAAAATATTTAAAAAAAAATTTTTTTTTGGAAATATAACCGCTAATATATTGGAGGACAAGCTCGACTTTGGTAACTATTAATCGATTGATATACTTAATCAGATTAACTAAAGCGGTTAAGATTTAAAAGTCGAATCAATAAGGAATCGACACATCTGCCACAAAGTCTGTCGCTTTGTGCAATAATGCTGATCCAGCTAAGGATCTATCGAGCACGAATATCGTATTACGCATTGTAAAGTTGAATATCGTCCTTGTAAGTTAGGTAATTTCAATCATGGCGGCCACTTAAATTTTCAAAATTTATTTAAACTAAAATTTAGTTTACTTTAGGCCTTAACACCGATGATGGCATATTTATATTCTTTATATAGGTGCTATGTTGGTAATTTGATTAATGAATAACTTCACTTGTCATTAGGGAAAATGAAAATGAAGTTATGAAAAAGTTCATTGCGGTTCTGAAATTCCATAGCATATTCTCTTGCAATAACTGCTTTTGTAGCAGGCTACGTATGATCTTAGGTAACTGAGCTAGGTTCAATGTTTATTAATAAAAAAACGATGATCTACTCGTAGCGGAGCTAAAGCCAAAAACATATGTATATTTCTACACAGTCCACAATTTGTCCCATCATGAAGTCATAATATTACCACTTGGAAAATAATACTGCACAATATACAAAAATAATAAACAAAAACAATTTTCAATTCCAATAATTAACTTAAAATGTTGAATTTTAAAATATCATCGAATAATTTAAGTGTTATCCAATTATTTCGTCTGTCAGTAAATGTTCAATGAAATATTAAAAAGTATTGGTACCATTTCGATAAACATAACGTTCATTCATTTCATTAAACATTTACAAAACTACCAGATATCTACTGCATTTAAAAAGTCAATCACCAAACTACTATATCGGAAATACCGTTTCAACGTTTGTAATAAGAAAGATTAATCAATGGCACCGGAAAAAAAAGCGTCCAACATTATCTAGAGGAGTGAGAAATAAACACACAAACGTCACATTAATATTTATTTGCCACGACATGCGGGCGTTTACCGAATTAAAGGAGCGATTCTTAGAGCCCCTTCAGACACAATAGACGCCGGAATTGGCCTACTTGCCCCAAATTACCGCTATACTATGTCCCGCATCGCCCCCTGTGGTTTCACGAGTCGACCGCATTTTTCGCACAAGAAATCGGAAGTTCCAATAAAAGAGTGAATAACATGACTTCAAGGGGAGATAAATGATTTAACCCCTTCGTGTTAGTAGTGACTTTGACCTGTCAAAATATGGTATGTATCGTGTCATTAGGGTGTGACCACACGCCCACAAGACAAACCGACGTCGACGGAAGTGACGTAAGAAGGTCGCACAAGCTGAATGACGCGCACACAGTCTTGCGTACCGTCTTGTTCCGTCGTGTGTGCGCACCGTGTGAATGAACGTGCACTCTATTGAGATTGACGGGCGGAGTGAGTAGTTTACAAACGCTTTATAGCAGCGACATGCGCCTAATTGAAAGATGTCCGCCAAAGCCGCCAACCGGACGGGAGCGAATTAATAGTTTCGTCACATTGCACTGTTAAAAGTTGTACCAGGCATTTGACAGACAAATTTCATTGCGTCTCAGTCGAGCGCTCAAAACAATTGCGACTCAACAAAACGTATCGTCATTTCCGAATTCCGTAATGAGTGAACGTGTCGCTATGAATGACGTGGGGCATCGGACCTTCGCGAAAGCAGCAGTTTTAAAACGTTGCTGTCAAACTAATTTGGACCTTGTCGGGGAGTGGATTAGTTTGATTGTGTCGAGTTATTTCGGTTCTGTCGTGAGGTATGGGGCGCGGGCAGGTGTGCGCTGTGGCCAGATGTCTTGAACAAATTGCCGTGCCATACGGCTCGGGCGGTGTGGATACACCCTTACCTTTGTTGGGTGCTTGGCGTGTGCCAAGTTTTAATTTTATGCTTGATTACGGGTCGATTGGGGACGACTAATTAATAGTTGGGAGATGAATGCTGCTCTCTGTTGTTGTTACGTGAAGTTTTTATGTAACAACGGGTTTTTGGTTTTGATTGGTAAGAAATAAAATAAATGTAAGACATATGACTTCTTTAGTAAAAGTTTGCTTTGACATTATTAAATAAGTAGCAACGGCCATATTTTTTAATGTGTTTGAGTATATCCGATATATCGGCTCAGTTGCATAAAAATAAAGAAAAATTTGAAAGTAGAAAAAATTATGTTATGACCATTAACTCTGTGTATGAGTAACTTATCATTCACCACTCTTAATCTAGTAAGTCAAAATAGGTGTATACATTTCAAATTTTCAAAACCATTATCTTACGGAAGTAAGTAATTTTTTTAATACCAATTAACAAGTATACCTATTATGCGGCACTCGTACAAAAGTAATGTTTTCAACAAACGTTGTCATTGCAAGAACAAAAGTAGTACAATTGATACAATGTTAGCAACAAAGCAATCCATTAAGAGCTAGAGATATGCATGGGAAGTGACGATTTTGCGGCGACTCTTTATTATGAGGAAACCAACATTTAAAACAACAGCTATAGTCAAAACAATGACCCATTTAAAACGCGGTAAGATCTTAAGCAAACAGTTTTAGACAAAAAAAACATTAGAATTTATATACTCATATTGTTTTTTCATAATAATAAAATGTTAAAACGGAGCTTAACGCAAACTCTTTAATATGTTTTGAAGAAAGATATACATTTTTTTACCAGTTGTATAAAGATAATCAATCACATATAGCGACATCATGAAAAGTACACCGATAATGATAACAAATACAAAGATACAATTTAGCATTATTATGACTTTTTAAGCGGTCTCTTCCAGGCAAGAACCGATGAAGAGAATCATATTGAGCATATGCCGTTATACAATATATATATAAAGACTGTTTGAAATTACTAGTTGTCGAGGAGTTTTCTTAGAGTCACCGCAGACATGCTACTTTTAGCATCGGCGATCGGCGATTCAGCCGCTTTTTAGAAACTGAATGCAGCGACCACACATTCCACACCGCACACTTAAAATCGCCAAACGCGGTGATAGAGTCGCTTTTCGGAAGCTCGACACAGCTTCTGAACGTTACACTTCGCACACATTCGGATGCCCGGTCGCATCGATTTGAATCGAGTTGCCGATCCAGCATCGGAGCAGTCGCTAAATCGCGCGATTCCGATACCGCGTCCGAACCGAATGCATGAAGTCACGAAATCGCGATGCTGCATCGATAAGAATATCACGATTTTACTGCGATCGAACGCAGAGAGTCGCCAAAAAGTGATTCAGCATCGACACAGTCGCAAAATCGCCGATCGCCGATGCTAAAAGTAGCATTTCTGCGGTGGCGCTTATCAACAAAATTAATTTTACTTCCAAAACTTTGACAAGATCTATTTAAATGGATCTGTGGTCAATTTGTGTGATGAGTGTTTGTTAAAACAACAAAACAGTGAAACGCCACTTTCTAATTTCTTTCAACATTTATAATAACACTATTTATCGCTCGCGTTATCTATGAAACAACAAAGAAATTACAATATCGCCTTAGCTCGACACTAGCAAAAGTGCCACCCGCGCCAAGCCATCAAAAAAGAAAAAGAAAATGTGTAAAAACAAAACATGGCTGTCTCAACTCTCTCAGCACGAATCGAAAGGCAATTACTGAGATATAAAACAAGAGAGTGCGGCAAGCATAGAGAGGCCGTTCAAAAAGCGGAGATATAGGCTTTGTCGTACCTTTGATTACCTGCGCTGGACAGTCGGCGGACAATGCCACGCGAAAATGGACGAAGGATTTAGTTTTTGCTGACTCCGCGATAGCCGGGTTCAAAAGCGCCTTGCGGTAATTAGTAGCGTATGCAACGTTTTTTATATAAAAAAAGTAAGTTTGGTTTTATTTACAAAGCATACGTATTACTTTTGTCATAATGAGCAGTATGACAATGGCTATATTATATGCCAATTATTCCAATACCCATAAAAAATTAATTGTAGCTAAAGGTGTAACTGTATTTATTTTCAAAACGTTTGCATAATATTTAATGCATCTTTTACTTTTGTCCTGTCTCACTAATGAAGGCACTAAATTCAAAACGACTTTATTTCACGCCGATAAGCAAAGAGATTTTATTGTTGAGTTTTTAATTCCCAACACATTTTTTATTTGCATAATAAATACGAAAGCAGTATGTATGTATCTATTTGTAAATAGTCAGTCAAGCTGACAGTACTTATATGTTCTCAATTGAAAACTAAGGTTTCTCCATCTCCATTTGGAAACGATTAAAAAATAAATGTAAACGAGAAGACGCGTTCCAAGTTTGAAATTAACCGCCAAATTCCACGCGTCGCAGTGTCGCCCTCGCGTGGATGCAACCCCCGCTAAAGGTGCGCGCCAAACGGGGGGGGCTCCAACCACCCTATTATCTTTAACATTTTGAAGTCTGTTTGCAAGATAAAGGCAAGGGGAGCCGGGGGGTGATTTTCTTTATTCTTCACCCGGATTTATTATTATTTTTTAGATATTATTACTGCAGCGGCGCGTGCGCACATGTCCCTAAGAGTGCGACCCCACATTGAAAGTGCGTAATAATGCTCTTACTCGTTTGTGCTTTCCGTATTGTTTGAGGATTACTGGTGGTTACTTACTAGCGATCGTCGGATTTGTAAATTATTATTATTTCAGCGAGATTGTGTTAACGTCACAAATTAATCATAAACTTAACAAATTTGTACGTAACCTTTTTATAAGTAGCGCACCTTGCGTCGTTGTAAAGATTCTTCATTCATAAAAGTCTTTTCAAAAGATACATCGGGGTTGCTTTGAGTTGTACAGAAAAAAATATTTACACTTTCTTCATGCCTGTTGTGCTGACATGATCGCAAAAATCATAAAGAGACTCTAACTATAAGACCTTGGCTTCTAAACGTAGTAGAATAAGTCTTACATTTCTGCGCATCCCCATACGTTTTCTGCAAAAAGAATTTTGCCAAATTCGAAGAGTACAATTTTTTGTGCATCATAAGTGTTCTCTACGGTTGTCATTATAGAGCTGGTTATTGCAAACGTTTGAAAACACGAAAAAAAACATAAGACGATGACCTGAACAGCTGATTTTACACCCGCACCTTAACGTAGTGGCATAGCGTAAAACGACTCCTTTCTATTAACAATCTTATCTCAGTAAAGACACGTCTCAAATTTCCTTGAAAAGTTGATGCACTTGTAAGGCGTTCTAAATCTTTTTCCATTCATCGCATCTTTAAGACAATTTGGATCTTTTAGAAGTGTAATAGAGATGACTTTGCAACGCTCTGTCTAAAGGCACGTGTTTATAAGATAACATCACTATACACATGTTGTTTGATCCGGCGATTTAATGTATTTTGGTGGGTGTATCAAATGTCTTTGGGTTTTTATGTTTTTTATTGGAGGCGCTAGAGGTTAGCATTATTGGCCAGGTGTTGTAAGCGAGGTCGACAAATGTACTTCCTTGTCGTTTAAAACATTTTGTTTTCATTTTTTAACTTTGTTTTTGGTTCTTACAATCATAGATACCAGATAATACATAGAGACCAGAAACTTTGTAGTATTTCCTACCATAATATATATATATACCATATACCATAACAGTTAATATTATTAATTAGCCTCTACCATAATAAAGGCCTTAATCAAGTCATCGCAACGCGGCTTGGTTTGATAGGAAATATACTAAAAACCTATAATTTTTTTTTTACCTTCCCTTTATCCATATTCTATATTATGGTTGATAAAAATCGGAAGGTAGAGTATCTCAAGTAAGATCTACGTTACGTAGTTATTAAATTGTCAGCAGTACAAACCAACCGGTATTGGGACAGCATAGTATATCCTTACCCAGATCCAGATCCAGATCCATAGATCGGGCCATATCCGTCCGATCTCCCAAAATGCTATGTTCATATGCGATTTTTTTTTAAGCTTTCTATTAATTTCGTTAATACTTGTTAAATTATTTCACTCTGTAAAAGTTAATATATTAGTTGGTTCACTCTGTGCCTGTTATTAAACTTTTTTAAAGCTTGTAAACTTATATTTTGTGAATTTAGATTTTATTATCTTGTTGAACTTAGTTATTTGAATTCTAGTTGCATAGTAGGTAATGTCGTGGCAGCTTGAAGTGTATCAATGCATTGTTTTGGTGTATGTTCTTGCTAGCTGTCCTTAAATAAATACATAAATAAAATAAATATAGACCAGGCACAGCTATGGGACGTTTATAAGCTACAGACAGTCGTAGCTATAAAATACAGCTACGAGTCGAACTAAAAACACCGTTCGTTATAACAATAATAAATCGAACTGTATCGATCAAGGGACATCGCTGCAGTAATCCTACGACGCTCGCCACCGCATCGCGCCGAAGCTTCGCCCCTCGAGCCCTCACCTTTGACCGGCGCGCGCGCAGCTGCCAAGATGGCCGCCGTGGGGGATGCGGCGATCGATACTGTGAAGTGCCATGAAGGTGGCGCATGGCGTGGCGATACCGCACGTGAGTTATGGGGGAAATTATGGGTTGTCATTTGTTTTAATAATAAGTTTTCTTCAGGACCTTAAAAAAACTGAGTAAAAATGTCTACGTAAGCTTAAAAAGTTCCTCTTAAGTTGATAGCTTGGTGAAAATAACTTAGTAGTAAAACTACGAAATGTTTCTAAGATGGTTAGGTGACATAAAGGATATGGGACGAAAAATACGTGAGTTATCAAGGAAAAGTTGTTAGGTTTTCATTAAAAAGTACCCTTCTTCAGACATATACTTCATTGGAACTATCTTAATATTTTGCTGATACGAGGTCATTTCAAAGTAGTTGTAGTTAAGTTTATAGATTCAATCATTTTTATCTACGTACTTATTTAGTGTCACAATATTAAACAACAAATTAAACAACAAGTCAACATCCCGGTTAATAATGTTTAAATAAAGAACATCTCTGTATGTTCCCCGCACAGATAACATCATTAATTTCCTTCAATCGTCGAACAAAAGACAATCGGCTGCCGAAACCTGATACGGATTCAAATAAAAACAAAATAGCATCGCTTAAAAAAATTGACGATCATCTATCAAACGCGAAACATCTTTGGCAAGAAGGCCGAATACACACGCGCTCGCGCAGATGCGCTTTAACAGGCCTCGCAAATTTAAATTCAGAAGTGCATCTTTAGTGTATCACACCCCTATATTGCAACGATTTACATAGATTAGCGAATCAATGCGAATTCATATTGATATTGATTTCGCATCTGTCATGCGATCGCGACGTTTAAGATTCGCGATTTACATAATAATAATACATGAGTAGTTAGTTGATAGCGTGGTGTCATTGAGCCATATTGATTGGTTTGCGCTTAGCTTAGTATAACAATTGACATCATGAGGAGACCAGTATGGAGCTGCAATTTTTCTCAATCATCACAAAAGTTAAGATAGTTTAGACGCGGTCAGCACCGGGATTGTGTAGCCAAAAACTATAGATTTCCATGTTTCTCTGTTCTTCGGTAAGCACAAGAGTGGCTTAAAAATATCTGACACCAGTTTAAGCTTACATTATATATATTACGGTATATTATATTTATAACATATTCATATGAATACCATATAAAATTTTAAACTTATTTCTATTAAACTATTGTGTTTGTAAATAATTGCACTCGTCAGCCTCCCGCAAGGTGTGTCGTAGTATTTCTAAGGGCGCCGGGCACGCGACATTTCGCCCCGGAATAGACGCAAAGGTGCAACGGAACCCTTTCTACTTTCTATTATTGTTACCAAACAATCGATCAACCCCAGCGATCCGAGAACAAACAAAAGAGCGACGTCAATCTTTAATTTTGCTCTCCTTAAATATAGCTTTGAAATATAATAATGTCGAATTTAAAAATTTCCGAACGATTTGTTCCATTTTCAAATTTTACCTTTCACACGTCCAGTTGTACCAAGGTATTTGACACAACAAATTTTGAATTTCGAAAAATAAATTCTAAGTTCATAATTATTATTTGGTTACAGAGCTTAAAATAAGCTCTTGTGAAAGTCACTTCTTTATCTATTATAGACTACGAAGGTGGTTATACTCTTTGGTTTGATATTTACTGTATTTTACAAACAATGAGACAAAATAAAATAACTGAATACGATCAAACTGTGTTATTTCTTTCGTTAGTACCAACTTTAAAGTCTTCGACACAATAAACTGTTTTAATTGCAACAAATCTTTCGTCTACGAATTTAATAATCCATAAATCTTATAATAACGATTCAAGGTGTATCGGAACACGTGTCACAGGTAAGGTAAAGATACCGCGAACCGTCCCAGCCCACAGATGAGGGCAGAAAAACATTCTAAGATGACCTACTTCAAAATTTGCACCTTTCTTTGTGAAAGAGTTCCTTTGTGCAGCCACCTTGCTTGCACATATGCCGAGCCCGCATCTTTACTTTATTATACCTTATAAGGGTGATTATTCGTTGTGAATAAGGTTGATAGACTATTTACTGTGGAATTAGTCATTTGAAATCAAAGCTTTAGGTACCTTTTTATGTTATGCATAATGGTATCTTAGCTTTTGTAACTATAACGGTCACTTATGTAGAGTATTTCTTAATGAGTTTTTTTTATTTTGTTTGTTTTGTTGGGTAATCCGTGATCACTGTACATGCAACGGTATGAAAATATCGGATACTTGTTAGCAACAGATATAATTATAGTAATAATCCTGCAATTTTTTTTGAATTAATTTCTTCTAGATTTTTTTTCCGCACTATTTTTATTAGTTTTTTAGTTATTAAAAATTTTATAAGGAAATTAATTAATAATATAAGTCAATACCAATATTTTTTTGTGATAATTTGATCCCAAAAATGGAAACCTTTGCCTAATTGCGCGACAGTTGATATGCATTATGCAGTCTATACTTTTTTACTTTCAAAATTATTTAAAAAGTTTTCGCAACATTTTTATTTCTGCTCCTGAGATTATTAGAAGTAAATATATAGTAATATGTTTACACGGAGTAAGTCACGGTCGCTAATCTCTTATAACTTGCATGCTTAATATCCAAATGCAAATTAGCTATGGCAATAGGATCGACCCAAGGTTGCAGTTATATCTGTGTCAGTATGCCAATCTACACTACCATCAAAAGGGTAAACATTTAACAATCGAATATCTACTCTCGTTGGTACGCAACAGTGTCCAAATTAACTTCCGCTTGTCAATGCACCAATTAATCCACGCCCACGCGAATTTGAACCTTATCACTGTCAGTTTCAAAAGAGTTTAGAATATCATCGTAATGTAGCATCTGTTTGGTTTGTCTTGAGGGTTGCCAACGTGACTGTCGATGTCGTGCGATGTTTTATAAGAAAGATTCTTTTTAAATTTACGATAAAACTTTTTACTTATCAGACTTTAATGCAACAACTAAAATTTAAAAGCTTACCTGTGTGCGAAAATGTTCTCTTTTATGACGTTGCAAATTCTTATAAAGTCATCGCCCCGAATTGAAAATAGTTGAGAAAAAAACAAATATGCAATTTTTTTTCATCACCATGATCAGGTGATCCTGATGACCTGATGTTACGTGAAGATAGTACCACAGCTGCACAGCGGGTATCCAGATTCTGCTTTCAAAGGAATTTCAGATGAATATTTTTGATTTTTATCTGAAACTTGGATATTGGTCCTGCGTTGAAACCATAGTGGCTTTTAGAATACTATAAGTTTTCAGAACACACTAACAAATTGATCCTATTTCACTAGCTGTCTTCGCACCCGTACTCCACTTCTACTTAACATCAGAGTGGAGTCATTAGCGTACTTTATCGATTTCGTAATAAAAACAATACATTTTGCCATGTATCCCGCATTCATAACACAATTACTGGTCCTGAAACTTGGTTTGGTTTTCGAATCTCAGTGTTACCAACACAATATTGCCAATAAGCTCAATAATTATAATCATCATAAAAATGCTTTAACAACAACACGCCTCGATAAAGAGCAATCCTTTATCATTTTACCTACAAATTAAATACTCGAACGAGTAGGAAGAAAGTCCTTAATAAATGGTCAATAAATGTTAAATCACAGCGCCCCTTTCAATTAAACTGCATACATTCATTATGACGTGGTCCAAGACAAGGATTGTAGCGATACGAAATTTTTCTGAAGTTTTTATTTACTTTGCTTACCTTTATATAGCAAAAGGTGTTATAAAAGTTATTTTTATCATCATCATCACCAGCTCATTTTATATCCCCACTGCTGGGGCACGAGCCTTCCCTATGGATGGATAGGGAGAACGAGTCATAAACCACCACGCGGGCCCAGTGCGGATTGGAGGTTGTTATCGACTGCTTATACAGCCAAGACCAACGGCTTTACGTGCCTTCCGAAGCACGGAAGCTCGAGACGATACATTTTCGGTCAGCCATCAGTGACCGGCCTTTGCGAAAGTTGCTTAACCTCAGCACTCGCAGATTGGGTGCATTATCCATTGCGCCATCGAGCTCCTCAATCATCTTTCATCATATCATCAGCCTTTAGGAAAAACTTCTGGGCTATAATACCACATAAGCCTTTTTTTCTTTTGGAGAGTTGGCTGATTGTCTCAGGCGCCATTTTCAGCGTTACCGGACTTTGATACATGGGGTGATCACGCTATGACTCATCGCGTAGGCCCTATAATAATGACCAATGCGATTTGAAGGGGTTTCAACTACTGCTATCTTAGGCCAACAACTGGGATCAACGGGTTTACGTGTCTTCCTAGGTACGGCTAACTCTTAAAATATTTTACATTTATTAACAGTCTGTATAAGAATGTTTTAAACTTACACTGCCGAAGTACTATAATTATTTATACTTTAAGCAAATATAAATTAGCTTTATTGCTATAACCTAGAATCAGGTTATGATAGGATTGACCTAAAAGTAAAGAAATATAATGATTAAAAAAGTAATCGTTAAAATAGTATAAAATAATTACAACTTAAATCGCTATCGCTCACAATTTGCACCACACCGCCCCTCGCGCAAGACAGGAAGCAACACAACTCGACAAAAGAGATGAGCGGGAAACATATAATTATACTATCACGTATCGGAACTGAGCGGCGCAAGAATCGCCTCACTTGCCGCTTCCGCTCATGAATGGAGCACAAGTGATACCAAGGAATCCACCTGTGTACGAGAGTATCAAATGTCGTAAGTTAAATAAGGGAGACGTTCATTTCAATTCAAATATGAAATCGTATTAAGCGAAAATGAATAAGTAAATATATCGCCGTGTGCTTTGCATCGACACCTCTTATTATTTAAAGTTGATGATATTGAGTGGTAGATATATGTGTTTTATGATATAAAGTTTGATTTATGTAAGTCTTTTAATAAGTAGTTGATTAAAGTCACCTACCACCAACTTATCTCAGCACAATACGTATCCTGTTAGAATCGAACTAAAGACCTCTGGTGTTGAAGCCACCGTTCTCCGTTTTTTATCATTTTAACAACATCTACGTTTTGGTCACTAGACCACAGACGCTTATAGGTATATATCGAAATATAAAAAAGATGATTTGCCTCAGATGGAACTATTACTCACAATCTTTCGCAGATGAGATGCAAGTCATCTTTTGTAGTCGTTTATATTTAGTTTCGATACAGCGTTGTGCACGCAAAATGTCATTTTAAAACGATATGATTAATCGTATGTACGTAAACCCTGTAATAATCATTTCACAAATGGAAGTTTCAATATCATCATCATTATCATCATCAGTTCATTTTTATGCCCCCACTGCTGGGGCACAAGCCCTCCCTATAAAGGGTTAGGGAGAACGGGCCGTAAACCACCACGCGGTCCCAGTGCGGATTGGTGGTTGTTAACGCCTGCTAAAGCAGCCAGGACCAACGGCTTTACATGCCTCCCGAAGCATGGTCCTCCGAGCTCCTGCTCGATATGATAAATTTTTGGTCACCCATCCGATAAGAAAGTTGCTTAACCGCAGCACTCGTAGACCGGTGCGTTAACCACTGCGCCATCGAGCTCCTCAATATCCTATATCATTAATATATTAATGAGATATATACAAAAAAATAAAGAAGTCTTTACTAAAGAACGATCAACATTTCGAAACCCAACAGCTGTACCTCGAACGCTGAAATTTGGCAGGCAGGTTTCAACCATGAAGTATGAAAAACATAGCACCAATTTTTTTTAAAATATCTTCACGATCACAGGGTTCAGTTGTTTACGCGAACGAAGTCGCGGACGCTCGCTAGTTCCATTTACAATATACTTCAACCTATGTCGTCCCACTCGTGGCCTGCCAAGTATTACACAAACGATAACATGATAACGGGCGTATTTCCTCCACTTCCCCTGGACAATGGGAGGTCGGTCGCATTCGCATACCCCCCTACACTCCTCCAATGAGTGTGTAATAAAATTATTGCACCTGATAGAAAGCGGTAGGGACGGCAGAACAATTGCTACGGCAATAAAATTAAATAAGTGTTTTAAAAAAAATCTTCATACAAAACGTCAATTTTAATTATGATATGTAGACTTTTATTTGACATTCAATTAAATAGCCTACACAAGAAATTATTACTGTTGGAAATTAAGATAGGCTAAGTTTAAATAATATAAAATTCAATCAATGTCATAGATTCAAAAGCTACCTATAACATTATGTGAATTTTTAATTTTTACATATTTTTAATTTTCTTTTATCGGTTCTGACCACTCTTTCTCTCTCTATAGTCATTTCACCAATTACACAATTCCAGCAAACGTTAAGACATTTTTTATTCGTTTTGTATTTTCTTGAATCACTAGAATCAATTAAAACAATAGTTAAAATGTGATTATTTTATAATGTACATACAGAAATAAAAAGAAAGGTAACAACATGCAATCAGTACCGTAGTCTTCGGTGCGTGACTCGGAGGAAACGGAAGCGGCGCCATGTTATTGTTGCGCCCGCTTCCGTGCGCTATGGCCGGCCGTTTCCGCTTACGCTTATCGTTTGGCCTATCGCGATCTTGTTAACACCTTGTCGCGTGATTTCTTAACTGATTCTTAAGTGAATGGATATTTCATGTTATTGTGTGTAATTGTAAACGCTTTTCATTGGTTTTATAAGGGAGGCTTGTTTGATTCTTTAAGGCGTGTACGGTACCTTAGATTGAAAGTGTTTAAATTGTAAAATTGTCATGGGTTCGGTATTTTTGAAGTTATATCCAGTTTAGATACAAATGTATATAAATATATTATTCTAAATTGATACTTTGTAGTATCAATTTAGAATGCTTCATTCATGCATGCCAATTCATCTAAATGCATTTATTGCCATTTTTTAAATCTTCTGTGTTATAGGAAGAATTTGCTTTAAATAAATCTAATTAAGAATTATGATATTTATTTACCTACGTATTTTTTAGTATTATAACCGCCTTATAGGTACTGTACATCGTTTTATTCTTAGGCATTGTGTCAATCAAAAAGTTTAATCAACAGATAGCATGTATTTTTAAAGTACAGAACTGTAACAAAAGATTACGTGTCTTTTGTTATAGTTCTGTTGCCAATTTCCACTATAATATGATTTGCATACAGCATCCCACAATACAATACAGTTCAATTGCCAGCTTTGAAAAGACGGAAAAAAATCATTCGATTACAGAATCGGAGACAAAAAATGCGAATCGCCATAGAGATGCCCGTGTATCATGTCGCGATATAATGAACACGGGCCCCACTCAGACAGATAAAAAAACCGCAATCGTTAGAAGTGCAAAAAGAAAGGAAAATACGCCCCTAAAAATACATCGGTACAAACTTGCTTACTCAATTAATCGATTCAAAACCTTAATCGAATAGGCAAGTTCGATTCTTTGTTTGATTAAATTCTCCTTTTTCCGAATACTGGCCGCCTGTTAGTTTGTTTTTCGAAGAAACATAAATGCTGGAGCGCAGTTTGTGAACTCGAACAGAAAAAGTATATTACTAATAGGTATGAGAAGTTACATTTCTTTTTTGTTTGTGGTGAATCTGTAACGCTTTTAGAATCGGACAGATTAAACAACGTGTCCGAAAATAGAATGCATTCGAAATGTACACCATGAAGGTTTTAAGTGAGTTCAGAACTCCTAGAACAGGTTTCAATTCCCGAAATTTACTTCGGGCATCAGTTCCTCGCAAATATGGAATTTTCCTATATTATCAATAATGATGACTTGTAAACATATGTGTGCAAGAAATAATTTATGTTTTTCTTCGGTCGTTAAGTATTGGTAGAAAAGAAATTAGAATGTTTTCGATGTATAAAAAAATATCGATGGCGATTTTATCGTGGCACAAAGGGTTCAACATTGCGTAGGTTGGTAACTTGTTGTTCTATTAAATTAACTGCTTATAAGCTTACTGTCGCGTTATAATCAGCTATAAAGTAATTATAAAATATACTTGCCTACCTTTTAGAAGGCTTGGTCACCTTTTTACAATCATCAACTGCTTTTATTAACCTTCAGGAAGTCATGGAAGTTACATGTATTTTTATTGCAATAATGATTATAGGAAAACTAAGAAGTCATCATCATCATCATCAGCTCATTTTATGTCCCCACTGCTAGGGCACCAGCCTTCCCTATGGATGGATAGAGAGAACGGGCCATAAACCACCACGCGGGTCTGCTAATGCAGCCGGGGCCAACGGCTTTACGTGCCTTCCGAAGCACGGAGGAGCTCGAGATGATAAATTTTTAGTCACCCATCCGATGACTGGCCTTTGCGAAAGTTGCTTAACCTCAACACTCGCAGACCGGGCGCGTTAACTACTGCGCCATCGAGCTCATCAAAAAAACTACTACTACTTTTAAATTAAATTAAATTTTAGCAGGAAAAATATTTGCACAGATAGATATAGATAGATCTTTGGCCCAATTAAGCAATGGA
The DNA here is from genome assembly GCA_963082485.1 of Eudonia mercurella. Lineage (NCBI taxonomy): Eukaryota > Metazoa > Arthropoda > Insecta > Lepidoptera > Crambidae > Eudonia > Eudonia mercurella. The sequence goes on along the minus strand of OY720041.1, from coordinate 4,902,386 downwards.
TATCAAACTAAGAAATTTTTATATCACCATACATATATTATACAGTAAAGTCATTGATTACGTTTGCATTGCAATAAAGTTTGAATCCTTTCAATTAAGGAAGAAATGAAAAACTATGACAGCATGGTACAACGCAGTAAAGCTGAGAGCTGAAACAACAGCCTGCAGCCTTCGTTATAAAACGTCAAGACAGCATCACACAATTGCTGTCTGTATTATAATTAATTAGCGTTTCGTCATCACAATAAAAGCATAATCTAAACCGAAATAGGTTACACAAAGCGGTAAGCTCCGCTGGTAAGCGGCGGGTAAGCGTAAGCTTCAAGCCGGGTGGCTCAGCCAGCCGTGGCTCGCGAGCCGCCCGGCTAATGCTCGCATCTGCGACGTAATGAGCTACTCAAGTACCCCGGTAACTTGTTTACATTGTTTCTTTATTATGTTTTTTTCCCGGCTCTCTCTCCTAGACTGCTACGTTATTCAGCGTGCATTCTTTTTTTTTTCCGCCGCAATAAAACTGAGTCTTTGTCTTTGACAGATTTGATTTTTAATTAGTTGTGTTTCGCAGCGGCTCCGCTTTGAGGGATGTGTGGAAGATTGTCGCCATCTTTTTTCTTTGCGTGTTGTCGTATTGTTTTAGCGGGAATACCTTTTTGAGTGATCCCTGTGTGACTGAGATATTGTGGGGCTGTGAAGCGGCAAATATTCGTGGGACTCGTTTTTGTGATCGTAGGTAAAGGTGCGATTTTTTAATGTCCGTTGGTTATGTTGAAATTAATAATCTTTAAAATTACATACATCTTTGAAATATGTACAATATGTTAGCTTAGGTACATACTTATACCAACTTTTATCATTTGAATATTTCCAGTGTCTGAACAGTCATCGGTGACTTTGCGTATGAGTGGAAAGCTCATAAATGTGAGAATTACGTCACCAGTTCAAAAATCGCAACATAAGTAATATAATGTTAAGATTTCAACGTAGTAACGAAAGATTTGATGAGTGCTGACGTCTTAAGCCGTATGGTTTATAAAAGTAAAATGGAAATTAAAAAGAATCTAAAGAGGTTTCGTTAGCTTTTTTAAAATTTGAATTTGAATCGAGCTAGAATAAAAGAACATCTTGGTTTTCTTTTTTGTGTAGGTACTTATTAATTTCCATATTCAAATATAGAACTTTCCCCACCCCCCACAGCGCGACAACGCAACGACCAAATCGTTAAAACAATCGAACCGCCCCGCGCCATCCACTGGCAATCGGGAAGTCGCAATAGCACAAAAGTGGCGCAAGCACAAAGCGGCTAATCTAGCCGTATGTGCGTGGCCCCGTTCCGCACAATGTCTGCTGCTGATTAAGAGGATTGTCTCCATCGCTCCTCGGATATTAAAAGTCTTGCACAGCCGCACAACGGCCGCACAATTGTACAATTTGCGCTAGATAATGCGCGAAATGCGGCAGCGGAAAGTTGCGCGCCGTGTTTTGTTTCTATTATGCCTTTTTGTTGCAGGCTTTTTATGATCTCTTGTGTGCGCTGTGACGTCATTGCCGTTTTTTGTTTAGGATCCAGCGGGTAAAGTTAGGCAACGGGTATTTTTAATCACACCTATCGTTGTGGCTGTATTGGTGCGGTTCGGCGGGAATCTGCCACTGGCGCGTATGTCTATTTGAATGGTATTTAAACGTAGTAGATAAGTACAGAGAGCGTAGTACCATTATTTATTCTGTGGTAGTACTGAAACTGGGCTTCAAGTCTGCTTATTTCACGTAGCGTAACGTAACGTCTTAATAATGTGTCGGTAGCAATGATATTATAAAGAATAACGTCATTGGTCGGTAGCAGGTAAGTAGTCCAAACACGATTATAGTCAATTCAATTTAATTCAATTTCTTTATTGCAAGCTAACATTGTGTACATAGTATCTTATAAAGTTCGTACATAGTGTGTTATATACAATGTAGCGCCCCGTGGGGGCATAGCAATTTACATAACAATATAGGTAATACAAACGACTATTCCATTCTTACATTATTACAATTAATTGCACTTTATTGTTTAATTCCCATATTAATAATTATATTATCAAACAAGATATTTTAAGAGAGATATTACAAGAGATTTACTCAGAAAGAATACATTTCTTCCTGAGATAAATTACAGTTTAACAATATCAGTTTTTATTTTATTAGTATTGAATTTCAATAGTATAAGTTTTTAATATCAGTATTATCATTTAAAAAATCTGTAATGCTGTAGTAACTCTTAGTAATTAAGAACTGTTTTAGATTTTTCTCAAAAGTTGTTAATTTTTCATTATTTTTTATTTTATTTGGGATATGGTTATATATTTTTATCAACATTGAGTGGGGGGCAGTAGAGTATAATTTTAGTTTTGAAAAAGGTAATTTAAGTTTATTTTCGTATCTATTATTACGTCTGATAATTTTTATGGGAGAGTACAGGTTTCTATTCTTTTTGGTGAATTTACAGGCTTCGAATATATACAGACAAGATAAAGTTAGTATTTTAAGTTTTATAAAATGAGGTCTACAAGAATCTGTTTGTTTTATGTATTATTCTAACACACTTCTTTTGGAGAACAAATATTTCCTTGATAATAATGCAGTTTTTTATTTTTTATTTTTTTATTCTACCTCCAACAGTATCGGAGCCTATGTTTGCAATGTTACATTCATACAAGTTCTCGCTGTTATTCCTCTCGCACTTTTATTCCGCATTCTTCACATTCATTCATCATCTTTCATTCCAAGGCAGTAGGTGATACGCCTTTCATTTATCTATTCTATCTATTTAAAACTTTATTTTACTAACTAGTTATATATTTCTTAGATAATAATGCAGTTGCCCCATAGTACCTATGAAGACATAGTCTTCTTAGACTAGCAGAATCGAGGAACTGGATCAGTGTTGGCATTGAATGGGGTTTGGCTAGTAGGTCAATTGGGAAATTTTTGGTAAATGTCAATCTTTAATGGGGGTTGTAGGTATAGCAATAGTGAACTTCGGTACTAAGTTCCATCAATTGAGTGTTTGTAACCGCTTTCTCGAGGAGCTCGATAGCGCAGTGGTTAACGCGCCCGGTCTGCGAGTGCTGAGGTTAAGCAACTTTCGCAAAGGCCGGTCATCGGATGGGTGACAAAAAATTTATCATCTCGAGCTCCTCCGTGCTTCGGAAGGCACGTAAAGCCGTTGGTCCCGGCTGCATTAGCAGTCGTTAACAACCACCAATCCGCACCGGGCCCGCGTGGTGGTTTATGACCCGTTCTCCCTTTCCATCCATAGGGAAGGCTCGTGCCCTAGCAGTGTGGACATAAAAATGAGCTGATGATGAGATGATAGATAACCACTTTCTAGGTTGCAGAAATTCGTTTTTAGGTTAAATTTAAATAGGTTTATGTTTATAGAACGGTTATGTGACGTCATTAGTGTTACATTACGTGACGTCTTTGGTTGATGTTTTAAATATTAACATTAATGTTTTGGAGTTAACTATTCTTAATGTCAACGACATCAACGATTTTCTCGTTTCCGTGAAGAATATGACTCATCTCTGTATGATCATCGTCTCTATGACTCAGAAATCATTAATGACTTGTACAAAAATACAAAAGAAATATATGAGAAAGTTATTGATAAGCGTTAGAGAAAGCTATTGGGGTATAGATGGGAAATAGAAAGTTAATGGTACCAAAAGATTCTATTATAGATAGGAAAATTAAGGAACAGCGAAAGTTGGGGTTGGAGATGCTATAGTTTTAATTTAACTTTAATTGTTAGTAAAAAAAAACAAGAGAAAAGGCACCTTACTATAATATTAGCCTTTCTATTTGCTGAAAATCTAAAATGACTATTTCACACGTAAAAATATACGTTATTTAGCTTGCATTCCTTAAAATATACAAATAAATATTTTTAAATATATTTTGATTTTTTATAGAATATTTTGATAGGTTTCTTTTTAACTGCCGATAAAAAAATCATTTTGATTTAGTTTGTTTGTAGGTTTGATATTTTATTATGAATCAGCTATAATTCTTACTGTTTGCTGTGCCTTCTTTCTCCCTGTTTACTTATTTCAATATATTTCACACTTTCCATCTTAAACTGAATTTAAATATAAAAGGAGCGAAAGCGTCAACAAGTAGATGTCTTTGAATGGCCAAGATAACGCTTGAGTGGGATGTCTGGAGACCCTTCAAAGAGCTAAGGAGGAAGTCTTGGCCGCCACTTACGATAAGAACTCCTTAGAGGGTCGGCTCGCTGTGTTATACCGATTTTTTAAATTTGTAACGTTTAAATACACGCAAATATTTATGTTTTAGGCTTGTTGTTAATGTGTGCATAGTAATATGTTTATTTCGATACCTATAGTAAAACGCAAAAGTAGACTTTATAAACAAAGCAAAATTACAAAATATTGTATGTAAGATATTATATGTGTATTTAAAATATTGAATTGTAAAACAACTTTTAAGTTTTGACCCAAAAATATCAAAGTAAATCACATAAAAAACTTGAGTATGAGACGCTTTGACAATACGACATATCGTTCTATTCATATGTTTTACATCAAGAGCTCGATGGCGCAGTGGTTAACGCGCCCGGTCTGCGAGTGTTGAGGTTAAGCAACTTTCGCTAAGGCCGGTCATCGGATGGGTGACCAAAAATTTATCATCTCGAGCTCCTCCGTGCTTCGGAAGGCACGTTAAGCCGTTGGTCCCGGCTGCATTAGCAGTCGTTAACAACCACCAATCCGCACTGGGCCCGCGTGGTGGTTTATGGCCCGTTCTCCCTATCCATCCATAGGGAAGGCTCGTGCCCCAGCAGTGGGGACATAAATGAGCTGATGATGATGATGATGATGACATCAAGACCATCGTTATTTACCTGCTTATTATTTAGAAATATATATTACACTCAAAGCTAATAATTTTAATTCATTAACCCAAAAGTAAATACGTCCAAACAAAAAAGTACCATAACACTAAAATTGCAAGCTTATTTGTTTATTTTCACAAAGCGTTTTTATATAATTATCGTACCACCCAACCCTCCTTAAGAAATGGTCTCGTTAACACGTAATTCGCGTGTAAGAAACAAACAACCGTAACCGTCGTCGTCGCGTGAAACCCTTGCGCCTTAACCCTCGCCTCAAGACAAGCTTAAACACCGTTTTGTGTAACAATGAAGACGCTAGGCGGCTTATACGATAAGCGAGGGCGTGCGGAATAACGTGTAAGCTTATAATGTCGATCATCATTTCAGTCTGTAAAAGTTCGTGTGCGTAATATTTTTTTTTTGTAAATCTATATTAAAATAGCAATAGAAAATTACAATGAGTCTTTTAAACTTTCTTATTTAGAACACACATAATTTTTTAAAGTTTTTTTACTACTGGCTATTAGCGACTTAGGCGGAATAAGGTTTCGTCGCAATGTGTTCAGTGATGCAAAAGTGAGTTTTATAGCTACATTCCATTACTCTAATTGTCATATCGAAATCCAACAACATATGCCAAAGTAGCTACTAGTACTACATTTGCTTATTTAATTTCAGTACTCGCTCCGGCTTCACTTGGACCACACAAAACACTTAAGTGGGTATTTTTTGCTCGAGGGAGCGCGGCATGTGCTCCTTAATCTCGATCGTCGTGGGAGGGTTAAGAAGCAACCACCACTTGTAAGCTTATTGAAAAGCTCCTCTTTTATTAGATAACTCTTTTTTATAAGTGAAATCTTTTTATTTAAATAATTTAGGATTTACACGCGTTTTGCTAACTGTATTAAAATCTTTCAGTATTTTATAGTAGTAATTCAAATCTTTTCTCATTGAAATTTAATACCTAGCGTTCACTTAACCTTAGGCAAATCTTTCAGTATGTTTCAGTTAGCATTTCGAGATACTCTAACTAAACGAACATATGTATGAATTAAACTAATAATATGACTTCATACGTGAGCTCTCTTTACAAAATACTAGAAATTATCTAATTCATTTAAAAATATATAATGTCTATTCAAGTTTGACTTCTTACTAAGTTAAATATGTGCCAACTCATCATCAGCTCATTTTATGTCCCCATTGCTGGGGCACGAGCCTTCCCTATGGATGGATAGGGAAAACGGGCCATAAACCACCACGCGGGCTCAGTGCGGATTGGTGGTTGTTAACGACTGCTAATGCAGCCGGGACCAACGGCTTTACGTGCCTTCCGAAGCACGGAGGAGCTCGAGATAATAAATTTTTGGTCACCCATCCGATGACCGGCCTTTGCGAAAGTTGCTTAACCTCAGCATTCGCAGACCGGGCGCGTTAACCACTGCGCCATCGAGCTCCTACCAATCAATAATAGTTAGTTAAACTAACAAAAAACTAAGTAAAAGAGTTATTATCAGCTTTAAAAAAAATTTACAAAAACACTTAATTTCATACCGAATCATTCAGTTTAAAAAACCAAACAAAAAACCCAGACCTCCAATTGTTCCCGCAAATGTTTAGCAAACATTGGCCACGGGTTTGCGGTCGGAAGTTAGGAACACAGTCTGTTAAATTAAAAAAAAAGAAGAAAAAAAACACATGTAGGTAGGAGGCCGGCGCGTGCGCACCGCGAATCGAACACCTTTCCCGCCATTTGCGAAAGCGCATCTTTCCTATCTGCGCAGAGAAAAAAACTTTATTACCTCTCCGTTTGTAATACAAAGAGAATATAATCTACTTCGCTTTTTTACGAGTTTTGGATCACATTGTTTTTCGGTTCGTAAAACTTTTTTTTACTACCTCCCTTGTCTGATTTTGTTTTTTTTTATACTTTTGTAACATAAAATTACATGACAGACTTAATGCCCGAGCCGTTTTTTACCAGTCAAACATACCTAACATGTTGACATGGTGCAGAAATGACATTGCATTAATAGGATCATACATAACTAAAATAGATCTACCTAACTAAAATAGTATACAATTTATTTCAATCCATATTCTTTTAATATTGGGTCCTTCCTTACCTATGAAATTGGCGTTTTTTTCTCACTCATTAATAGGTGTATTATTTCTAAAACTCAATACCGATTGTTAATATTATCATACACATTTAATTAAGACTATATTAGTTAGGCTTCAGTAATAACAATGATTTTTGATTTTGTGTCTATATTGCCCAAATATTTTTTTAAATTAACTTCTTTTGTTAGCGGAATTGACCTTTTGTTTCATTGTAGCTTTGAAGGTACTTTTTTTTTCTTTTTAGGGCTGCTATATTTAGCTAGCGAAACAAACACACTGCTGTACAATTTTTATAGTATTAACCTAAGTAGATGTTAAGAAAATTAAAAAAACTTTAGTATGAAAAATAGAATTTTACAAAAATTCTTCATACAAAACACCAATTTCATAGGTAAGGACCTAATAATAGACTAAAGCAAACTTAATGTATTTTAGTAAACAATGTAATTGGATTTATATTACATTATTTATATTTTTAGATTAATGTTACATAAAGGATCTATTAAAAGTCCCTGTACCTTTTTGTGTGTTAGGTATCTATTATCTATCTATGTATTTATATCAAATACGTGTTTTATATCTGCTACAATTTGACGTATAAAACTGCATGAAAAAAGTCAGTTCCATGAATCAATACAGCTTAAAACGAAAACTCAATCCATATACATACTACAAACTATCATAAAAAAACAAGATAACATTGACTCTATGTTGGTCCGTTCAAAAGCCCGAAAGTGATATTTGTCGATGGCAAACACGAGCCATTGCCTAACAGGAGCAGGAGGCACTTGGGAGGGCAATGAACTGTGTACGTTAAAAAAAACTATTCTTACTGTCCGATATACAAATAGTTATCAATGAGATTTTTTTTTTGAGAATTGAATACTTTTTATTTTCGTGTTCTTTAATTATCGTTGCCTATAGTTCTTCTTTTCTTTATCATCATCATCATCATCATCAGCTCATTTTATGTCCCTACTGCTGGGGCACGAGACTTCCCTATGGATGGATAGGAGGAACGGGCCATAAAACTCCACGCGGGCCCAGTGCGGATTGATGGTTGTTAACGACTTGTAATGCAGCCGGGACCAACGGCTTTACGTGCCTTCCGAAGCACGAGGAGCTCGAGATGAAAAATTATGGTCACCCATCCGATGACCGGCCTTTGCGAAAGTAGCTTAACCTCAGCACTCGTAGACCGGGCGCTTTAACCACTGCGCTATCGATGGCGCTCGATATATAAAATATTATTTATGTATACAACGTGTAACCGCCTCTGTGGTCTAGTGGTTAAGACCACCGGTTTAGACCCAGAGGTCCCGGGTTCGATTCCCAGCGGGGAGTACATATTTGTGTACTCGGTTTGGTTGGTGGTGGGACTTGTTTGTCCGCCTGGCTAGCTACCACCATTTTATCTAAATATGTCGCCATAACATCAATGTTTGTAGCATTGTTGTGTTCCGACAGCTAGAGATAAGATAGCCAGTGCCTCACTAATTGAGGATCCCGGGTGAAGAGCGCTTCCACCAAATGGCCTTATCATCACTTAACATCAGGTGTGATTAAGGCACTGTGCTTACCCGTAAATATAAAAAAAAAGTGTGGTCAAAATAAAAAGATCCAAAGTGTATCCGATCTTGTATCTTGTATGTAGAGTTACTAAAGACATAATTATTAACTTTAATTTGTTATGCATTTTTTTTAAATATTTCAATAGGTAGTGACGTCACACCTTTTTATTTATTTATCACATCACTATTGCGTCAATCGACAGCTCTATGAATCAACACAGCTTAAACTCATCATCATCATATCAGCCAAGGACCTCCACAACGACCGGTTTTGTGCTGCTCGCATTCAGCGGCTACCCACGACCAATAATAAGAACCATCAATTATTGCCAGCGTAGAATAGTTTGCGTAAAGAGCTTATATTCATCAGTGGTTGAACGTAGGCTGATTAGAAATACAGATACCTAGTTCTTTATTAATAATGTTTTTGTCAATAAATTTTTGATTATACCAGTCTATCATCAAACAAGGATGTCCTCCCACCCAACCCTTTCTTTCCCTGACATTACAAACTGTAATCGGAGATGTATGACGAGTGACTAAATGAAGATCACACATGCCCATCTGTTCGAGATATCATTTTTTATTTGACTCAGCTGTCAAACGGACACACGACCTCATCTCTTTATTTCGTGGTCTTATAGAGAACGGTCACTGTAGTCATTGAGGCTTTCAATTTAGTACATATATCTAGTGCGTTGCTGACCCTGAAAACCTTGGTTTTGATGCCTTTGTGTCTAGACACTGACGGGTGAAGTGTTAAGGGTTCTAATTCAAATTATAGCTCAGCATTGCAGGACCTGCATGGCGACAGAAGTAGGTTTGAGTGTGGTAGCTATCCAGACGGCTGCAGTTCTGTGCTGGGCCCAGAGTTTAAGGACTTTGGGCTTAACACAGAAGTGAACCACTGGCTAAAATACCTTGCCAGATGGCTCTGCCTTGAACCGTCTAGACTCTAGATGGTGCCAACTCTAACCTATTTCTGCCGCCAAGCAGCACTTTTTTGCATTGCTATGTTCCAGTTGAAAGGGTAGTAGATCAAATAACATTACATAGTTGGAAGCGTAAGAGATTAAGCTTCAGGGACCGCATTTACAAGTGACATTATTGATCCGGTACCGGACACTGCTTAGCGACAAAAACATATTAGCGAGGAGCTATATTTGTTTAAAATGCTCACATTGGATTAATATGACATCAGTAGCGTTATAAAGCTTATCTAAAGCCAACGGTAAATTATGATTTTTTCGTAATTACAAAACATTGGGTTTAGCACCAGTGTTTGACAAGAACCAGTGATCAACATTTTTCCCTTTAATCATTAAAAATATCGGTCAGCAAGTAACTTCAGTGTTTAGGAACAATTTATACAGACCACCTGCTTCATTGTTATCATCCCATAAAAATGTAATGAAAAACGATGTTATTTTTTGGCGATAAAGACTGTGTCGAAGACTGGGCTCATAGTGTCGAAGACTGGGCTCATAGTGTCGAAGACTGGGCTCATAGTGTCGAAGACTGGGCTCATAGTGTCGAAGACTGGGCTCATAGTGTTGAACACTGGTGCCACTATCTTACCTGAATAAAACTGAACACTATTTAATTTCTACTGGCTAAAGGTTGCAATATAGACAACGGACCCCTATCTTACACAATGTTCATGTTCCTCACCCAAAGCGGATTAGAGAAAATCCAAACTAAAGTTCCAATCACAAGTTAGCACATTCGATCACACAAGTTAGTCGCAACCAATTATAAGTTGTCCAAATATGTCGCCATCTTGTCCGCGTCACGACTCACGCGCCACCGCCGGAATGTTGTCGATTTAAACTTCCGTTTGTCTTTGGAAAACACACGGTACGATTAGGATTAATTGAAAAGGTTAACACAAGATTGTGTACAAGAAAAGAGAGCGGCAAAAAAGTGGTAAAAAAGCAATCTATAATCTAAGATTTTTTTTTTTTATTTTATTTAAACTTTTGCAACACAACTATTACATGGCGGACTTAATGCCTGAGGCATTCTCTACCAGTCAACCATAGGGTGGTGCAGAGATAACATTGGCAGGTGCAATTTATTTGTATAATAAATGAATAAGTGAAAGTAAGTATATAATACATGCATAAATATTATTTATACATAAACATATAATAAAGTGTATTGTAAATACATAAACTACAATAAATAAACATACATAAAATACATAATTCTATATAGTAGGAAGTTATTGAGATGATTCTGCCATGATTCTATCAAACAAGAGCTCGCGGACTTTCTTTTTAAAAGCGTCACGACTCGTAGCCATCCTGATTTCGAGAGGCAGCGCGTTCCACAGGAGAATGGATTGGATGTGAAAGGAAGAATGAACAAAGCCAGAAGTATGAGCGGGACAGAGAAGGAGAAGATTATTTGAGGACCGGAGATTTTTACTATGAGAGGAGCAGAGGTACTGAAAATGGGGAGCAAGATAAGAAGGAGCGTTAAAAGAATTTAGTAGCGAAAACAGTGTGGTTAGGGCCCGTAAATGTCTTCGCTGGCGAATAGGTAACCATTTCAGCTCCGACCTGAACTGCGAGATGTGGTCGTACTTCTTCAAATTGTAAATGAATCGGATACTGTTGTTGAGTAGTCTGTCAAGCTTATCAAGCAAGACAGCATTAAGATCATAATAACACACGTCACCATAGTCGATCAACGGAAATATTAAGATTATAGAGAAGAAAAGTTTCAAATTAATATTAAACCAAACTATTAAAGTAATCTAAACAAACCTAGAAACATGCCTCCTCACTTTCCTGGCAAGAAGTTTTACTAATATTTATTAAACTCTTTTTACTACAAATTACAGAAATGACCAACATTTTAATATTAAAAAATTGCCTGAAACGATCTTGCAGAAGCAGCCGGCCGGCGCGTGCACGCATTGAAAAAAAAGAGGAAAAAACAATAAAACGCCATTAACCGCGAACAAAAGGAGTAAAAGGCAAGTCGGGGCACAATTAAAACAAGAAATAATAAGGAGTTGTAATAATAAGTATTATATTGTTAGATGACAGGGGGACGCGGACGCTCGCACCTGGCGGCACGCGCCTCACCCCTGCGCCTCTGCCGATTATATTTTTTATTTTTATTCCTCTTATGCGCGTTATGGTTTTCGAACGTTTCCTTTTTGGAAATAGAACATAGTGTCTTGGTAGCAACCACGCGTAGCAACAACGATTGACAACAGCAAAGATTGTGTTGATTTTAGAACTTTTGATTTTGAAAATGGAACGGTTTACTTTTGGTCATTTGCTTCATTCATTTTTTTTTTTTTTCATTTTGTTGATGGCTTCGTGCGATTAGCACATTTAGCCAGTGTCAAAGTAATTTTTCTAACAAGTAATACATAAATAAACAATATTTCTTTTCTGTATGATGATGATGAATGATAATAGAAATGAGAAGTGAGAAATGATATACCACCCAACCCCTCGAGTTTCTCAGTAAAGATGTGGGGCTTTACTGAGTTCTCGGGCGGACTTCTTGAGAGAATTTGAAAAGTGACGTTGCACTGTTTTGTTTCATTTGCCAACACTCATGCACACTCACGAACACTTAACGGTTAATAATCCACCATTATTTCACATTAATATTCGACATAACACAAATTTTAGAAAATAAAACAAAACCGCAGACATGACTCTTCACTTTCCCGCCAAGAAGTCCCTTCATTCATTAAAAGAAGTATTACGACTATTTTTTTTAAAGAATCGATAATTATGTTTGTTTTTAGTGATGTTCTCGTAAGATGCTAAACTCCTTTGTCACAATATTTACGTTTCAAATTCAGGATGGTGAATTTGTTTGTAACTAATTACTTTATTGTATCTTGTTGTTTAGAGTTGATATAATATTCAAATCTTTGTTTATTATTACACAAATTAAAAATGCGTTGTGCGCTTTGGCTCACAGGCAAAAAGGAAGTCATCTAGTAATAGTCCGCTCTACATAGAGCATGTTTACATCTAGTCTTAATCCTTATTCAAGAATAGTTTTATCAATAACTCGACATTCAAGCAATTTAAACACACACCTTTCTTTCAATTTTGTAGTATCATTGATATACAGTACGTACCCAAGCGTTATCAACAAATAGAAAAAAAAATCACATACCATAAATTACCTTATGATTTCGAAAGTATTTAACATAACAATAACAATAGTTAACTATACCAAAATTAAATCTTCCACCTGTGTTTCGAAGACACATAAAGCGAAATAATTTTCTATGAAACCGGTATATACACGTTGCCAACCCCTCAGCCGTCAATTGAAATATTGTGGCACGCGACCCTACGCTTTGGCTCGTCACATCTGTCTTGGCACCTGGTGAGCTGGTGACCTAGCCAAGTACTGCTCGGTGCAATATGTGCACTCACTTGGAGATGTAGTTACATGCAAATTATTATTAATTTTAATACAAAATTGATGCTTCATATTTAGCCGGCCATTTTGTTTGAGGCACACTCATCTTTCAAACTAATTGAAGGGTTTTTTTTATGTTGGTAAAAGTTGGTAGAGAAAAAATATTTTTTTTTTGGAGTTTTAGGAAACGAGTAGTTTAAGATAAGGAAAATAATAATAATTATATTAGTGACTAGTAAACGTACTGACCAATATTGGGTCAGCGTGGTGGGCTGTCTTATACTCACATTTGCTATTGAAGATGATGAAGTGAATAGAGTTTTATTGTTTTGACATGACTTATTTAGTCTAACAAAATTTAGGTTTATTAATCAACTTATCCCTTTATAGCAACAGTACTTAGAACACTACTTATTGAGTTCAGATCAGTTCTGCAAAATAACATGAATTTTTCATTTCATGTGATTAGTTAACTATATAGGGTAGAAGCACCAGTGTTCGACACTTTAAGCCCAGTCTTCGACACTTTAAACCCAGTCTTCGACACAAAGTACATCGCCTAAAAATAACATAGATAGATAGATAATACTTTTATTGCAAGACTATAAAACATAAACATGAACACAAATATAAATAACATACAAAGTTACAATTTGGCGGTCTTATCGCTTTAAAGCGATTTCTTTCAAACAACATATATGATCATTAAAATTTTTACGGGATATCAGTTAAGAAGCAGGTGGTCCTGTTTTCCCGATTCGATCCAAATCCCTCGGAGAATCTAGTAGGGCACGAGGACTCGCCTTAGTGCGTGATGCCGTTCCCTCTAGAAAACCTCCGAAGATGATTCGTTTCACACGGCTTGAGGAACCCTTTAAGTTTCTCGCCGCCCTCAAAAAAGCCCGGTGAAGCTGAAAATGCCGTCTGAGGCAATCAGCAAACTCTATCCAAAAAAAGGTGGTCTGTATTTAATAGTTGCTATGTATAAGGTCACATTTTATCAACTGCAAATATTTTGAGGATGAATTCAACAACATATATAAACTATTTTTATGAAAAAACCTAAAATGTTTGTATTCTAGTTTTCATGAAAAACGCCGAAAGAAATTTCGATTAAAAAGAAAAATAAAGCACTTTCGGTAGTTTCAATTCAAAGGATCCGAAACAGAGAGGCCGCAATGCCTTCACCGTTTACACGTGCCCCTAGTTTCATTCAAAAGAACCGACAGAGAGGCCGCTCTTAAAAATATTACAATTTTTGTGCCAGGAAAAGTAAAAAAAAAAAACCTAGCCTGATTTTTTTTTAAATGCTTATTTCTCTTATATCGACCGTGTATGCAGAGTTACTAAGACATAATTATTAAGTTCAATTTGTCATGCAATTTTTAATTAAATATTTCTATTGTGACTTCACATCAAAATAAACAAGTTACAGCCCTAGTGGCTTAGTAACCTCTGTGTACTTACATTTATGATCACTGCTGCTTGATTATGCGCGCCCGACGCGCACGATTTCACTAATATAAATATTTCAGGTACAATTGCATGAAAAGTTAAAGTTAATAATATGTCTTAGTAACGACACATACGAGGTATAGATCGGATACGCTTTGGATCTTTTAATTTTGACCACATCTTTCTGTTACACGTTGTATATTTATTAGAAAGAGGTAAACGAGCAGGCGGGTCATCTGATGGGAAGTAATTACTGCCGCCCATGGACACCACCCGCAAGACCAGGTGGGTTACTCTTAAAACAATTGCAATAATCAATTCCCAATCCCAAATCTAAAAAATTCAATTGGCACTCTTAAAAGCGATAATAGCGCTACATTGGAATTAAATTGCGTGGAAATTGAGTGAACAAATTATTATCGAGATGGGGCGTTCCGAAATTGCGAAACTTATCCCAATATCGATATTAATCGCATTGGAATTGTATTGAGATTGAGTTTGCGTCAAGAGTAGCATACCAGAGGAGACGCAGAAAAATGAAAAAAATACTAAATTCTGCTGGTGGCCCCTATTAATGATGAAAAGAAGAAAATGTTGATCACTGGTCCTTGCACTTAAGCCACTTCCCTAATATACCTAATATAAGATACCATATTAATATTATGAAGATCCACATCTAAAGTAAAACTAGTAAATGGTTTTTTCAACGAATTATTTATAGCATGAAACATACAATGACTAATTGGGCAGACGGTCTCTTATATATGTCTATCCCGCTGTGACTTAGGAAACGGAAGTGAGGTGGCCAATGGCGGGCCGTCACGCCCGACGATCATTGACTTTCCGTACTCATACATCGATACATACATTTTATTTTTCGAATAGGATTTTTTACTTGAGTCATTGTTTATAAAATGTTTGTGTCTTTGTTTCTATTATAGTTATAATAAGAGAATCGGTTATGATCGTAAGATGGCTGTAGTTATAAATCCTAATCTGCAGTGGGCCGGCATATTTATACTTAGGCTTCGATTTTCCTATGTTCATGTGCTAAGACCTTAGTTTTGCAGTGGGACGTTTATAAGCTTATGACTTTTGATATATTGAGCATATGATTATTGTTTTTTTAATGTATTTATTTAAAAAATTAAAAATGAACTTGCTCCAAAAATAACAAAAATATAAGTAGTAAAAATTGGTATAAAAAGTTAGTTAAGTTAAGTAATTTTCTACACCTCTGTACAACACGCTTTCATCCGCCGCGCGCCGCTAAGAATCCACCGCAGTGGGTACCGTCGCGCACAAAATAAACTATTCAAGATATTCTAAACAAGTCGCATGACCCGACGTTTCGCACAAAAGGCGCGAACACAATGAGTTACTTGCCGCAAGTCGCGTCACGAGGTCTCGCCGAGGAAATTGAATGCTGAGGTGCGAAGTGAAAACATACGCGGTGGCTTTTGTGGCAAGCACGCAGCGCTCAAAACGTCTACACTCGCGTCTCAGAAGTCTGATTTTGACAGTAGTTCTTATTAGAACAATAAATATTAACAGAATTAATCAGGCTGCTAAAACACGGTTGGAAACGACATAGCAACAAAAAATACCGAACTGGTGTCAAAAAGCTTCTTTACGTAATAAAAGAAAGTTGTCATGGTATAAAATTGGTATAGCGCGA
Organism: Eudonia mercurella; assembly: GCA_963082485.1. Taxonomy (NCBI): domain Eukaryota; kingdom Metazoa; phylum Arthropoda; class Insecta; order Lepidoptera; family Crambidae; genus Eudonia; species Eudonia mercurella. The sequence goes on along the minus strand of OY720041.1, from coordinate 4,886,254 downwards.
GCGCCACAAAGTCCGTCAATGTATGTATAACAAATGACAATAAAAATAGCACCACAACTTTTTGCAATCCAGGCAACAGCTCTTCCATCTGAACATTCGAGATATTGGCTTCCCTGTCAAATCTTTTAAGTGTTTGTTCAATGCGCTGTTAACCAGTGTTGTTCCGTCAAAGTTTAAATATTTGGTACATAATTCTTTGAACATACAAAACAAATATTTTGAACAAACAGTTAAAATAAAACAAAAATTAATCCGCAGTTAAATAAATGCAAAAATTATAAGTTCCGGAAACACAAAAACATGATAATACTTATACTATAATACTTATAGATGACTAATTGGAAATGCCATCGGACTGACAGTCACACGCTTATCGCAGAATAATATAACGGGGAAAACACGTTGTGTCGCTATTTAGACACTTTTATAAAAGCATAGTTATCACAATCATCATTATCATCATCATCAGCTTATACCCACTGCTGGGCTCAGGCTTATCCACAACAACATACTGCAAATAAGGCCATAACAGCCCACCACGTTGATCCAATGGTTGGTGGGTTGAAACATAGCTATAGGAAAGCTAACAAAAAACTGGGGTTTGACTGAGTCATCTTGTGACGACGACGGTGACGGCCACTACAATACAGTACGATTGATAAATTGGTATTACGACACAAATTGCTCAATGTATGGAAACTATTATATACATTTTAAACACTACTATTACATTTTAAACTTTACTATTACATACATGTAAACTATTACATACATTTTAATTACAAATGCACTACGCGAGCGATCATTGAGCGATTTGTGTCCGTATTACCAATTTATCAACCGCAACTATTGCATTTGTACAATTAACAACTGGATGTTTTTTTCGGTATAAAGCCTGCGGCTCGGGTTGACCGATTCGTAAGCTTTGTAAAGCGTGCTCGTGTCCAATAACCACCCGTGTGTCCCCACGTGTATAAGCCCGCTTACACGGCAACTTGGGTGCCAACACCTCGCACCGACACCCCCGAACGGCATGCGTGTTCTTAGCAACGCATTCCAGCGGCACTCACGGAGAAGTCATTAGGACTATCTTTTCAGAGAGAATTTCGTCGTAGAGTATTTTCATGACTGGCTGTTAAGGTGTAACGAGCTTTCGCGTTGCACAATCTTTATCGCGTGATTGGCCGAGGTGAAAAGTAGCATAAGGAAGCTTGGGCCGTCTATCTATCACTAGTCACGTTGATACGTTGCTCCGTTTTAAAAGAAGGACTGACAACACGCTTTTGTTTATTTTGACATCTGTGTTTAGAGAAAAAAAAATACGTACGTTAGCCTTAAAAATGAGTGTAAGAATTCTTTAAAGATGAACCTTACATGAACCAATAAGGAATTTTACAAAATATAGATGGTACAAAACATGTTACTAAACTACTTAGGTCTGTACATCTTTCACCAAATGCAACCTCATTAAAGAATGCACACGAAGGAGTTCAAATGCGAAAAAAAAAGAAACTTTGAAAAGCGAAACCCATTCGAATTTAGAATTTATAACGACACGGAAATTTCTGAAAACCGTTCCGTAACCGAAAAGAGAGCGGCAGACGAGCGTTCGCCGCGCACAAAAGCGGTCGCGCTCCATACCTGTAATGATCGCTAAGATTCCCGCTCGCTCCATCGCCGTTCTTAATTCCGAACGTTCCGTTAATGAGATCCACCTTCGTGTCTGCGTACAATGGAACGTGATGCGTGAGCTTCCTTTTTTCTAAACCGCTTTTCTTTTTGTTTCAAGAGTCGAGTGCATTCACTTCGCGGAGCGTTCAAAAAGATGCAGTTTAAGTAATGATTCTACTCGTACCTACATACGCGGCAACGAGCTCTTATGAGGATTTTAATTTCGTTAGTGGGTTATTGTGCTGTTAAACGGTCGGCCAGTCGAAATGTTTTGTTTAATCGTAGTATTTATGAATAAGATTTTTCTTTAGACACGCCATAAAGATGTATTTTAGATGAATGAGATTGTACGGTAGGTGTAGGGCATTGCATTGTCCACTGTGGAAATAGTTTATGTTTGCATTGTTTCAATGAAAACAATGTTTTGCTTTTTGTAAATACACGATAGAGTTTTAAGCAGGTAGTATAGATTTGTTTGTAATTGACTCACAGATAGGCTGACACTGACTGCCCGTAACATCCATCTTTATTTTTTATTCATAATTCTGAAATTTTCTACTAATGAGGTTTCCAACATTTTTCATAAATTTTGTTGCAGTCAATCGTTTTGAACACTGCTACATATTTCATTTGGTGCATATTTTAATATTAACTAATAGGTTTTTATAAATTCGAACATCTGCATTCCGTGTTGTTAAGTCTGAATTGGATCGTTTTGAAGCGAAAATACTGTCATTGTTTGTTTACTTAAACAAAGTGATATAGTAGATTTTTTTTAAAAAGACAACTAAATTACAACTTTGCATTTCTTCTAAGTTTTATTTAGGTACTTACCATGTTATTTTTTGGTAGCAAAACCAGCATTTGTCTATATCATTTAGGTCTACTTTTCTTACACGTAATAACGACTTCCCTCAACCAAGTCAGCGTCATTCATTATCGCAAAGCAAAACGCGTTCGCAAAAAGACACTTTAAGGCACAAACGCTAAAAGACTGGGCTTAAGAGGCGCATCAGCCTCTCCATTAAGCTAGCCAGGAAATGCCGGTTAAAAACTTAAGATGGCGAACGCGAGTGGCGGGCTGCGAACTACTGTTGTTAGCGAGGAAGTTTTGTAAAATTAAATCTTGAATAATCTGAGCAATCGTGCAATCTTATCTTGAAATATTAGTTTGTTTTTTTGTTGTTGGTGCTGTGTTAAATGGGGATGTGTGTATACTCGTATATGTACTTTTTATAAATATAGGTATGTCATATTTAAATGAACAAAAATTCTTAAAAAAAAATCATTCAGTCGAATTGATAACCTCCTTCTTTTGGACTTCTTGGCGGGAAAGTAAAGTCATGTCTGCGGTTTTGTTTCATTTTCTAAAATTTGTGTTATGTCGAATAATTATGTGAAATAATGGTGGATTATGAACCGCTAAGTGTTCGTGAGTGTGCATGAGTGTTGGCAAATGAAACAAAACAGTGCAACGTCATTTTTCAAATTCTCTCAAGAAGTCCACCCTAGGACTTAGTAAAGCCCCACATCTTTACTGAGATACTCGAGGGGTTGGGGGGTATATCATTTCTCACTTCTCATTTCTATTATCATTCATCATCATCATACATCATCATACAAAAATGTCGGTTAAAAAGACACATCATTGCTCTGGTTTTTATTTATTCATGATCACTGTAAAAACAAAAGAAAGAGAAAAAATATAGAGAAGGAGTTTAAAGTGTAACGTTTGCAGATTTGTTTTATTTTCATATTTTAAAGTTCGCGAAGGGGTCTTTAATAGTATAGACCCACGTCTTTAATGGGGTTCTTTTCTCTTATCTTTCTTACTAAAAGGGTTTGAAAAAATATCATTTATCATTCAACGTCTGCCATAGACGATTGTCTAAGTGTGCGTTGGGAGGTTTCTCACGGACACAGGATCTCGCAACAGCTGATGCGCTCGGACTGTTCCGAGATCTATTTATTTATTTATTCTTTATTGCACAATAAAATAAAATAAAGTACTAAAAGCGGACTTAATGCCAGATAGCATTCTCTACCAGTCGACCTAAGGGCTAGACAGAAAAATTGGTAAGCGTTGCGACAAAGAACGTAAATGAAACACATACTACATACATTTATAATTACTGAAATATACATATTACGTTTATTAAATGAAATGATAATAATATAATATACTTACATACCTAAAAAAAAACAACTAAAAGTAGAAGAAAAGATGATGGGAATCTCTTACGTGGGTGTTGATTCCTGTAGAAACAATTGTTTTAAAGACTAATTTACTTGGAGCTTGACTGACTTTTTCGGGGAGAGCGTTCCATAATCGAATGGCCTGAACCGTGAAGGAATCTGCAACGAATCCTGAATGATGCAAAGGAGTGGCGAGATGATGAGCGTGCGAGCGAGATTCGTGTAGGGGAGCGAAGGGCTTGTTGTAACAATTTTTAATAAAATTAATATATCTTGAGATGTATTGTTTAAATTATTGCCAACTAAACATTGATTGATGCTCCAACTATTCTTCTATTAGATCAAATTGAAAAAATATCAAATCTACAGGTAACTCTTTCGCTATTAATTTTTTTATTAAAAAAGGGAGGTGTTACAACTTACCCCGTGCTTGGGGTTTGTTGTAACATTCATTGGGGCAAGTAGTAACAGTAATAAAAACGAGAATTAACACCATTAAAAATTTTTTTTTTTCACAAACTGAACCACTTTGCTTTTGTTTTCAACAAAAAATAATATGTATTTTTAACTGTATTATATAATCTTAACAATTCTTGTCATACTTTTTATATAATCAACAAATTCCGGAGTACTCATAGACAGGTGGAGAATTTCTGCGCATGAAATTTTGGAACCAGTCAGGACCAGCAGTCTTATTTTGATGCCTAGAAAGGGGAATATTTTTAGCACCAAGTTGCACAGCACATTGGTAAGCTAGTTTCCTTACTTCCATAAGAAGTATTTCAAAATATATTTCGGCACACTTAAGGCTATCCTGGCTTTGTGTTGCGCGCTCCGACTTTCTCTTATTTATACTCTCTCATTCTAAAACAAAACAAATTAGGTAAATTACTTTACAAATAGTAACCGTAACATATCGGGGCAAGTTGTAACATGTTACAACAAACCCCAAGATTTTGTTACAATTAACCCCAAGGTATAGTTCTTAATAATTATAACAATAACTATTTAATCAACTTAGTAATCTCGAAAACTGTGACACAACATCATAAATAGATAAATTTTAACACCAAATAAAATACAGAAAGCTCCAATTAGTCGATAATTGTAAATGTAACCAGAAGTTTACGAAAGTAAAAATATACGTTACCTGGCAACAATTAAGCACTTGTGCACATCCACTAAATGCGTCGCCTGGCGGGACACTGGCTGTGTTGTCGTGGCGCGGCGCGGTATAACGGTAAGATTCAGTCGTAGAAATACGTTAAAAAAGTTTAAATTCCTAGTCAAAAAGCCCTGTTACTACTTACCCCTGTTACAACAAGCCCCTTGCTCCCCTACGTGATATGTGAGCGTTCCTCGAGCGCGGTATATATGTTGGTATTAACACTGTAACAGCTGACTATTTTAAAGCGCGCCTTTCCTGGTACGCCGGCAATTTTTGCCGATATTGTAAGATTTATAAAATAAAAAGTATTTGTAATACATGTATATTTTTTTTTAAATTCATTACACCTGGGTTACACGCAAATCACGTACCACAGACGTCATTTTAAAACAAACGCTAACAAAGTCATGACCGTACAGAGGACGTGATCAGCGTCCTGAGACGATCCCACCCACCCGTACCCAGTACGTGATCGGCTGTTAAAGTGATTTGAACGGGTCTCTATGGTTTAGATTCACAATTGAACTAGGTAAGTCACACTGCAATAGAGTTCTAAGATTTTTTTAACCATCATGGGATACGATTGTTCACTCATTCAGAAAATTTTGTATAGGTACTGATCTCCAAACTTCAGTATGAAGATGACACTAAAATGATGATGATGATTCAATCGAACGAAGTCGCAAGTAGGTCGCTAGTCTATACTAATATTATAAAGAGGAAACCTTTGTATTTTTGTATGTATGTATGTATGTTTGCAACGAATATACTCAAAAACTACTAGACCGATTTAAAAAATTCTTTCACCATTAGAATGCTACATTAGCACTGAGCAACATAGGCTATATTTAAAAAAAAGAAAAAAAAAGGAATGCGGTACAAAGTCCGCCGGGTCAGCTAGTTTGAAATAAAAACTATTTATTGTATTGTCCTGTAGCTTGCCATGTAAGTTTATCAGGCACAGCGCGTGCGACTTCAAGTCCGCCTGCTATCGCGGTGCGCAGGCGTCGACCGCGCGATAACGCATCCGCTCTTGGGAGAACTGGCTCTTCGGTACAGGGTTAGGTGATTGTGACTGGGAAACGTCTGTTTGTATGTAAAAAGCTATTATGTTATAATAAGTGAAAAATGTTACTAAAGCTATGATGTTATAGGTACGCTACTAGCGCCTACGGGTATTTTACATTTTGGTCCTTCGAGCCGGGTTCCTTCTTATAAGCGTTCGCATATGATGTGATTATGTTAAAAGCGTTTACATAAATGTCTTTTGCTAACAAATATGAATAAAAAGTAGGTTTAAAATTACATGACATTATTTCAATTGATTTTCTTGCAATATGCAGATATTGCGATTGCAAGATGGGTAATAGAGAATTGTTAAAAAACATAACACAGCAGCAGCGCAATAAAGGGCAGAAATAATAACCAAAGGTTTTATTACCAGCCTAAAATGGCGCTAAGTAGATAAACAGTTTTTAATTTCGTAATAAATAAAAAATAATTATGCCTTACCTAAATTAAACTATAGGTGGCGATGACGACACCGGCCGGCAGCTCCCTCTGGTGATGTTAGGAAAAGTCTGAAAAACAAAAAATCATCGTTTTAGTGAGTCAATGTATGAGGTACCTATCGACTTATTGGCGGGAAAGTGAAGAGTCGTGTCTGCAGTTTTGTTGTATTTTCTAAAATTTGTGTTATGTCGAATATTATTGTGAAATAATGGTGGATTATTAACCGTTAAGTGTTCGTGAGTGTGCGTGAGCGTTGGCAAATGAAACAAAACAGTGCAACGACACTTTTCAAATTCTCTCAAGAAGTCCGCCCGAAAACTTAGTAAAGCCCCCACATCTTTACTGAGACACTCGAGGGGTTGGGGGGTATATCATTTCTCACTTCTCATTTCTATTATCATTCATCATCATCCTAAATGAAAGAAATATTGTATATTTATGTATTACTTGTAAGAAAAACTACTTTGACACTGGCTAAATGCGCTAATCTTACTTCTGTACCATAGAGGCCGTCAAAGTTTCGTAACTTAAGCCACGCCCACCGTCTTGCGCGCGTCTTACCCCCCTTCCACCCCTCCCCGCACTATCCTACACACACGCCCCCTTTCTTAGGAACTTCCTACGCACGCGCACTAAGGAGGCTTAGTGTTACCCAGTAGTGGGACAATCGGTGGTAGAACCATTTCTCCTGAGAGTGAGCTTATCTTTAATAAAATCTTTTTCCTTTTTTTACTAATTCATTGAGCTTATTTCTCTTGTCATATCATGTCATAAATATCATTAGGTAGGTTTAGGATAATTATTTTCTTTTTAAACTTTAACATCGACAGAAACTTAACATTTCTTTTTTTAAAAGTTTTAAATATGTATCACAGGAAAGTTTGTAAGAACCTTTTTTTCTTCTACAGTTAGCAATATCTACTGATATCTGTTAGTCTTACCTAACAGATATCAGTTCTGTAGTAGATTTAACACATTTAAAAAAAAACGTAGCTCGTTAACAAACATTGCCGTAGCAGCCGTAGCAAGAAAATACCTGTTCTTCTAATACATTTTCTTCTGAATCGTCTTAGCCAATAGCCTTGCAGTGACGCCTACGTCTCGCCCCGCCCACCTTTCTTAGAAGTTTAGACGCTTAGCCTAACCCAGCTAGCGATCCGAATATACGCCCCCTATCTTAAAGAACCTCCTTCTTAACGAGTTCAGACGTGAACCTCATAAATCATTATCATTTTCATCTATTACATTAATAAACTTAAATTTAACTCATATCAATATATCTTATATGCTACAATCAAAATGCATTCATAAAATTCAGTAAAAAGTATGCAAAAATACATTTTCTATTGCGTAGCTAGTAGCGACATCTGTAAACTAAACATAATACAATAGACAGATTGTGTGCTAAACGGCGAGCGCCATCTATTATCGTGTCGCAGTACTACAAGTGAAATGCGCTTGCGACGCTCCGTCACGCCACCTAGCAGTGCGGCTTCCAACTTATTTAAACAAAGTAGTTCAGAGGCAAATGGATAGATGGTGCTTTCGCAAAATATGGTATTTTATAAGAGCGATGATTTTTTTTTTGTATGTTATTAAAATTTAATAAAGTATTTTATTGGAAATTTTAGTTTCTAGTAATTTTGATATTTATGAGAATATAGAAGAACTCGTCGTGTCGTAAAGAAGAAATTGCATTACATTCTATAGGATCTTCTCTTCTCTACATTCTTTAGGTATGTTATTCCAACATAATTAAAACATATTCTGCATATTTTAAAGGATCAAGATTCTGTTTGTCAAAACTGAGTAGGTTCTTAAAGTAGTAAATAGATGATAGGTACCCCCTTGAGCGTCGAGCGACCAGCAGGTGACCGATAACAATTAAAATTCTATTGTGTCTGGGTATTCGACGCTTGAGTTCATAAACGGGCTTAAAATATACTCTGGTATATTTTAGGCCCATTTGTTTTTAGTTACTTTACATATAAAAATGTGATAAAGAAAAATTTAAAATTTAATATATAATTTAATAAAATATTTAATGGCTAATGTTTTTTTTTTGGTTTTGCCATTCATCGGTGGTTTTACTTAGATTACCCTTTTAGCTCGAGTTTGCTGTTGCGTAGCGCCTACAAAAATATTGCACGCAATGTTGCGTTGAAGTAAATTTTGTTAGATTTATTCTTGCAGGCACTTTCTGAACTAATAGAAGACTGCCAGTAACTACATATTTGAATACAAAAAATCTCATTACGGATTTTTTAATATTTTTCCTCTTTCATATTTAGCTAAGTTACATAGGTCTATTAGTATTTGGAAACAAATTTCACAACAGTGTCTATTTTAAGGCTACTACTACTTGTAATAGGGTTAAAATAGAAAAAATGTGGATTCATAACAAACTAACAAGTCACTGTTTTTGCTATGCGGCACCGATTTTTATGACATTTCATTACTAGGACTATTTTATCAGACTTAAATACTACAGATATGGCTACATCAAGACCTAGTTGAATCTACTAAGGTTCCTACATATTGATGGTCATTACAAATTTTAACACTAGTGATTTTAAATATTGATTATTTTGAAATATACGAGTATAAGGAACTGTTTAAAAGCAAAAGTTATAAAAATATAGGGTAAGGTGCCTTACCACACCATCCTTAGATCAATAACAGTTACTATAAAGTAACATTTTGTTACTACAAATTAATTTTCATAATTTGGTCTCATTATAATAATAATTTATAAGATGTATGAAGAAGCGGGGGCTACCTGAAACAGGTATAATTTTATACTTACTAGGTAGTTCCAATACATTGCATGGTTATCAAACAATTTTTTTTTTGATCTTTGATTTTGAGTTATCGGTCGAAGTTACCATCATTCATTACGACCACGATAACCTAATTGGTGGAATACTACAAGGTGCAGATTCAAGTTCCACAAATAAAAAAATACTACAAATTAAGTATATTATTTTGTGTCTATTAAATAGTTTTCCTTCACTTTGCTATACGTGTAATACGCGGCCATAGTTAGTCTACAAGCTGCAAGTATCTGTCTTCTAGAATACAGGTCTTCCTAACCTAGGAGGCAGAGACATGCTTTAACTTTTTATTTATTTATTTACTAGTATGCGGATTTGAACTAAGGCTTGATACCATTCCACTTTCAATATATGGTTACGTAACGTGATTTCTAGAAAGTTAAATTGGTAGCGGTAATGCACAACGTTATCTAAAAAAGTATCGTTACTTTTGACGTTACCTAATGCGCTGCCAGTCCGCGTTGAGCGGTTAGTATGGTACCAAGCATAGCGTTACTTTTGCTCTTAACAGTATCTTTGTTAGACAGAACTATCGTTAGGTACCTTGTTTTAAACGATACCTATTCTAAGCCCTGATTTAAATCCTTCCTATGGCAATGGCATTTATCATTGGCCTTTAAACGTCCCACTGCTGGGCTCAGACCTTCCCACGTGAACAATATCACATTTTATTTTATTTTATTTTATTTACATGAGGAGAGAACGGGCCTTACCCCACCGCTACACACTATGGCTCAATGCGGGTTAGGTTAGCTAAATACGGGTTCTTATTTATTTATTAATTCAAACAATAACAACATTACACTGGGACTTCTAAACTCTCACTGCCATCTTACCACAACAACCGGCACTTGAGTGCTTTCTACTAAAGTAATAGCTGGAGACATTCATTTTGTCACCCATCCGACGACCCGGCATAGCAAAAGTTGCTTAGCTTGCACGATCGCGAAACAAACGCGCTAACCACTGCGGCTATAATCTTATCGCATTAGATGTAATAGGTACAAAGATTTAGGTTAAAGATACTCGCTCTCAAATATAATAATAATATGATTACCTACGCAATGCCCGTGATAGACAGTGGAAACGAAATATCGATATCTTGATACAGCCCTAGTGTAAAACGAAAATTATTTCTTTACACAAAATATTTGTAAATTCTGCATTATGTGTATTCGATCTTTGCTTCTTACATAAATAAATGTTTATAGAAGAGAATTATCACACTTAGTGCTTAACGCTCGGTCTGATTCAGAGAACCTGGGTTTAATTCCCGGGTCTCACAAAGAGGGCTTTTCGATACATTATCCAGGGTTTTTGGATCACCAACTTGCATTTGGAAAGCGTGGCGATTATTTCATATCGATTGTAGCGATGACTTTGCCCAGCAGCGGGTCAGTAAATAAGCTTACTTTACATTAAAAAAATAATATATTTAAATAACATCTTTTCAATGTTAACGGGCTCACAACCTAACATGGTGGAAGCGCAAATTGCATTTTATGCAAAGATCCACATTTATCTAAATTAAAGTAGGTAAGTTTTTTATTTGGCGAGCAGAGTTTAAAATCTTTATATAACCACACAAAGCTTGCAAGCCTGAAACTCAGTTACCGGTGAGTTAACTACCTAGCTACATAGCGTTCTGATCCGAACCCCTCGGAGAATCTAGTAGGAAACGGGGACACGCTTGCGTGATGCCATCCCCTCAGAAACCCTTTAACGTTGTTTCAGTCACACGGCTTGAGGAACCTTTTTCTCACGGCCCCCAATAAAAGTCCTGTGACGTTGAAAGACCTTTTGAGACAATGATCAAACTATCTTTAAAAAAAACCTTCCTTCATAACTATTGTTTCTACAATTTGTTTAGCTGGCGTAGCAATCAGGAAGACATACCACTATGCGTTTATATTAGGTCCTTACCTATGAAATAAATGAAAATTTTATTTACAAACATATATCCCCTTGAGCGTCGAGCGACCAGCAGGTGGCCGATAACAATTAAAATTCTATTGTGTCTGGGTATTCGACGATTGAGCTCTTAAAAAGACATTAATAAGATAATGATTAAACTACTTAAATTTAAACTTATAAAAAACTATAAACTATAACTACTACTAACTATAAATAAAAGAAATGCTCCAAATCATCCCCATCAGGAAGAGTGCCCAGTAATCTAGCAGCATTGTCACGTTGGATAGCAATGCTATGAAATTGACATTTGTTTGATTATATTTTCTTACTAAAGTTTTTTAAATTTTCTTAGCATCTATTTATGTTAACACTATAAAAAATTTAGGGCAGTGTTTTTGTTTCACTAGCTAAATATAGCAGCACTAAAATTAAAAAAAAACAAGTCCCTTCTAAGCTACAATGAAACAAAAGGACAATTCCGCTCACTAAAATAATTGTTATTACTGAATACCAAGTAACATAGTCTTAATTAAATGTTTATAATAATATTAACAACCGGTACTGAGTTTTAGAAGCAATATATATTAATGAGTGATAAAAAAACGTAAATTTCATAAATGTTCAAATAATTTTAAACGCAAATTTTGTTGCGAACAAATTACAAAAACACTAATGTTGAAAAAATTTTCACGAGCAGGATTTGAACCTGCACCCTTCTGACATTCCGGGTCAGGTGCTCTTCCAATTGAGCTATCGTTCTGACCAGCCCGCCGAAATTATTCAACACTTTTTACTTTAAAAGCCAAAGGCGCCCATTTAATGTCAACAACTACCGTCACTAACATCCGATCATAATATTTTTACAAATATTAAAGATCAGTTAAGAAATAAGCAAGCTATTTATAAATGTTCAAATAATTTTAAACGCAAATTTTGTTTCATAAATTAAATATTTAAATTTCATAGGTAAACACCTAATATATAGATGGTCCTACCACTTTATCTATTTATGTCGCCTAGTAGAAGTATATCTCTTCGTTTCTACTCGAAGTGACGAAGGGGTGACATCTAGTTAAATTACTAGGCGCTACTTAGGTACATTCTAACGGCAAAAAACTATAGAAGCTATATTTTTAGCTTGTCGTTATTTTGGCACAAAATATATGTTTACTAATTTTACTTATCTGTGGTAACATTATGTTTGTTTTACAAAATGTCTAAGCAAGCGGTTCCGTCGGCTTAGGTAGTGATTATATTTAATCCTATGAATCTCACCCATTTTCTATTATAGTAACATTCCATTTTGCTGGCACTTTTCAGCAGAAATTATAGTTTCAAAGAAAAAGTAACATTTTAATTTTTTATCCGTTTTGTATCTACCATTAACTCTAAGATCAATAAAATCATATTCATATTGTTAAAAGATTTGTTTTTCAAAAAAGTTTTTTTTTAAAACACTTTTTAATCATTCCAACAAAATTCCTTATACACAAAAAAAATTTAACAAGCAGTACTATGTAAATAGTGTCAAATGATATCGAAATAAGTTGCTTTAATATATTAATGAAAGCTAATAAAAAGATCACGTTTTCGAATTTTATTTCGAAGTTCGTGATATCAAGCTACGATGCTACGAAGTGCTACGAGCCGCTACGTAATACGAACATTTGTTAAAATGCAAAATCAAAGTGTAAAAATATTTTTTCAACTTACTTACCTTTTGCATAACGGGATAACGTAGCAAAACAAAAAATAAAGAATAACAAGCGAAAACACATCATTTATTACAAAAGAAACATTTAAAATAACAAAAAGAAAATATCGTAAACGAAAATTGTTGCTTTCTAAACATTAGAAAACGTAAATCTATCAAAAGCGCCGTGATTGTATCTCCGACGGCACTTTACAAAAAGTAAAAAAAGTTTACAAACAACAAAAAAACATAAAAAGAATAAAAGTGACAAAAAATCCTCCATCTGGTTTGATAACAAAAGTAAAAAAAAAAATTACAATAAAAAAACGACTGGTAAAAAAACGAAATCACAATAAAATAAAATAAAATTCGCATACATTTAGTAAACTAGCACTACAAAAATAACTAAAAGATAATATTATAAATGACAAGACACACCTTGGTCCGAAAATTTCTGTGTCTGGAGCACAAAAAGTTGAAAGTCCCTTTTAATCACAAATCGTCCAAATATTTTAAGCAATTATCGTAGACAAGTATATTTGCGGCAGTCAATTTTACTTAAGTTACGTCTAACCTCTTATTATTAATTTAACGCTTAACATTAATACATTAGTTATTATCAACCGCCACTCGATATCTCGCACGATAAGAAAAAATAAAGATTTAAATAAAAAAATATTCTCAATAACGGCCAAACGTTAATCTCTTCACAAATGTAACCGACATAAATATTAAAAATTTTGCAAAAAACTTTTATCCGCTGCCAACAGTTTAGGTTAGAAAACGGGGGGATCGGGGAGAGTTAGCCTAAAAATATGTTTTTCGATTAGACGCGGTTACAAATATTTTAAAAGGTTATTAATTATTATTTTTTGAATTTTGTTAAATTTAACTTTTTTGGTAATTTTAAAATTTATAATCACAAGAGCACGAGGAACGTGTATTACGCCGCGCGGCCTGGCCGGCCGCCGCGACTCCAGACGGACGACTGAGACGCATCCGCGGCCCGCGCCCGCCGCTCCGCCGCCCCCTCCCCCACCCGCTCGCGCCCCCCGCACCCCGACTTCGTTACGAGCCACTTGTAATCGGCGCGCGATTTTTCCTAAGACAAATTAGGCGGGATCGCGCCGCCCCCGTCTTAACCGCACATTGGACGCTTCCTTCGAGACGTTTCTCTCCTCATTCTTTTCAACTAACCTTCTTACTTTCATTCTAATGCAAAGCGGTTATCCTAACAATCAAATCGTTCGTTTTTCAAACGCGCGCGGTCACAACTACAAGGCTATGAGTCGACACAACAGCATTCATACGTACAAATATAAATTATCCGCATACCAATGTTATGGCGGCGAGCTGTTTTATTTTTAAATGGCATTTAATCGTCACTCTCGCTTTCGACAGTGCCGAGTCCGGGTTAATTGTAAATAAAATTCAATCACTCGCAAAAAATCCCGCGTAATCGACAATATCAATGAGTGATTCGCATTCAGCGATTGTACTTTTCTGTAGTTCAGCGTGTGACGTCACTGGCCGGGCGCTTTTTTGTGTCGCGGGTTGGACATAAGCTGTTTCAAATGGTGGTTTTAGTGTTTCTGATCTTTATTTATCTAAACTAAAAAACGTTAGATTTTGTGGAAAATGGAGTGGGAGAGGTGGTCTATTTTGATATGAAAAGATTTCGAGAAAATAAAATTTCTAATAAAACAAACAACATACGTTTGATTCTTTGTCTCAAGTATGAAATGAAAGTACCTAGGCATTTTTCATGTATACGATTGCAGGCAAATCTAATTTGACATTGATTTTTATTTTTTCAAAAGGTCTTGTGATGTTTTTACGTCGTATAGAGTCAAAATTTTCCTTGCTTTTTAAATCGAAGATTACAAATGAACATCGCTATTTGACGATAAGACTTTCAAAAATCGAACGCGCAGCGCGCTTCGACTTGGTGGGGCGGCCATTTTCTACAGAATCTGAGCGTATCCCGCGATGCCACGGTCCACGCCGGCCAGTAAACGGAGAGCGCGGGGAATTAATATGATTCTTTTATCAGGCTGGACCGCCAGCTGTCGCAGCGGGGTCGGCGACCTCGCCCGCGACTTTTAACGAGTTTTCGATTTTCAAGGAGACACTTCGCGCGTTGATGATTCGAAATTTTTAATTTCGAATGATGAGATTAGTAATTTGTATTATGTCAAAAATAGGTTTGTTGGTTGGGTTTGGAACTTTTTGCTTAGAATTACGATACGATATAAAAATATAGAGCAAAATGGAATTGCTTTTTATAGGTTTGTAAAAAAATAAATATATACGTATCCCATACAATACGATCCGCGTCTACACAGTGTTCACATAGACACTGAATACATCATCATCATCATCGTTAGCTCATTTTATATCCCCACTGTTGAGGCACGAGCCTTCCCTATCGATGGATAGGGATAGACTGAATACGTATAAATCGACGTATTTCACGAAAACATTTCTCGTTTTCGTAGACTATTAAGAGAAACTTAACTTCTATTTTAAATGTATATTTTCAACCGGATTTTGATTGTAAAATTGTATTGAGTTATTTGATATATACTTTATTATTTTTTCTTTCGCACTGGTGTTCAACAAGTAGTTTCTGTACAAATTATCAGTGGAAACTTTAAATGCTACTGTATTATAATTTTTTATTGTTTATATGTGTAATATAAAGCTGTATGTTTCCTTAATAAAATAAAATAAAATAAAAAATAAAATCCATAGGAGCATTAAAACACATATTTCATTTGATAATAGGTTTAGAGGAAAGTTATTATGTATCTTTACATTTTCGCTTCAGTAAAAAATATACCAAATCATAGTATAGACTTCCCGTAGCTCTCTTAACTCTTCTCCCATGATTCTCTCATTTCAAGGAATATGTCTCTACACTAAAAATATTAAGAATATGTTGTACAGTTTTTTTTCTTAACATTTACAGCAACTGTCAATTGATTATTTGCAAGGTAATGTTATCTTACCATGTAGAGACGTTTTTTAACAAAAAAAAAAGAAGTGTTTTATTATTTACAAATTTTAGCTCTTATGAAAGACATTATTACGCTTTGCGTTGAGAACATGATCTCGTGATAATGATGAAAACATTTACATTTGGATTTGACTTTTTGTATTAATGTTATTTTTCAACATTATATTTGAAACGCTTTGAAATAGACTGACATTCATGAAAAAGGACGACTACGAGAATCTTTTGTTGGTATATATCCATAAGTGCCATGACTTTTATATTTTATTTCTCAACGAGAAAGAGATTAACAATCACCTCATCTAATGGTAAGTAAGGGTTGAAGGTGACAGCGCACTTTACACGGAATCCTCAACCACTGAGAAATTGGCTATCTTATCTTAACTTATCTGAACACAACAAGGCTACTAATATTGAAGTTATGGCGGAATACACATACATACAGGTAGAGTAAAAAAAATAATACCATGAACCTAACAGAGCACAGTTTATATGTAACTGTTACACATTATCGGAAATCAGCTAATGAGTTTTCATGAATTAAAAATATCTGGCGATCAATTTTGCAACGCTATGTTTAATTGTCATTAGTCTTTAATTTTTCTTTACGTTTAATATTGTAAATTTCGTAATTTACAAAATTTCCTTCCCGCATCGATAATTTTAAGACATTAATGGAAATGTAGCAAATTTTTATGCCTAATGAAACTCCTTATATTTCTATTATTACTCGAGAACCATGCATTTAATGTTCTTATAAAAAATTTACCTTTAATTTAACTTTTCTTAATCTAAATAAAAAAAATTACACCAAAAGTGAGTTTCAAATTATAAAAATAATTTTTACTATCAAGCCGATGCATTTTTTTGACTGACACGGCAAAATATTTATGCATAGAGGAGATCGTTTTTTTTATAAAAAAAAATTATCGGCGTTATTCTATCATGTGTTTTGTCCATAATCCATATTAATTATTAAGGATAACCTTTTATTCGACAAGAAAATGACGAAACCGAAATCTAGTTCAGAGGCAACTTGTTCGATCATGATGATGATGATGATTTGCTTTTAATGCTTTTCTACAGTGTTTAAGGTTTTCATTGACTTTATTATTTGTTCCGTTTTTTCTATATTTATACACCATGTTTTATTTAATTAAAATCATTGGTAATTTTTAGTTACATTTGGCTTTCAAAATATTGTAATGTTTGTTCATATTCAAGACTAATATTTCTATCCGACGTAACCAAGTAGTGAAAATAAGACCCTACTATCTACTTCAACTTTTATCTTTACAATTTCGACTTAAACGTAACATGTTAAAAAAACACTTACAAAAAAAATCTACTTGACACGAAAGGCCAGTTGTGACTTTTTTGCAAATAAAAAGGAACACTAAGAGAGTGAAGCGAAACATAAAAAAACAAACAAAAAACTACCTTAATAGTTAGCCACAAATTACCTTTCACAATACAGGCGAACACACAACCTCCTCGTCTTTTAGGACATAAGTAACAAAGTTTGACAAAAAAAGAAAATTTGAAGCCTGATAATGTTTGATTAAATTTCTTCAATCGCAAATAAATTTTTAACACCACAAAAAACTTTGCTCGAAACTTAGCGAGACCCGGTCCCAGTCTCTTCGAAACGTCCACAACGACCCTTATTTTGTATCACTTAACAGAAAAATAAAAAAATAAAACACTTTATTAGAACGCCGTAAAAACTCAGCGTCGTCATCGAAAAAATAAATTTAAAAAAAAGTCTAATAACGAGGAACTCAACACCACTTATAGACTATGCGGCAAGAGCCGAATATTTACATGGGATGAAAAAAAAATGAGGTCACTCGTGGGTTACGGGCGACGCAACCGGTCCGCACGGGCCGCGGCGGGATTGTCAGGTCCAAGCGGCCGCGGCACTACCGGGACCACGTGCGCGCACCCCAGACAGAGACAGACACACCCGAAACCTCAACGCTAGAACGGGACAGCACTATCCTTTTTTCAATTTACTATATTCGCCCGATTTTTATTATTTTTTCGCATTTCGATATTTTATTTTTTAGTTGATGCGCCCTCGCTCACCTGTTGTGCTTGACCCGCTTCGATCTGTCCGATGCCGAACAGATGATCGAAGCTTTTCAATACTTTTTGGTGTGTACTCGCATTCTGACAGTGTACCGGTTTAAGCACCAGGATTGCCACTTATCAATTCGTTACAACGATGTTGTATTAAAACCTTTTTAAAGCTTCGTGTTACAAGTTCAGACTAACTCTATGGTTTTCAGGATTACTTAAAAACAAACTCACATTTCCATCTACACACTAATCAAGTTACTAATGTTAGGTAGTGTAACAAACACTACATTTTTATTTTTAGAATAACTTGTATTTATATAATATTGTATTAGACAATTTATATCAAACGCCAATCTAATGTTGATTTCTAATAAGAATACACTAACGCCAATATTAAGCAGCGTCGAGTAGCCGAACTAAGCTCATTACACCCATTCTTTAGCGACAGCAGCGCCACTTCGCTCCCGCGCGGCGCAAATAGGAACTGTCGCCAATGGTTCATTCCTAACGTGTCGTTTAATTTTTCTTTTTATTAATCGTGAAAGTGCAACGTTCACTTTGCCGGCTATTCAACGGGAATTTCGCATATTCTTTTTGCCATTTGGTTTTTTACAGACGTTTTGAACATCGTCAAATCGCCGTGGTGTGTTGATATTGGTATCGAAGTTTCGCTTAATAACCGTGTCGGGTACCGCCGTTTCGACAATTCGCAGTTTTAGCTTCGACTGGAATATTTTTATCCGTAAACTATTCGAGTTTTAAAGTCAAATTTTGTTTTGATAATAATGTGAAATCTCATCAAATTAGTTTCTCTTCTTACCTCAAGAGATGGTGCTAGGAGTCTTAAGTTAGCCATCGCGTTCTCAAAGCACGTGAAGAAATAATATAATTTCGTAAATTATTAAAAAATTAAAAAAAATCTAATTGCTTTAATATGGTGTTAAGAGAGAGTTTAGGTTTTATATTGGTCAATACCGTCTCATCAACATCATCATCATCTCAGCCAAAAGACGTCCACTGCTGGACAAAGGCCTCCCCCAAGGATCTCCACTACGACCGGTTTTGTGCTGCTCGCATCCAGCGGCTTCCCGCGACCTCACCAGATCATCGGTCCACCTTATTGGAGGCCTGCCCACACTGCGCTTTCCGGTACGCGGTCGCCACTCAAGGACTATTCCGCCCCAGCGGCCATCAGTCCTGCGAGCAATGTGCCCTGACCACTGCCACTTGAGCTTAGCAACTCTTCGGGCTATGTCGGTAACCTTTGTTCTTCCGCGGATCTCCTCATTTCTGACTCGATCACGCTGAGAAACCCCGAGCATAGCCTTCTCCTCTCCGAGAATATTTCTATCCGTAAACTGTTCGAAATTGAAAGTCAAATTTTGTTTTGATAATAATGTGAAATCTCATCAAATTAGTTTCTCTTCTTACCTCAAGAGATGGCGCTAGGAGTCTTAAGTTAGCCGTCGCGTTCTCAAAGCACGTGAAGAAATAATATTGTGCAAATTATTAAAGAATAAAAAATAACGAATTTTTAATTGCTTTAATAACGTCTGCACTTAAATAATTTGGAAGTATTTTTTTTAGAAGCTACAAGCTTAATATTACTATATTTTGTAAAGTACTTCAAATACAAAGGGTATTTGAAGTACTTTACAAAATATGTGATCTCACTATGTAGCCTGCATCTGCATCTCAATGCATACGAACGAACGTTTTAGTAGTGTATCCCCGACGTGGTAACTAACTATTGCTATACATATGTGCGAAGATCACCTTAAACAGAGATAAAGTTTATCATTTGAAGTTAATTAATGCAGACAAAAATACAACATAGTTTTTTATAAGACCGAAGAAAATTTGGAATGAAGAATTCTTGAACATTTATCAGCGGTTAGAAATAGCCTTTTTTATTTGCATTTCTTTCATTGTACCTAGGATATGTATTGTTATGGTAAAAATAAATATCGGAATATTTTTTTTCACCAAAAAGAGAACTATGCTTGATGATGGTGGTGGCTAGCCAGACCCAGTACAAATCACTAAGTTAAGAAAACCGGTCTAAAACCCCGAGGATCCGGGTTCGATTCTCAGCAGGGCTACATTGTGTACTCAGTTTGGTTAGCTGGCCAACCACAACATCAATATTAGAAAGATTGTTGTGTTTCGACTGTTACATGATAAGATAGAGAGTTCATTAGTAGTAATCGTCAACGAGTGAAAAACTTTTTAAATAAACAAAAAGCTTCAGTAAATGTTAAACTGACCCCACCTACCATTACCTACCCTTTGAACCTACCCTCCTAATTTACCAAACTTACTCATTAATTTTATTTATTTACTTAACTAACTACATTATTATTATTTTGTTTTTCTTAAACAATTTTTGACTTTTACGATAGTACTGTAGTGGTACTGTATGACATTGTGGAAATTGTAACTTTTACCTGATACAAATTTGTTAACGTATATTTTTTATTTTGTGTTTCTTTTTTACATGTTGTTGTTGTCTTCTATATTTTTTGTGTTTATTGTAATGGAAAGTGTCCTGCTATGATAGGGCATTTTCCAATATTTTTGACGCTGTAAGGGAGAAAAGAGCTGGACACTTGCTGAGTTTCTTGCCGGTTCTTCTCAGTAAAAGATCTCCCGCTCAGAGTAGACTTACGAACCGATGGCATAATGACATTCATAAGAGCTACTTGTAGCCTAAACTGAATAAATGATTTTGAATTTTTTGAATTTTGCACAGCACAACCAATAGCCAAAAGCCACACATGAAACATATCGCACATACTTTTATCCAAGCAAGTTAACTTTGTATTAATTACTATACATTTATGTCTCAAAAACACATTGTCTCTTCCTTCTAACCAAATCGTACCCTTCAAGGGACAAGTCTGAAAACCAGCGCTGGGCTGTGCCTAGCACTTTGCTGAGACTTGGTACCCATTGCCAATAAACTTTGATTTGTACTATTTTATAATTAGTTATATATTAATAATTGTAGTTAATATTACTTTTATTTCTCTCTTCTTATGTTTATGGCAATAAAGTTTTTCATTTTCATTTTCAAAAGCGAGTTCACTTTCAGCCCTATCATCACTTATAATATCAGGTGAGATGTAGGCAAAAGACTCGTAACAAATTAAAAAATTAATTTGATGATACTAAGCCATTTTTTTCTTTTTTCGAGGAGCTCGAGGGCGCAGTGGTTAACGCGCCCGGTCTGCGAGTGCTGAGGTTAAGCAACCTTCGCAAAGGCCGATCGTCAGATGTGTGAACAAAAATGTATCATCTCGAGCTCTCCCGTGCTTCGAAAGGCACGTACATACGGCAGCAGATCAACCTACACCCAAATCTGTCAAATTTCTCCAATGAATATTGATTCTTATGACTAAACAATAAAGTTCAAAATTTATTGTAAAAATTTAACAGTTTTGGGTCGGGTGATCTGCCGCCGATTACAGCCGTTGATCCCGGCTGCATTAGCAGTCGTTACCAGTGCGGATTGGTGGTTAATCCGCACTGGGCTTTCTTTGTCGCATTTCCTAAAAATGGAATGCTCTCCCATCATACGTAAAGGTTAGTTAGTTAACGTCGTTAGGTGGCCCCTTAGCCATTTTAGGTGACGGTTTTGCTCCAACAACTGTCACCTAACATGGCTAAGGGTTATCGTAAACTTAGGAGTCGTTGGTGAAATCAGGCATATTCTCACGCTATGATATATATCATTAAGATATTTGTGTACTTGTATTTTAAAATCGTTTTGGATATCCCGATAAGTAATGCCAAATGTTATAAATTTTGTTTTGGATATATTTAACGCCAGAACGTTCGTGGTAAGCCAAAGTATTACCGTTTGAAGACCTTTTTCTGCATTAGTCCTAGCGTCCTCCCAAGTTTTTCCGTGAAATACTAGAGCTGTATCGTCTGCAAAAGTAAATATTTTAGCATTTTTAATTTTCAGCTCACAAAGGTCGTTTATGTAGATAAGGAAGAGGCTAGAACCTAATACACTTCCCTGTGGAACTCCAAAGGTGACGGGCAACTGTGCACTCAGGAAGCGTCCTATTTTAATTTTCTGGAATCTATCTGAAAGATATGTTTTGAAAAGCACTAGAGTAATACCACGTATGCCCATCCTATCCATCTTTTGCAGCAGAAGATCAACAAAGATTCTAAATATGTCGCCGTAGCTTCAATGTTTGTAGCATTTTTGTGTTCCGGCAGCTAGAGATAATCGGCAGCTAGTGATAGCCAGTGCCTCACTAGTTGAGGATCCCGGGTGAAGCGTATTTCCATCATTGGCCTTATCATCACTTAACATCAGGCGAGATCAAGTACCCCTAAAATATAAGAAAAAACTTTTTTATTTTGTTTAAGGGACTTCTAGCATACCATGTTAGTCCCATCATAACTTATTATATTAGTGAAAGTTATTATAAGAATTCTAAAATTCATCAATGAAATCATAGTGTCCGTGAAACTAAAAAAAATGTCACTTAAAATACTATATATGAAGTGGACTTATAAGGAAATCGAGAGAGAGGAAAGAGAGAGAGAGAGAGGAAAGAGAGAGAGAGAGAGAGGGAGAGAGTTTTTTTATTGCTTGTGTCTGTTTTCTGTTTAGCTACGAAATTATAATGTAAATCGTATATTTTCCCCACAGGTCAGGCTACGCATTTTTACTAACGTATTGTACTAACAATAATGGACCTAATGTTGTCTTATTCAATAAATATATTATTATTATTATTATAAGCCTAGTGTGTAAGCTAACAATAAGTTATATTGTAAAACGTTAATTGGAAAATAGATATATTCTATCCATCCTATTCAAAATTTCAAAATGATCTCGCAGGCTGTAAGGTCTTTGTTTTAGAGGCATTCATGTTCGCCGACGTGATAACTTTACCCGTAATAGCATGTTACAGCAACGAGCGTGATGGCAACAATGGCTACTCTCTAGATGGGTAGCCAAATTTAATTACAGTAAGCTTCTAAGTACTTTAAGAGATTATCTTTTAGAAGTATAGGCTTACAGGTTAGCGCTGCTCTATAACAGGATATTTGTTAAAAGGTCATCCCGAAAGATAGCCATGCAACCAAGTAGAAGAACGGGATAATATATTACGCAAAATTATATTTACGTAGTTTTACTTTTTCATACAAAAATTAAAATTTATTTTATTAGATTTTTTTTGTTCAACCCTGACATGTTTAGACTTCTTTTGGACCATGACGTTGACTCCCGACAACAATATTTGCAATTTTACCTTGTAACAAACCACCGCAAGATCTCGGCCATGTAAACCTTTTCAGGTCTGTTCATAATTTTCTAGGATGTATATGTATGCACGCACGGTACCCTATCTGCCATATTAGATAGATAGATAATACTTTTATTGCAACACTATAAAGCATAAACATGAACAAAAAATAAATAATTCACATAGTTACAATTTGGCGGTTTTATAGCTTTCAAGCGATTTCTTCCAGACAACCAGTCGGATGGAGAGAGCTAATAAACTGTAAGATCAGAAATGAATATATTAAAACATACTAGACTATGGAAGCAAGCATTTTCTCATAAATAAGACATAATTCGTACAATGGTCACGCACATTTTTCTTATTTTGTAACGCAGGAAATCTGTAATTTTTTTTTCTTTCTCAGACCTCGGTAAAGATAATCTGAATGATACGCACCTTCTTTTCCTAAGGCATTAGCCAGGAGGTCTCTTGGGGCAGTCTTCATCATCATCAAAAGAGCCCGCGTGGTGGTCTATGGCCCGTTCTCCCTATCCCTATTCATTCTTAGGGAAGGCTCGTACCCCAGCTGTGGGGACATAAAAAGAGCTGGTGATGATAGTAGGAGAGTGAAAGAGATCCTAGGCTTGGTTCGACGGCAATCAAAATCCCTTTTTGCTGTTTCCTTTCGGAGTGGAGCACCTGTGAAGTTGGCCCCCGAGCTCGCGAGCACTAAACCTGAGTTACCTGAGCTCGTAAAGGTACTCCAATTACTTATTTTGAATAAACCATGTTGAGGTAATCTCTTCTCGGTGGAACTATGAGGGCACTCGCGTTGATGTCAACGGGTTAGAACAAGGAAAACTTTTTTAGTTTTATTTATTTATTTATTTGTTTGTACATAAATAAACATACTGTTACAACGGTTAATTAACATTTTGGATTACAGTAGTATAGTCAAGCTTATCTGTTATAATTTTTTTTGCAAATAATTCCAATTCTACGAGTAACACAATAACAAATTTTATATATTACTATTAACCTTAAATTTAGTGGTTTTTCATTAAATAATTCATTTTAGTCTACCTGGCTAGCTTCCATCGGCTTATCTAAGTCTGTCGCCATAACGCTAAGTAACATTGTAGTGGTCCGTCAGTTAGAAAAGAAACGAAGCCCCTAAACTAGCTTAGTTTCCGAGTAACGTGCGCCTGCCACTTTATCGTAACTTTAATAATATTAGATAATAATAATTAGTATGATATTTACAATAATAGTGATAGTGGGTTAAAAATAAGGAAAGATAAGGGTCACCTTGCTCTAATCCCCTTCCTTGAATATAAAAAGAATAACATTCCTTTAAGAGACCAATTGACAGCATCCTACAGATATAATATTAGCCTGACCGGAATCGTAGCAATCGTAGCAGAACCATTGCTCGTAGCGTTCGTAGCGTTCGTAGGCGTGTAGCGAGAGACTGCAAAACTAGCTGTTGTTTTAACCGATTAAATATTATTTAGTTGGTACTTTTTACGAAATTTATTAATAATAATTGTATTTGTAGACATGTTTATTAATAATAAATGTAGATATTTGTTTGTTCGTTTTAAGTAAAAGAACATTTTCTTATCGTGATTTTTAAAAACTAAAGATTGAATCCTTTGATGTGTTTCATTTTACGCGGTGTCTAAGTCTAGTCTTAGTCTTACACTTCGGTGTTTGATATAAATAGTCCAGAACTATTAGGAAGGATCTGAATAATTATATTTTTCACTAATTTTACTTTTCATGATTAGTAACAAAATTTAAAAAATTAAAATAAAAAAGAAAAACATTTTAATTATTTTTGAATATTGCATACACAATACTATTTATAGTTGCAAAGTAGGTAGGTAGTCAGAGCATTGTACCGGTTATCCAAAGGTCGTGGGTTCGATTCCCAGTCTAGCTTCCTGGGGCTGGTAAATTTTTTTTTGGTTTAAAAAAAAACCTTGTAAAAACAAAAAATTTTTTCCTTCTTTTTTCTTCCTTTTTTTATGTTTTTTTACCGCTTCCTAAGCGACGTCATCACCGCGAGTGCACCGCAGCGGGGCCGTAAACACCCACCCCTGTCATTTTAACCGAAAAGTGTGTCATAAAACTGTCTTCGCCGCTCCTTAACGCAAGATTGAATGACTGACGATCGTCGCGTTTACGACAGATCCTCATTCTGAGTGGGAGCAATCTCTTCTGTGGTTTTATCGTATCTGTGACGTAGCATTATTAACTATACTTTTTAACCGCCATTGGATCTTGTGTTTTTTTTCCTAAAACAAATGACTTATTGTTTTCTAAAGTTTACGCGAACACTGAAATTAAACTACTTTGACGGATCTACTCGCGTTTATTTTATACATCATGTTTAATTAATGTTTATCCTGACGGTACGAACCCGTTGCAGGATCCGTGGTCACAGGGAGACTGAGATGTTGGTCGTCTCATAATTAGTTGGTAGCTTGTATATCTACCTCATTTTATTTTAATCACATGCGTTCCGTTTCACGCAGAAAGAGCTTATAGTGGCTTACATATGGCTCAAATGTTGAAAAAATTTCCACGAGTGGGATTTGAACCTGCACCTTTCTGACATACCGGGTCAGGTGCTCTTCCAATTGAGCTATCGTGGTTCTAACCAGCCCGCCGAAATTATTCAACACTTTTTACTTTGAAAGCCAAAGGCGCCCATTCAATGTCAACAACTACCGTCACTAACATCCGATCATAATATTTTTACAAATATTAAAGATCAGTTAAGAAGTAAGCAAGCTATTTATAAAATGTTCAAATAATTTTTAACGCAAATTTTGTTGCGAACAAATTACAAAAACACAAATGTTGAAAAAAATTTCCACGAGCAGGATTTGAACTTGCAACCTTCTGACATACCGGGTCAGGTGCTCTTCCAATTGAGCTATCGTGGCTCTTACCAGCCCGCCGAAATTATTCAACACTTTTTACTTTGAAAGCCAAAGGCGCCCATTAAAAAGTGTTGAATAAGGGTGCAGGTTCAAATCCTGCTCGTGGAAATTTTTTCAACATTTGTGTTTTTGTAATTTGTTCGCAGCAAAATTTGCGTTAAAAATTATTTGAACATTACATTTATGGCTTCTTAATAATTTTCTGTATTTATCTGGTCGGAGACAGTTGGAGATTGAAAGAGATGTAAGGAAATGGAGAAGAATTTTGCCTAGCCACTGCTAGGCAAAGTTCTTGTATTGATATTGTAGGTTGTTGAAAAAATGCCTTGGTGTTGTTTGCTGGCTAAAGTCAGTGCCAAAGCTAGTAGATGTTAATTATAATGAAAAAAGACAAAGTGTTGAAAGAAATTCCACGAGCGGGTTTCGAACCCGCACCCCATTAAGATCGGATGTTGATAACGTAGTTGTCGACATTGAATAGGGCTCCTTTGGCTTATAAAGTAAAAGTAGATAGTGTTGATTAATTTCGGCGAGTTGGATTGAGCCTTGATAGCATATTTGGCAGTGCACCTGACCCGGCATGTCATGGGGTGCGGGCTCGAATCCCGCTCGTGGAATTTTTTCAACACTTTGTCTTTTTTCAAATTGTAACTTGTTCGCAACAATATTTGCGTAAAATTATACATAAATAACTTTAATTATAATGTCTTTTTTTTGTTTTTTTTACTTTATTAAATACTAGATGATAATGAGTCATGGTAGAAATACTAAATGATATTTCCCTAAAATTACTATTGAGTTGAGACCTAACGGATTTGAAAGGTCATTTGTGGTGTTATTTATATTTTAAACAAATTTTCGTGCTCTATTTGTGGTAGAACCATCTTTCTAAGACCCTTTTTTAATTGCAAAAAATGAATCATATTGCGTACTTACAAGTCTGAGGCCACCCGCGAGTTGTGTAGGGCGCTCCCTTTCTCACGTTACAAGGTTTAGGGTTCCATTATTCCTGATGTAGATAGATAAAAAAAAAAATACTTTTATTGCAACACTATAAAAGAAAACATGACAAAAAAAAAATTACAAAGTTACAATTTAGCGGTCTTATCACTTTTAAGCGATTTCTTCCAGTCAACCAGTCATAACATATTGTTCTAGGTTTGGTTAGTGTGACACATGTTTTTTTTTTAAATTCTTTACGGGTATGCACGTAAGCACTTGGCTGTCATCTCACCTGATCTTGAGAGATGATAAGGCCGAAGATGGAAACGCACTTTACAAGAATCCTCAACCACTGTCAATCCGCCAGGCTCGCTACCACCATCTTATCTAAGTCTGTCGCCATAACATTGTAAGAGCATTGTTGTGTTCCGTCAAGTTATTAGGGTATTTCTAATCATTGCAAAACACCTGCGATTTTTTTTTTAAATTTATTCCTTAACATGGAAACGCTTTTTATTTATCTCACCCGGAATTCTCTGCTACTGGCTATCCGAACTCTATTGTCTATTGTCAGAGCACAGCAATATACAGGATGTTTGGTAATATGTATATATTCCCGAAACGTACCCATGTTAACATGTCTATATATACTATGCCAACGTCAGAAAATGGAAATTGTAAAAAAAAAATTTCGACTCTCCATACAAAATGACCCATCAGCTGATCGAGTTAGTATAGAAAGTAGATTTTTTTTTACAATTTCCAATTTCTGACCTTGGCATAGTATTCTATAGACATGTTAACATGGGCACGTTTCGGGAATATATACATATTACCAAACATTCTGTATATTGTTGTTATAGCAACAATTAATAAGACAGTGGTAGCTAGCCAAATTCAAAGCCACCACCAGTAACCACCACCGTTGTTGGACCACCAACCAAAAACATTTTTTATTTTTTTTATTTTCTTTCGTTAAAAAACTATCGACAATAGTTTACAACTCTATATAGTGAATGTTAGTATCAACAATACACAAAAACGGACATAGCCGAGCAACTGTATTATTTCACAGTATTCATAATACGAAATACACACATCGCCATTGAAATCAAGTTCAACTTGAAAAAGAACGAGCGCAGAAAAAAAACACAACAACAACATAAAAAAAAACAAAAACCCGACTCGCCGCGCCGCCACGTTCCACTGAAGCTCACAACTCGTAGTAAAAAGTTCATCGAACGAACGAATGCCAATGAGGCTGGCTGCTGTGTTTTTATAAACAGTTCCATTTACAAATTTAAATTTAAAAATAATTTCCACAATCAGCGACGCGGCGGCGGCGGCGGCCGGCCGGGTCACGTGGGCGTCGTGACGTCACAATCGCAATGCAACCTTCACCCGTTGCCGCCAATAATTGGGGCGTCGAAAAAAAAGAAGCACGTTATTTTTAACACGCGAAATAAAAAAGTAATGAGTTATTGATTCGCGCGGGGTCATTGCCCCGTTGATAACGCTGCTGAATGCGATGCAAGGTCGCGCTCGTTTGTGTGCGACGTCATTGACAGGCTTTTTAACGGACCACTTTGTCAATGGAACGCTTTTTTTAAATGATACACTTACGATCACATTACAATGGAACTTACAACTTTAGTTTAATATAAACAGTTTATAAGATATGCTGGATTAGTGAGGTATTATCTAAACGTGATTAAGACTTGGTTATCATATCGTAGCTTACTATTAGTAATGCATGTTTACAAAGTCAGTTTTAACAGGGGTCACCTAAAACTTAGGGCACGAACGATGGTGCCAATGGGCATATGTCAAAAAAATAGGTGACATGTCAAGGTTCACTTAGCAATAACCGCTTTCTGAAGAAATCCTTAGACGTTTCTCGTCATCATGTGTCTGTAAACGGTCCACTGCTGGACTAAGGTTTTCCTACTTATTTATGTAGGAAGGAATCAACAAAGCACAGGGGTAGATCGAGTCCGGCCGGGCGCCCGATCCTCTGAATGCCACTACACATTTACAGAGTACGCTAAACATGCACACTAGTTTAGGCCCAAGACGTGTACGGACACGTAGAACAAGGGTACGACGAGCCGGTTCACACGCTCTCTACCAGGTACAGACATGTACCTGGGTGCTTTTGCCCACCCCAACGACCCGTCAACCCGAGCCGAGGTCCTAGCCTTTAGAAGAATCTAGTTGGGCGCGGGAACACGCACTAGTGCGAGATGCCTCCGGGGTTCCCTCGAGAGAAACTCCGACGGTGCTTCGTTTCACACGGCTTGAAAAACCCTTTCAGTTTCTCGCTGCCCCCAAAAAGCCCGTTGAAGCTGAAAATGCCCAGTGACCATCAGCAAACTTTTTCAAAATAAAAAGATCGAAATATAACAATCTACGCTGGCTGGTGGCTAGTTGGTTCTAACGACTGCCATTTTAAATAACAACCGAAACCAACGGCCTTACGTACTTCACGAAAACCTGTCAATAAAGTATAAACAAAAGACATGTAGTAGTAAAATTGATCTTCCTTAAGTAAAAGCAAATGTACATCCCACACCACCATATTATCTCAAAAAAGTATCTAATATTAAATAACAAAGAGTAAACTTTTCTAATAAAAACTACGTCGTTCCAACCATAGACAAAACCAAATTGAATATTGAATTTGGAACGTCAACTTGAATCCGGAATATTACGCATTCGGGACTCGGGTAGAGGAGGCAGGCACTGGCCACTGGCGGACGACGACCGCAAGATGTTTAATTGTCGCCCAGATTTACGAGGCGGGAGTGTGTTGGCCAAATTGAAAGTTCACTATAAATTAGCCGGGAATGCCCTCGGACAGTACTAATGTATGCGTTCGGACTACACTCTTGATTTATACGGTTTAACGCGTTCGCAATCTTAGTTTGAATTCTCTCTTTGTCTTCGCATTGTGAGTGAAAAGCTAATTTCTACCTATGTATATAGATAGATAGAAATTAAAAATTAATAATTAAAGTTAAAAAACTGAATTTTAACTTGATAGATATAGATATAGATCTATTAAGTAAAAATTCAGTTTTTTAACTATATGTTATTATTAAAAAGGTGACCTAAATTTACGTAAGAGATGAGATTATATAAGGATAGGTTCGTAATATCTTTTTTATTAGTGAAAAAGCTTAGCTAGTATAAAAGAGAAAGGCCCAAGCGCTTTCGATTTGTTGGAAAAAAAAATCCGTAAGAGCATATCTTTTCAAAGAAAAGTCAACGTTAAATACGAATTATTAACCGAAATCATAATGCGTTTCAATAGAGTTCAATTTAGAACAGCAAACTAATTAAGAACAACTTTTCTAACAACTCCAAAGCTAAAATCAGTTCCGAAGACAACTTAAAAAACTAATAAAAGGACGACGAGTCCGAACGAAGTCGGAAAAAGTTTTAAGTACTTCGTTAGAACTGCATTATATTTCTCATTTTAAGAACTTAATTGAAGGGAAAGGTTCGAACTGAACCGCAACCCTTTGTGAGAAGTTACTTAAAACCTCCTTGCTACAAAGTGGAGGACTTGTAACGAGCCTAACCTTTTTCACTGGTTCTTTGTCTATGGGCGAGTTCTTATGAAAAAAGTATTTAATACCAAAGACAAACTTGAGAACCAGGCAAGCGTGTTGAACTTGCGTGGTAAGGGTTCTGTCTGTTGTAATTTATTTATATATTAAGTTTGTATTGCGCCAATGCGCAGTGGCTATTTCTAGGATCTTGCATGTTACTAATGCACTTTATTAATATGCTGAGTCAAATTAAACATATCTGCGGCTCCTCAGAAAGGCTGTGTCAACACTGTCATAATTTCCATTTTCATCTCCCGCTTTCTATGTGAGAATGAATCTCATAACAGTACCTCACTTCATCAGCTGTTAAACAACGAAATAAAACTTGGATTTGTTTTTACGTTTCCACAAAAGTCCCTTGGAGTTACCATAAACCGAGTTTAGATTTATCCCGAACATTTTAAGACTACAATGTTCCGACACAACTCGTCACATCAAAAGGATGGCAATTCTGTGACAAAGTGTGACTTCGAAATTTGAAAAATCAAATTGCACCTATGCGTCGTTTCAAATGAATAAAACATCTATTACAAAAAGCATAGAGTTTGATTTCGACAAGCACACCCGCGGACATACGTCACAAACGTGAGACACAACGAGAAAGTTTTTATTTATCGTTGACACTCAATTCTTAAGCCGCAACAATAGGTAGTCATCTTTATTTCGAGCACCACAAAGCTTATAAACGCGTGTATGCAGAACACAAGCGGCGATAAAACGTTCTAAATCCAAAGTTATTTGAAATAACCGTTAAAGGTGCGTCAATAAAAAAGAAGTTAGCATCTTACGTTACGCGCCATTACAAGGTGCGAATAAACGGATCACAGAGGTGGACATTTTACTTTTTATTGTCTATGACTGTTATTTGTTTTTCTTTATCGTTGGATGTTTACGTTAGCGTGCGTACGGATACCCTCCATTTTGAAAGTGGTTTATGGCAATCGTAGAATTGGTAATAAGCTCCATCTATACTAATATTATAAAGAGGAAACCTTTGTATTTTTGTATGTATGTATGTATGTATGTATGTATGTATGTTTGCAACGAATAAACTCAAAAACTACTGGACTGATTTAAAAAAATCTTTCACCATTAGAATGCTATATTAACGCTGAGTAACATAGGCTATATTAAAAAAAAGTCCACCCGTGCGATGTAGGAATTAGCCGCTAGTTCTTAATATAAATAAAGTTTTTATTTGGTTTTATTGGTTGTATTTCTGCAGGTTATTTATTTTATTTTCAGCGTAGAAACCTCCTTTGACTGGTCTCAGACCTTTCCAAATAAAAAGATTTTCAACCGCTCGCAGACAGACAGGTTTAGGGTTCGATTCCTAGCGGGGAGCATATAAATGTGTACGATTTGTTTGCTGGTAGAGTTTGTTTTAAACTTTTGTGTTCCGATTAAGATAAAATAGCCAGATAGTAGTTGAGGGTTCCAGGTGGTGCACTCCCACCTTCGGCCTTATCACCATTAACCATCCCGTTATAAAACAAATAATTTTATCAAGTAAAGTGTTTTTCATTGTAATTATATTTTTCCTTTAGTACTTCCTTAATGATATTTCGCCCAAAATCGGCGGGGTGCTACTCTTGATGGCAAAAGTTTTTTCCCTTTCTTCCTCAAGAGTCAACTGTACTCACCTTCAGTCGCGATAGAGCATAAATACCTGTCTATTGTATTATTTGAATCAAAAATAAAATGAAAGGGAAATAGATAATGTAGGTACTCTTGCATACAAATTTAAACAGGTGTGATCTCAATAAGTTGCGTCCTTTTTGATTCAGTGAGTTTGAACCTTATTATTATTTAACGTAGAGCCTATTCAAATGTTTGAACATGATTATAAAGCTAGTCGATTGCTTTATTCTTCATCACTCAAGTGACTAGTCTTTATGTAATATTATTATAAGGTTCAAATCACTTTAGCAGATTGATTGAATACAAAAATAAATAGGATGAGCGAGCAATCTCAAAGTGTATAAAGTAAGCCATTTGACAAAAATTGAGGAGCTCGATGGCGCAGTGGTTAACGCGCCCGGTCTGCGAGGACTGAGGTTAAGCAACTTTCGCAAAGGCCGGTCATCGGATGGGTGACCAAAAATATATCATCTCGAGCTCCTCCGTGCTTCGGAAGGCACGTTAAGCCGTTGGTCCCGGCTGCATTAGCAGTCGTTAACAA
Organism: Eudonia mercurella; assembly: GCA_963082485.1. Lineage (NCBI taxonomy): Eukaryota > Metazoa > Arthropoda > Insecta > Lepidoptera > Crambidae > Eudonia > Eudonia mercurella. The sequence goes on along the minus strand of OY720041.1, from coordinate 4,853,224 downwards.
CCACCAATCCGTACTGGGCCCGCGTGGTGGTTTATGGCCCGTTCTCCCTATCCATCCATAGGTAAGGCTCGTGCCCCAGCAGTGGGGACATAAATGAGCTGATTATGATGATGATGATGACAAAAACTGTGACATGTACAACGATAATTATACTTACTGGTTGTAAGGGTTGAAATGTTAATTATTAGTGACATGGTGGACATGACAGTATACTAGTTGACTGATTGGCAAGGATTTAAATTGGTAGAGACAGTAAGTACCAAATCTATGACAAAAGAAAAAATTGACAAAAGCTGGATGAGAGTAGCCGCGGATCGTGCTCGGTGGCGTGCACTTGGAGAGGCCTATGTCCAGCAGTGGACTAGTGTAGGCTGATGATGATGATGATGATGATGATGATGATGATGATGATGATGATAATGATGTTAAAATGACGTCAAGCATATGCGAAATCATAATATTAACATGGTCACGTATTTGGCACGGCACAAAATAAAGCCGAAGTTTATCTTACTGTACCGAAAATTAAACTCCTCTACATTTTATTATAGGTATTTATTTTTACTAAGAAAAAGGTGGGATGAGATGGATTCCCACCTAAAGCTGGCTCCAGGATAGAGATAGGTGGAGGGAGGGAGGGAAAGGCCGTTGTCCTGCAGTGTCTAAGTAATGACTGATTAAAATGAAATTGAAATTAATCTTTTTTCAATTAATCTTATTAGATAAGCGCTTTTGAATCGTTTCAAAATATTTTGCCTAACCGTTAGGTTGTGTTAAGTACGATTTTATCAGTATGTTTTAAGGTATATCTGTGTGTATGTCCTCATAGTAATTAACTCAAAAACGAAAAATCAAATATCATGGTAAACGTATCAGAAAAACCGGTAATTTAAAAAGGCGTATCCATGTTAATATCTATTATCTACTTAAAAACTTGACCTATTTCGATCCCAGCTGATTAGTCAATAGATAAACTTTTACACCTGTCGATTATTGCTACTCTTGCATGGAAACTGTATGAGAATAGCGAACTGTTGTGTTTCGTCATTAAAATTGCGTGTTTACAAACTACTTTTTAGGTTATAGTTACAGTTTTAATTCATGTACACCAAGTGACATTACTAAAAGTAAAAAAAATAATTTCTAAAAACCCACTCACCAAACACTGTAATCCAAATAGTTCATCCTCTTAATCACAATTTAAAAAATTAACACTTATCAATTAATTCAGACCATGTTATGTTTCACTAACTAATTATTGCACTAAACTTTTTTAAAATAGGAACTAGCTACGACTTTAAATACAAATTTGGAACCTTGTTATGTTCATCACTGACGGTATACAAGTTTTTAAATAATAAAACTTTCATTCAAATTCAAATTTGGAACACTTGTTATGTACTCGATGACCACTGGCTTTACAGTATTTTGTTTTTCCGTTTCCAGATTCAAACGAAGTGTCAAATTTGAATTTGGCGGGCTTCAGGCAGGGGTGGCGCGCACTCGGCCCGCTCGTGCGACGGTCGGCAAGGAACTCGTCTTGAGGGCGAAAAGACGTTACGAAAGACCCCTCGGGACCCTTCGCTTGTTAGTTTGAATGGTGATAACGACGTGGTGCTTCTTAGTGGCCGTTTGAATATTTTTCTTTATGTTTTATTGATGTAATTTTTCAGTGTTTAGTTTTATTTACTATGGTAGGGTTCTAATATACATAGTATGTTCTAATATCTTATGACTTTGTTGTTATTACTTAAATAATGAGGATAAATAAAGAAATAACAAAAAATAATAACAATTTAAAAAGTCGTAGTAGTGATTTATGTAAGTATAAATAATAAACTAATAAAGTAATCGTTTAACGTTATTGTAATTTCCTATCTATAATGTTTCATTGTACCTACTCAATTTGCACACCTTATTTTTTTAAACTAAGGCAATTTATATTTTATAATTACATAAAAATAATAATATTTAACAAGTGGCTTTGTTATACCAATCTGAAGCCAACAGCAACAATATTTCTAAACTTAAACATCAGCCTACGTCGAAATAAAAATTATTCCAATATGAGGCGACGGTCACATTTTCTAAAGATCTCATCATACAAAACACAACCAGTTAAGGTACAAAGCCAAATGTTCAAGCCTTTTATTGCCATAGGAAAGTGGCCCCTATGTATAGTTCATTAAAGGTTGGCGGATGTTTTGAGGTTGCGATAAAAAGGTTTATTTGGAGGGTGAGCTTTCTTTGCTCACTAATATTGTTCGTAAACATAAAAGACGATTATTGGGACAGGGGCGAATTGGGAAACATTGTTTTTTTTTTTCGTTATTATTAGATTAATGTGTATGAACAAATTAAACCAACTAATTAAATTAATTAAAGTAAATTAATTAAACAAACTAAATTTAGCTCACAAATAATAAAAATAAGACTAAACTGTCTAAAATGTGATTTAGACAAACATTCCTTTTTCCTACTGTCATTAATTTGCAATTTTTTGTAAGTTTTTTTTTAAATATTGTATACTTGTTTGGAAAAATTAAAGTGTACATACACACATATGATATGTTATTTCGGAACATAAATGAGTAAGTTAGAGTTAGGAAAGAGTGGAAACCGACACAGGCAAATAGCCCAACCACTATTTTGATGATCCACCTGATGATGATGATGATGATTTGTTCACCATTCGATCACGTTAATGAAAGTGAAAATTTGTATATCAATGTCAATAATGAGATTAAGTATGTCATTCTCGCTTACGGTAACGAGATCGAAAAGAGAATAAAACTCGCATTAATCATTCGCACAACACCCTGAGTGCGTCCCTGCGGTCGGAAGTATTGCACGGTGACTTATTTTTAACGGTCGCACGTCGCACGTGTCTGCCCAGAACCCCATTGGTTCTAAACCACGGGCCGCTAAACTACCTGTAAAAAGAATAGGAATAAAAATATATTTTGTTAAAGCGACATCGATGCTTTTATTAGTGTTTGCAAACAGAGATTTACTATTTTTAGGAGGAAGTTTAAAAAGTATTTAACAAGAATATAGAAATGTTTAGACGTTATCTAAGAGTATTGTGTGCTTATATTGTTGTTACAAGTGGATTTATATTTTTATTAATTGTTAATTTTGTACAAAAACCCTGATTCATGATCGATAAGAAACAATTCCACAGTATAATGTCATTCGGTTGGAGACATCAGGGTAAAATACTTTGTAAAATAAACGTCAAAAGATCTATAAAAATGTTTTTATTTCAATATGTAAATATTAGGTATTGTTTTGAAAAAACACACTGACAATAAATTTCATTAACGGATCTATTGACTTTTATTTATTTATATTTATAAAAAGAATCACTTTAATAAAGTATACAATATTAAATTAAATATATTTACTAAATTGTAAACTCAACATTGATGTTTTATGAATACAATTTTTGAAGAACATTTCTCAAAATTCCAAACGTCTCGAATAAAGTAGTTATATATAAAGTATTTTAATTTTCATTATGAAACGGTAACAAACAAATGCAAGAAGTTAATAGGTTTCATTTGTCGTGCTTCCAAGGAGTTCAAGTCACCCAAAAGTTTGTTATTAATTTTGAGTCAGCTTGAATACGCCTCAATAATTTGGTCGCCGCAATACAGTACCTATGTGGACTTAATAGAATCCATTGAAAGGCGTCTGCTTAGAGTACTGACGTATAGATTTGGCCTAAAGCGTGAATTGCTTCATTATGAAGATCGCCTTCGGTACTTCAAACTTCACAGTCTCGAAAATGGTCGCAAAGTACACGATCTTACTTATTTGTACAAAGTTTTAAATGGACCTGTCTCGACAAATATATTATCAGAGTTACAATTTAAAATACCAAGTAGGTCTGCTAGATTTCACCGACCGTTTTCCATACCTTTATGTACCAATAACGTATCATTTCATAACCCTGTGCTCAGAATGTGCCGCGACTTGAATACACTAAGCGGCGCGGACGGGGTACCTGACATTCACAATACCTCACTCATGAGCTTCAAATTCCACTTGTTTAAAATTCTTAGTTTAACGTAAATTATATAGCATTTTATATTTATTTAAATTATATTTAATTATGTATCATATGATTATTACAATTTTTATTATTATGTAATGTATCTTTAATTCTCTTAATTAAGTTAGCATAGTTTTATTTGTTGATGAACATGCTGTGTGCACATCTTTGTGGAATTGTGACTTACCAATGTTTCAATTTTACTGCATAATCATTTATCATGTTTTTGTTGTAATTCTGTTTTGTGTACATACCTAATAAAATAAAATAGAAAAAATAAAAAATAAAATATATCAAAAATACGCAAAAGTTAATACGTAAGCAGCGTTTCATTTCACACTGACTAATAGTCTAATATCAAGATTAATCCAGAATATTTTCTGACAATGCCGATGAATGCCAGTTGCTCAAAAGTAGTCCTTAGCGAAATTCGCAGTTTCCATAATTCCTTGCTTAGAACTGTTTTTTATGTACCTTATTGTTCAAATATAAATAGGAAATCCTTATATCATTTTTAATACACTGAAAAGCAAAGTAAAGATAAATGGAATACCTACTTTGTATTCCATTTATCTTTACTTGCAGCCCGCATAGGGAACGCCCCTGCATATTGTACTATTGTACCTTAGAGCATTTAGATTGTACGCATATTGTACGTTGAAAGAAGCAGCCACTGAGACGCTTAACGTCTTCCAAATTCAAAATAATTTGAAATAAAAAGGTTAGCCATTTTTACTTTCTAAACATTCTTGCGGCCAGTTAGACCATATCGGTCTTAGACTCAAACGTCATAGGTCATTCATTCATTCATAGGTTCGATTTTCGAATCACAGTAGAGGTGCTAATTGTACTCGGTGTGATTGTTGGTAGTGGCAAGCTTGGTCTAATTCCTGAGATATATAGATATATAACACGATCGCCTGATCAACTATCATAATTTTTTGTGAATCTGTTGCCGTAACAATTTTGACAATTAATTATTATTAAAAGTATATTTTTAAAAATAACGGTCACCTGGCCACACTCAAGCATAACGCACAGGCGCGTGCGCGACACACGAGCGGAAGTCGCTAATTTAAACTCGACAATACTTGCAAGACGTTTCCCTCGCTACACAAAAGTAAACCTTATTACCAAGCCACAAGAGCGACGTGAGATCGGATGTCCCGATAACAGCGCACGCGCCGTCATAGTCTATGGTTAAGAAAGCGGATGTCTTTAACGCAAGGGTGACAACCCTATTTGAAGACGTTGCAATATGGTCAATATGGAGACTATGGACGTACTTAGTCTTCTAATTTAAATACGTATTTATTTGTGACCAGCTGACCCGGCGGACTTTGTACCGCATTTCTTTTTAAAAAAAATATAACCTATGTTACTCAGCGCTAATGTAGCATTCTAATGGTGAAAGATTTTTTTAAATCGGTCCAGTAGTTTTTGAGTTTATTCGTTGCAAACATACATACATACAAAAATACAAAGCTTATTATTAATATAGATGAAACATAGACCTATTTTATTAGACAGCTGATTTTAATTAATTGCAAGGCAGCACTAAAACTATCATAAATACTATCATAGTCGAAAATATCATACCTACCTAAATAATAATCTTCTGTTCATCATCACAAGCTTATTTTTATGTCCCCATTGCTGGGGCACGATCCTTCCCTATGATCGATATACTATAGGGAGAACGCGTGGGTCTTAATCCACCACGCAGACCCACTGGTGGTTGTAAACGACTGCTAATGCAGCCAGGACCAACGGCTGAACGTGCCTTGTAACGCACGGAGGATGCCAAGATGATAATGTTTCGGTCACCCATCTTTCCTTTGCGGAAATAGTCACTACTCATTACTATTTATTTTATTTTTTTATTTATCATTCATCATCATCATAGTATAAACAAAGAAAATATTGGTTATTTATATAACTTGTAAGAAACATTACTTGAATACTGGCCAAATGTGACAGCCGCACGAGGCCATCAAATAAAGAAAAAAAAACTATAACTTAATCTGTGGTGTTAGCATCAATGCCTGTTTCATGCTCTTATTGTCAACAAATTGAAGTCGACTTTCTCACTACGGCATTCAGTTGCAAACCGCTTGGCAATTCGGTTTAAGTAACTGTCGTAGTCCAACTATTTGTTAAACATCCTGCGATGCAACTCCTAAGTCAGTTAACTCAACTGCCCTTAATTACTCTCGGATCTGCCACTTGACGTACTCGTAACAGGAACTTACCGAATCAAGTAATTTGTCGTGTTCGAGAATCGAGAAGTTTCGAAGACTGTCGGAACAATCGAGTTGGTTCAAACAGTTTGTAAGTGACTTATTTGATTGTTATAGCCGGTTCGGTTGCACTAACGCTTAAGTTACGTCTTTATATTAACAGTAAATTTAAGTTATGTTTAGTTATTTATTTGTTTTAAAAAGTATTCTATGTCCTAGTCATATAATGGCCTGTGTTTGAGTAAAATTTCATTCAAATCCGTTCAGCCGTTTTCTACTGATGTGCTTACCAATAACGAACATTTCATTTTCACTACATAGTATAAAACAAAGTCGCTTCCCGCTGTCGGTCTGTTCCTATGTATGCTTGAAATTAGTTTCAAGTATTTTTTATTATTAGTGGTAAGGCTACAATTTTACGGTAAATAGAAATTAAAATGGAGTCTCACAACACGTGTTATTACGGGAAGAACTCGGGTGCAACTCTGCCTAATAAAATAACACATTTCAGTATTATAAAAATAAATAAATTTGTCTACCTGACACTTTCCCGCCAAGAATCTATGGCTGATTAGTTCCGAGTCAGGTGTAGAATCGACGAGCGTTTTTGATGACTTGATAATCGATTTGATGCGAGTAGAATGGTGACAACCCCTTTTTTAATTACGGTATAAGGAGCTTATGATGTTAAGTTATGAGTTCATTATACTGTTAAAAATAAAAACAATTTCATAGAACGCTAATTAGATATTAAAATCGGTAAAATCTTTAAACTGCGATATTTTTAGGCACCATCCTAAGTTAATAATATAGAACCTGATTTTTTTTTAATTTTTTTTTTATTTTTTTTTTATAAGCGTGGCTAGCCTACCGATTAGATGCTCGGTTTTTAAGCGAAAAATGGTGGTTCTATCCCTCCCATAGCTCCGTCACATATCTATACTAACTAGTGGTCGTCCAGTGGTCGAAATTCGGCCGTAATTTTATTAAGGCTGCAAGAATTGTTTCTTCAGCAAAGAAAAATTAAAAAAGATAGAATGTGGGTTTGGATTGGCATTGACAGATGTCGGCCGCATTAAAGACATACAATACGTGTGTGTCAAATACATGGTAGTGTGTGTAATTTTGTTTTTGTTGATTTAATAATCAACTATCTTTTTTAATTGAATTTAATTTAAAAATACATTAGTATTTTTTATGCATAATTAAAAAAATATATTAACATTTGGATAACCTTCTATAAATAAACTATAAGTGTGCGAAATTTCATACTCCTCCGTCCGCGCAATTTTCGTAAAAACGGGTACAAAGTTTTTGCTTCACGTATTAATATATAGATTATAGATATTATAAAGAGGAAAGCTTTGTATTTTTTTATGTACGAGTATGTATGTTTGCAACGAATAAACTTAAAAAACTGGACCGAATTAAAAAATTCTTTCACCATTAGAATGCTACATTAGCGCTGAGTAACATAGGCTATATAAAAAAAAAGAAAAAAGAAATGCGGTACGAAGTCCGCCGGGTCAGCTAGTACTTAGCTAATACAAGCGTATTAGCTTTTTTGGATTGGTTAATATTAAAACTGAGATTATCTCAATAATAAGACTTACGTACAAAATCAAGTCAAATGATACTTTTGCGTTCGTAAATAATGTTTACCAAGTTGTAAAACTGTTCCTGCCTTAGTGTTTACTAAGCATGATTGTTAAAAAAAAAATCGGTTAAGTCTCCAAAATAATAAACAAAAAAATTAAAACTTTTTCAAGGAGGTCGTAATCAATTTCCTAAGAAAGGAACTCTATCAACTCCCCAAGGGTAAGGAGCGTCATGTGTTCGATTGATTTGTCTTCATTAGTGCAAGTGGCTCCACAGAAGAAATAGGTACAGAAGCGCGGCTCTATATAACAAGCGATACAAGTGCACGCACACATAGAGGCATTCGTACGGTGATCTGAGCTATACTCGGAAGAAATCCAGCAATACGTTATTTATACTCGTAGGTATACGACCATAAATATAATGAGTTGACTTGTTTCGAAATTTGAATAGTATTTGCTTTTGTTTCAAATTCTCAAGCCTTATACATCAAAAATTCACTTTCCCACACTTATACATCAACAATTTGGTGCCTGCTGTCCGTGGTCCCGAATCACCCTCGCGACCTGTGATGGGAAAAAACAAGAAGTTTTATTGGGTATGCCCTTTTTCCGAATCCCTGACAAGGCCTTCAGGCTTGGACTAAGGCAAGAGCTGGGGGGAAAGCCACCACATAACCAGCAGGCTTCCCCAGGCCCACTGGTATCCGTAAAATGGATATTTCCTATAAAAAACTGTAATCGAACGTAGGTAATTAAAATTGGTATCGGCTGGATCCGCCCTTCTGTGCCTATTTATTTTATTATTTATTCTATGGCTCCGTCGTCGTTGCCGTCGTTAATCGGAGCTACACAGATGTTGTCGCCGTTCAGTATTAACGATGTCTTAAATAGACGACAATTAGGGAGTCATTGTTGCTTTTTCTTTCTGTAGTTTGTGCCATAGACAATGTGTTAAACTAGAACAACAATGCCAAGGTTTATTTGATCGCTTCTATACAATTAACACAGACTTTAATTAAATATTATTGACATTATATAATAAAGTAAACGTTTGCGATGTCGTCTGGAGTTGATGTTTTTTCTTCGAATTATATAATGTGTGTAGGCACGCTACGTACAAATTTTCAGTTTGTATAGACTATAGAACATCCGGTTTTATCGACAAATGCACGGTCTAAAACCTCAAATCTTCATAATTTTGATGTGGAAGATTTGAGGTGGGTTGGCCAAACATGTAGCCAATTAATTACGTATTAATTTGAGTAACACCACAAAAAAAATTAAATGAGCACCTTGAATGAAATTAATAAAAAAAAAGTTTTCCACATTACTTATCTGTGTTATCAAAGTTATTATTATAAGCTATTGACCTGAGTCTATTGACATTGACGCACTAAAAAGCATACTCACGAGCAGGTTTCGAACCCGCACTTTCCGGCAAACCGCTTACTACAACCATTAGGCTATTTGTTTTGTATTAGTCTCATGCAAATTTACGCAACAATGTTCCACTTCTTGTAAGCGAAAGTAAGCCTTATTCAATGCCAACAACGTCGTCATTCACATACGGCCATATTTTTTTTTAAATAACAAACTCTCTTTAGTTTAAGTCAGCTTTATTTATAAACTATGAGTGTCAAGTTACAAAATTATAGATAGGTACTACTATATTATGTCTGGAGATCCAACTTTAAATTCCCAGGTTGGGTAAAGTGTGCTTCGTATTTGTCGTTGCGTTCGTATTTGGCGTAGCCCGGGTTTGTGATCATCAACAAACATTTGGCAAGCATGGTGGCAAACACCCGATTTCAATAACCTATCTCTGGTAAGAAATAGGCCTATCTTAGTTTAGTTACCAAGCAACCGCTGTTATTTTCCGATAATTAATAGAAATAACTAAACAACAAAGGTCTAGTAGGCTTATTTCTTGCTGAGGATAGGTTATTGAAACTGGCCGTAAGTCATTAACCGTCAATTGTGGCGATGACTTGATATGATATAATTGCAGTGAAATGTAGGATGATTTATCGACCGCCAAGTATCGATATAATAAAAGGGGTTTGAGGGAAACTTTGCCTAGCAGTAGGATGAAATAAGCTATATAAAAATAAGTTAATAAAAACCTAGACAGCTCTAACTCCAAAGCCACAGAGGCAAGATAGTATAATATGTATTTTTTTTAAATCTGCCGATTTAATTAATTCATAGTTCAAAGCATAATTTTTTTGAATGCAAATAATTGTAAGAAGTGTGCACTAATCTGTCATTTTTTTTTTATCACTATGTTTACTGTGAACTTACAGTTCTAACCAAAACATTTTTCAGTTATACTATAATATTAATATACACATAAAAGCATTAATTTTACATCATAAGATACAAAATAACCTATTTTAGAACATTTAAAAAATCTGCTCTTGAACAGATCACTACTTTGTTGGAAATTAAACAAAACCAACTTGTAAAATATAGATTTTACTATTTTAAAACATTTAAACACTTTTAAACGTGTTAGTTGCTAAGTGACAAATCTCTTTGATAGTTGGCAGCCCTATACGCGTAGCACGCCACAAAGGTCCAAACAACATCACTCCCGAGTCCCGACTCGAGACACTGCCATTGTCTGCTCAAACCGTCTATGCACACAAAGGGCTTATCCCAAAAATGTCCTTACTTTCCACTAATTTCCAATCGTGCTTGCTCAAGTCGCCAATAAATCTGGCCACTTAATTAACTCGGGAACTTAGACAGCGAGGGTTGCTTTACGAGGGAAGAACCGGTTACGATGTTTGCCGGCCTCTCCAAACATTTGACGAAAGTCCACCTGGCTTGCCGGCAAATATTTGTCGCATTTGCGTCATGTGGGCCAGTGGGAATCGACTGATAAGAATGATAACTTGTTATCACGTTGGCGATTATTTTTTTAGTAGCTATAGTGCCCCCTACCTATACATGGTGTTTGGTAATAGTATAATCCAGTATAATCGGGATTACGTAGACTATTGCATTAAAAAGCTCAAATTTATTTTGTTACGATTTTTTGTTTATTCCTGCAATGTTTTAACTTCTGTTTATGTTTGACCATGAGGTTAACGACTAACAACAACGTATCAGATTGACCTAGGTTTGTCACTTTACAGTTTTACTAAGTAACAAAGAACCTCACTATCTCGGCCATGTGCTGCTTTTCAGTAATGTTCATAATTTCTCAGGGCTCTTTGAACGGTACCCTATCTACCATGTTCGGAAATATTCAGGAATTTACCAGTTTCCAGACCCAGAGGTCCCGGGTTCGATTCCCAGGGGGGTACATGTTTGTGTACTCGGTTTGGTTAGTGGTAGGGGTTGTTTGTCCGCCTGGCTAGCTACTACAATCTTATCTAAATATGTCGCCATAACATCAATGTTTGTAGCATTGTTGTGTTCCGGTGTGTTGAGGATCACGGGTGAAGTGTTTCCATCATTGGCCTTATCGTCGCTTAACATCAGGTGAGATCAAGACACTGTGCTTACGCGTAAAAAATAAAAAAAAAACCGACCAAGTGCGTGTCGGGCCACGCGCAGTGTAGGGTTCCGTAACCCATCTCAATAATGCGGACTCTGAGAAGAGGGCTTTTATGAACATTTATTTAACGATGGCTCATATACTTAAATGTAGTTACTACTGGTTTCACACACCTGACAACGTTATTTAAGTAATTCCCAATGAGGAATTTGTACTGCGCCAAGTACATTTTATAAGTTGGTCGACTTTTACTCGTAAACTTGTAAAGCCTACTTAGCTGTGATAGTTTTTCTTTTAACTTCGTCATATATACAACTATCGTGAATTTTTTCACGTATCCAAAAACAACCATTTGGCTGGCAGGGGGGGGGACACACTTGACTCTAACAAAACTTTGCACTTTAAAGCTTAATAGTTCCTAAACGGATGCCTCAATCAAAAAACTGTTCCCACAAACCCGCGATATTTTTAAAATTGCTATCCAACGACACCCCACACTATGGGATAGACAAGAAAAAAAAAGTACTAAGAGACTATGAGCTAGCCTGGGTACAGACAGACAGACATACATGGCGATACTATAAGGGTTCCTTGTTGACTACGGAACCCTAAAAAGGTAATTGCCCACATTGTAGTCTCGTTAAAGCTTCGTTGGCCAAGTGGCCTTATATCCAAAAGTCCTAAGTTCAATTACCAGGTCGAGCAAATGTAATAAGCCCGTGTTTGTGATGGTGGGCGGTGACACAAACACGGGCGGCTGGTGATCATCGAGTGATCGCTTCATGATCACCAATCCGTAGGTATTTGGCAAGCACGGTGATTAAGGCAATAACCATTAATTGTAGCGATCGATGACTTGATTTCAACGGTTGAGGCTTTTTCCCAGCAGTGGGAGTACTCAGTGTAGGGGAATTCCTAGAATCTAGATGCGAAGAGGATTACGCTGTTTTTTTATTTGGTACGCACTTGGAAACATACTCATACATAGGTATTTAAAAACGTTAGTTGAACATTTAAGTATAGTTGACAAATTACCAAAACACAAATGTTGAAAAAAATTCCACGAGCAGGATTTGAACCTGCACCCTTCTGACATACCGGGTCAGGTGCTCTTTCAATTTAGCTATCGTGGTTCTAACCAGCCCGCCGAAATTATTCAACACTTTTTACTTTGAAAGCCAAAGGCGCCCATTCAATGTCAACAACTACCGTCACTAACATCCGATCATAATATTTTTACAAATATTAAAGATCAGTTAAGAAGTAAGCAAGTTGACAAGGCAAAATTAATACGAAGGTCTCATCATTAACTCATTTTTATGTCCCCAATGCGGCCTTCCCTATGGATGCATGCGGAGAACGGGCCATAAATCGCCACAAGGGCCCAGTGCGGATTGGTGGTGGTTAACGTCTGCGAATGCAGCGGGGACCACCGGCTTTACCTGCCTTCTGAAGCACGGAGGAGCTCGAGATGAAACATTTTTGGTCACCTATCCGTTGACCGGCTTTTGCGAAAGTTTGAGTGGTAGAGCCACGCTGCGTTGCAGCACGAAATGGGCCAGCTCGCCCGGCGTAATACCCACCCTCTCACAGAATATCGGCGTGAAACAATGGCACTGGTTGCTGTTGTGTTTCGTCCGGTGAGTGAAAGTACCGGAGGCCCATCTCTCACCCCTCCGCCCTCCCAATTCCTACACCCTCCTCAAGATCCAACTTCTTCCTCAAGGCCGGCAACGCATCTGCGATTACTTTGGTTTTGCGGGTGGGTGTCCATTAGTGATTACTTTCCACCTGGTGACCCACCTGCTCGTTTGCCTCCTCTTAACATTAAAGAAAAAAAAGTTGCTTAACCTCAGCACTCTTCGAAGTGCTGAAAGGTACAGGTAGTATTTTCAACAACTCTGTTATGATACCTATGATGCCTTATTAAAAAAATACAATGGTAGTCACATGTTTTTTTAACGGCGCGGAGCGACGTAACTTTTTACACCCAAACTTTTTTGTAAAGTTCCAAAACTTAGGTGGTTATTATTTTTTTTCGGTTGTCATTCGTTATATTATTCGGGTGTGGATTGACGATTGACTGATTATCGATTGAGCAGCGGGAACAGTTGGTCAGTCGTTGAGAGCCCATTGAAAAAGTCTGGGCATAGTTTTTTGGTTTGTCCGTTACATTCTTTTGTTTAATCGATTAAAACACTTTTTTAATGCGATGCGATTCTTTTGTTACCTCCTTTTCCCTCAGGAATCTACTTACAAAGTAACAGAATAATATCAATTAAAATTGTTTCTTTTATTGTGCTTGTAGTACCAGAATAAAATCGTGCCCAATCCAAAAAAAATAAAACATATAAATACTTATTTCATTACAATGTTTTGTGTTTTAAATAATTATTTTCTTTTTTCTTTTATATCTTTTAATATACCTACATCATCATCATTAGCTCATTATGTCCCCAATGCTGGGGCACGAACCTTCAGCTTCCCATGATATGAACGGGCATTAAACCACCACGCGGGCCCGGTGCGGATTGGTGGTTGTTAACGACTGCTAAAGCAGCCGGGATCAACGTCTTTACGTGCCTTCCGAAGTACGGAGGAGCTCTAGATGATAAATTTTTGGTCACCCATCCGATGAACGGTCTTTGTGAAAGTTGCTTTACTTCAGCAATTACGAATAAAGAAAATCAATCACAATATTTAAATTCAAAATGAAATTCAATTAAACAAATATAAAATGTTCAAATATAGTCTGTAAGGTGTTAATATCGACAAATGTTTTTCGAAGCAGCTGTTTCAAAAATGGCGGATAAGGCACACAGCTGGCTTACTTACCTAAAAAAACTTGACCTCCACATGCCCATCGAAACGATAACGTCCTTAACGACGACGTAGCTCTAAATAAACTGGTCATTAACAGCCAAATTAATATGACCTTTACTTATCCGTAAATTTGTGCTGAGGGGTACGAAAGCTAAGGGTCTGTGTATAGTGGTAAGTATCCACCGAATCTAACCGTTCTTGTAAGTCACCTGTGACGAAATTTAAAGTATGTAGCTGCTTTGATTCTTATCAAACGAAGTATTTATTTTGAATCTAGAAGGGTTGTTTATAAGAATGTTCTGATGAAAAATGAAAGGATATGTTACCATTCTTGGTAAGTAAGTAAGAAAGTTTTTTTATTTGACAAGTTCAGTTAACAATGTAAATGTATACAACGGCAACCACACAAGGCTCGAAGGCCTGTAACGCAGTTACCGATTAGTGATGAGCAAGTAACATTTTATGAAACTCCGGTATTTATACAATTTCAGAAAAATAGGACATTATTATTATTATTTCAGAAAATATATTACTAAAATGATGCAAAAATATAAACAATATATGAGACGTACAAAAATAAAATAAAGTGTGTGTGAGGGGGTGTGTGGGGGTGTGTGTGTGTGTGTGTGCGGTGTGTGTGTGTGCGTCCACTTTTTCGTCTTTTTACAAAATTTTGCAAAAGCAGATACGCGGTTTTTACAAACTGCACTTACGCGGTCTCGCACGCGCACCGACGATAAGCTAATCACTGGATTCCAGATACGCGACAGTTTAAACCCATCTTCGCAATTGAAATTTTTGTATTTGAAAATAAAAATGAAAATGAAAAAAGAAAAATCTTTATTCGGTTTCTTTTATGTATTTTATAATTTAAATCGCTTTTCTAACCAATCTAGGTATGTAGTGGCATCTGTCGAAATGATCTGGGGGTTATAAAACTCAATCCAGTGATTAGAACCCGATTGGATCAAATGTTCAGCAATGGCCGATTTTTGCGTATCGTTATTCTTTACAGCTTTGATATCGACGGTCAGAAACTCAATTGGCGTAAGGGACATAGGGCTAAAAAAAAGTTATTGCACCATACTACTCAACATTTTCTCCTCTATCATTCTGTATATTTAATTTTTAGCAATCTCTTTAAAAAGGTCCCTTACACCACGCAATATTTTGATGATAATCTTCAACGTTGTGTCATAAAGTACACTTAATTCAAATACATTTTTTTTTAGCCCTATGTCCCTTACGCCAATTGAGTTTCTGACCGTCGATATGCTTCTTAATTCGACAGGCTACCTACCAAACTAAACTAAGGATACCCAAACACAACAAAAAACATGGTAATAATTCCGTTGATAATATTTATTCTTATGTAAGTGGCCATGATAGTTTAAAAAGTTATAAAGAGTTTGATTGTTTACAAGTTATTGCGCGTGACTGTACCACCTTCGGCCTTATTATTACTTAAGATCAGGTGAAATGAAGGCCAATTGCTTACCCGTGAGAAATAATAAATAAACCCTAAGGTTCTCAATAGCTAACGTTGTGTGTGTGTATTATATTAAACTGCTAACTGCTAATGAAAGCAGTGACTTAATTAACATTAGCTAGGGGCTCTCATCTCTGGAAACTAATAGATCGCCCTTACTGATAACCTTTTCTCAATCTTAGTGACTTAGGCTGCTTATCCACTTGAGCTGTGCGATAGCTATTATTAGCCAAGCGATGCGCGAGAAAAAATCCAACAATAGAATTACTTTGTCCTGCTAAAAATATAAGAGATAAAGGAAGAATAATAATTTAATAACTTTTTTTATGGCTTTGCACAAGCATTTAGCCAATGAAAAAGTGTAATTTTTCTTAGTAATACATAAATAAACAATATTTCTTTCCAGTGTGATGATGAATGATAATAGAAATGAGAAGTGAGAACTTCTCATTTCTATTATCATCCCAACCCTTCAAGTATCTCAGTAAAGATGTGGGGGCTTTACTAAGTCACCATCATCACAAGCTCATTTTATGGCCCCACTGCTGGGGCATGAGCCTTCCTTATGGATGGAAAGAGAGAACGGGCCATAAACCACCACACGCGCCTAGTGCGGACTGGTGGTTGTTAACGACTGCTAATGCAGTCGGGACCAACGGTTTTACGTGTCTTCCGCATCACGGATGAGCTCGAGATAGTTTTTTGGTCACCCATTCGATGACCGGCTTTTGCAAAAGTTGCTTATTAATGCCTAATGGTGGAGTTTTTCTCACCGTTAAGCTCTCTTGCATAGCTCTGGTAGAAAAGTGGCCTTAGGATCCGTTTCCGTAGGTACCCGTACCTAACTTGGCCAAGATATCGTCCACATCAAGAATTATTAAAAGATTATTTTTTAAAGACCAATGGCTGTTCGCCTTTTCTCGCCTTTAAAGCGTAGCCGGTCGTTTTGTAAGCGGCGAGAAACTTAAAGGGTTCCTCAAAGAGTGTGATTGAAACATATATGAGGATGTTCTGAGGGTTCTAGAGGAGATCTTTGCCTGTCCAATCAGAGTGCCAGAGTCTCCCACCCTGTGTGCCAGAGACTTACGAACCGATGGCATGGTAATATTCATAAGAACAAATTTTTGTAGCCTAACTAAATAACCACATCCGTGGTATAAAGCTTAAGACCACCGGTTTAGACCCAGAGGTCCCGGGTTCGATTCTCAGCGGGAATCGAACGAACGAATCGATGTTTGTGTACTCAGTTTGGTTGGTGGTAGCACTTGTTTGTCCACCTAGCTAGATACCACCATCCTATTTAAATATGCCGCCATAACATCAATGTTTGTAGCATTGTTGTGTTCCGGCAGCTAGCGATAAGATAACCAGTGCTTCAGTAGTTGAGGATGATGATGATGATGATGCGGGTGAAGTGCGCTTCCACTTTCGGCCTTATCATCAATGAAGGCGAAGTGCTTACCCGTACGATATATAAAAAAAAATTATAAAAAACTACTGTTTCAATGAAAGCAGGTGTACTATCTACTCAATTATCAAAATGAACTACAAATATTGTTAAAAATTCACAGATTTTGCAATCCTCGCAAGAATCGCAGCATTGAAAATGCATACAACAATTTACGAAAAAAAAAACATTTTATTTTAAATAACACAATTCCTACTTGAATGCACTTCTCGCCTGCATCCGCATCTTTTAACACCGGAAATACTCGTTTTTCTATAATACTAAATCTAAAGGGACCACCTACAGGTCACAATTATTACCCCATTTTCAAATAATACCCTAGGACCTTTTTTTTTAATTTTTTCTTAAGTCGGTTTTTTTGTTGAAATATTTACAATTTAGTATACAAACACCCCCCAAAATACACATTTTTCAAAATTCCAAAAAGAAATTTCATAGCCGTAAAATTCCAGCTGATTTTTAAAATTCACGCGCTCACACGTGTCTCGATAAATTACTCAACTGTTGGTACTATTTTCATCTCGATTCTCCCAAAATCCTCGAAGCTATGGCCAAAAATACGTCTCAGGCGATTTGCATCTGATATCCATTTTCAATGGTAAAAAATAATCAATAAAGCTTTAGCGATTTTGATGCGATAGCTACGGTGAGACACGTGTTGAATAGACAGAGGGTCTAACGACACACTCTGAAATTGATGTTGATCGTTCAAACATTGGAATTTGCATATGAATATGTCTTTAAGAGAGCTTTATGACAAAAGGGATCTCTTACATCAAGATTTAATGGGTAATAACCATTGTCTTTAGTAGTCCACATTGAAAGCTTGAAATATGCATGAACATTTCCTAAACTACTTTTTTTTTTAATTTATTTATTGAACCACAAACAAGTTTACAATACAGATTTACAATATTATTCTTATGTCTAATTTTAGTTATTGTAAACTCTGCTGCTCAGTTATTGTAATTTTGCTGCAAACCAATTACATTTTGGAAAAGTACCGCTGACATTGAAAAAACAGGTGGTATTACCTGTTTCGGGTGTGAGTGTTGAAAAAACAGGTAAAACCTTCTCAAATTGTAATTTGAATAAATGAATGAATGAATCATTATCATCATCAGCTCATTTTATATCCCCACTGCTGGGGCACGAGCCTTCCCTATGGATGGATAGGGAGAACGGGCCATAAACCACCACGCGGGCCCAGTGCGGTGCGGTGGTTGTTAACGACTGCTAATGCAGCCGAGACTTTAACTTTTAACGTGCCTTCCGAAGCACGGAGGAGCTCGAGATGATTAATTTTTTGGTCACCCATCCGATGGCCGGCCTATGCGAAAGTTGCTTAACCTCAGTACTCGCAGACCACTTGGGGCGCGTTGACCACTGCGCCAACGAGCTCCTCCAATGAATGAATTAATGAATGAAATTCTTTTATTAAAACTTCAAGAAATACGACATTTACAAACATAGTCCCACAAAACTATATTAATAGTTTGACTGTGGGTACAGAGCAGAGTCTCGGGACGAGAGAGTCACGCCTACATTTTTAGCATTTATAATCAATGCAACTATAACAAACTTTCCAAACTTTGTTCGCAATAAGAGGATTCGTGAAATTATAAATATAGCTTACCTATAATCGGTTAATAATTGTGACCTGCAGGTGGTCCCTTTAGATTTGGTATTGTAGAAAAACGGGTATTTCCGTATATAAAAAGTGATGATAGCTTCTTTGATTATTGACTGATCGTCATGGTAATGGTGTTAAAAGATGCGGATGCAGGCGAGAAGTGCATTCAAGTTGGAATTGTGTTATTTAAAATAAAATGTTTCTTTTTCGTAAATTGTTGTATTCATTTTCAATGCTCCGATTCTTGCGGGAACTGCAAAATATGTGAATTTTTCTACTTGGTTTGGTTGGTGGGACGGTTTGATTGTCCGCCTAGCTACCACCATCTTATCTAAATTTCTCGCGATAACATCAATGTACGTAGCATTGTTGTGTTCCGGCAGCTAGAGATAAGATAGCCAGTGCCTCAGTAGTTGAGGACTCCGGGTGAAGTGAGCTTCCACTTAGACTGGTACAATCTTACAAGTTAAGCAACTCTCGCGATGTTGGGTTACCAGTATGATGACCAAATTAAAACAAATGCCCTTGCTGCGTTTCTTGCCAATTCGTCACTTTACAACACAGAACACCTCTTTCTGTGTTCTGTGCTTTACAAGGTCTCCTACCCTGTGTAGACTTACGAGCCCATGGCATCATGACATTCATATTATGAGCTAATTTTTGTAGCCTAAACTGAATAAATGATATTTTTATATAAATTTTTACTTTTATTTTTAAGTGTTAATTGCTACACTTAAGCTGAATTAAATACTTTTTATATAAAATACAGTGAACAAATTAAACGCCCAACCGACCCAGCCAGGAATCGAATCTTGGTCTTCCGCAATCCGGGCGGCTGCACTGACCGTTATGCTACCTAATTTTAATATGATACGAATAAATGATTTTGAATTTAAATTTAAATTTTTACTAGGTACTTGCGCATCACCACCTCATTTTATGTCCCCACTGCTGGGGCACGAGCCTTCCCTATGGATAGATAGGGAGAACGTGCCATTAACAGCCACGCGGGCCCAGCATGTCGATTCCTGTTACATGTTGTTGTCGACTTCACGATTTGACAGAGTTAGGGATGTTTTTGCGGGCCCAGTACGAATCGATAACATCGATTATACTTCGTTTAGGCTTTAAACAAGAAACTATATTAAACAGAGGTTTGGCATTGATACATATATCAATAAAATAGTTAATTCAGGATTAGTCGTTGCTTAAATGTGGACTACAGCATAGTATTCTGTAAAACTAAAAAACGCCGAGGGCGCCTCACCAATCAATGTGGTAGTTAAATGAACTAACCACAATTGAGTTTTTGACATTACCGTGTCAAAAACTCGTATTTTTATGTCAAATAAAAAGTAGCTATGTAGCTTGAATTTAAAAACGCTGCGAGCGCCCCAATTATCGAGGTGGTAGTAAAATGAAAACGATACAGATTTGACAGTACCGTGTCAAAATCCTGAATTTTCCTCTCAAATAATAAGTAGCTATAGAGCTATCTTTTTCACGGTCTATTGACAAAAGAGGTAGGTATTCTCATAGAGGATTTTTTAATGTTATTTTGGCTTATGCATTTTTAAAGTGTTACAAAAAGTAACTTTGCTTTAAGTCGGGCTGCGAATAATTACGACTTAGAATATAGTTATACATGTACATAAATAATGTAGATAATTTTAAGATGTAGATGAGTTTAGGATGATTGCACTCATGGTCTAAGCACTCAGCAGATACTCCTTCTTGTATTGTCGTTTTATGTTGCCTAGCAACTTGCTTGTTATTTTTCGCAGAACATTTCCTGTCAAAATACTTTTACACACATTAAAAATCATTTATTTCTTAAAGTGGTAGCAGATTATAGTTTTCTATTTGAAAACTTGAAAATAGCGATGGTTGCCGCGTTGACAAAGGTCATGTTGGGAATTTTGACTCGCAAAATTATAAAACTTGGAATACCTACTAAATTCTAATAGCGCATAAGGCAATGCTGGGATTCATGGACAATATGCACAGCAAAAAAACCAGACCATTCGTGGCGCCGACAGCGACAGCCGAAATGAAGCAAAATTTGAAAGAGATTTCCAAAAATAAAAGAGTTTTAGTAGTGCCATAAATGCAATAGAAAGCTGAAGTACATGTATAACTACTCTGCAAATAAGGCATTCAGAAGTGACTATAGTGATGCCCTATACACCACAAGTCCACAGTACAGTAAGGGATAATCGAACAGTCGTTGCAACATGGCACGAAGTCTAATGAATGCTCATGCCAACATCCCCACGGGATTATGCGCTGAAATGGTTTTAACAGTGGTGTATCATCATCATCTCAGCCAAAAGACGTCACTGTTGGACAAAGGCTTGCCTCAAGAACGACCGGTTTTGTGCTGTTCGCATCCAGCAGCTTCCTGCGATCATTACCAGATCGTCGGTCCAACTTGTTGAAGGTCTGCCCAAAATGGTGTATATTCTAATTAAATCAGATTCCACTTGTATGAATGGAAAATTACCGTACGAGTTAAGGCACCATAAGAAGCTGAGATTAAACCATTCAGGAACTTTTAAATTAGTAGGAGCCGCTGTATAAGGCAGATTGCAGCAGTAGCTGCAAGAGGAGAGCGGATGTTAAGAAGATGATTGCACTCAGCAAAATTCTCCTTGTATTGTCGTTTAATGGTGCTTAGCAGTTTGCCCTTACTGTCAATATACTTTTACACACTAAATCGTTTATTTTTTAAAGGTTTTTTGAAGTTGAGAAAACGTAAGTACCTACTCGTAGTTGAGGCACCTGTTATAGCTATCTCTCTATAGTTAGGTCCAACTCTTTTTTACGAACAGGGTTGGAACAGATACTGTTAGACGTACTGTTGAGCTGTTGAACGTTACTTACTGTACACACTTACTATATCACAAAAATTAGGACTTTCATTTCTTTATTTAGTACTTACTACCATAGTTTTTTTCTTTGTTATGAGTAAGCACTTTACTTTCATCTCACCTGTGATAATAAGGCCGAAGGCGCTCGTCATCCGGAATCCTTATCTCTAAATGTCGGAACATAAAATTTTACTAACATTTAAATAAGATGGTGGTAGCTAGCCAGGCGGAGTAGAAACAAGCCTTTCCACCGACCTCTGGGAATCGAACCCGGAGTCTTTGGGTCTGAGACCGGTGGGTGGTCTTAACCGCTAGACCAAAAGGGTGATATGGCAATAGTGAAGATTAAATATCAAAAAGGCAAATGAGTATAACAAATTAATCAAAAATCATTTATTAGGGAAAAATAAGTAGAATTCAATATAATACAGACGAAGAAAACTAAAAAAAGTACTCAAGTCAAAATCAATCTATTTCACTTTAAATCTTAGTAAAACTTAACATAACTTGATGACCTTTGATGACCTTAGAGCATTAAACCAAATGGAGACGCCATGCGCACTAATTTCTATGAAAAAAAGTCTGTCATTTTCTGCGGGGGACGAGGTAATGCACACAAATACAGTTTCACACTGATGCATTTTTCAATGACGTCGCTACGCACGTAAACGACAAAATTATTAAACACAACTCATACAACGCATAAACTAGACGCACACTAATAAATTCACACACAGGGATAACCTGTCCGTGCACGAGTCTGACGGCAACTTTATGTAAACGTCGATAGTGCTTGACACTATCGATTTAATTTGTCGATACCAATAATAATGACATAGCCCGAAAAGTAGCTAAGCTCAAGTGCCCCACATCGCTCGCAGGACTGATGGCCGCTGGGGCGGAACAGTCCTCGAGTGGTGACCGCGTACCGGAAAGCGCAGTGTCAGCAGGCCTCCAACAAGGTCGACCGACGATCTGGTAAAGGTCGCGGGAAGCCACTGGATGTGGGCTGCACAAAACCGGTCGTATTGGAGATCCTTGGGGGAGGCCTTTGTCCAGCAGTGGACGCCTTTTGGCTGAGATGATGATGATGATGAATATTAATGTGATTATTTTTTGTTTAAATCAGGCTCTACAGTATGGTTAATTAAGGTAGACACTTTGCTTTTCTTTATTGTTAAAATCGACAGGTATTAATTAGGATAAGTCAAAATCTGCAAAATATACCTATATAATTTTATTCCATTCCAAGGAGAATTGTTGTTTTTAAGAAAAGCTGCAATCTCATTCTTTCATTATGGAAAAATAGTTTGCTACCTATCTAACCAACTCTCAAACAAGAGGAACC
Organism: Eudonia mercurella; assembly: GCA_963082485.1. Taxonomy (NCBI): domain Eukaryota; kingdom Metazoa; phylum Arthropoda; class Insecta; order Lepidoptera; family Crambidae; genus Eudonia; species Eudonia mercurella. The sequence goes on along the minus strand of OY720041.1, from coordinate 4,830,190 downwards.
AAAAAACTGAACAACATGTATAGTACTTTCATGGTTCCATAAAGCAGATCAATTCTTTTTTGTAGGTAACGTAGGGTCTTAATTTTTCAGATTTCCAAATGCAATTATTCGAGAGATTTTTTCTATTTCTATATAAGTTTCCAAATAAGGCTGAATTTAAAAGCAAGAGACTTAAATTAAAACAAACATATCAATATACAGGTATGTACCGAACTCCAGAATGATATCATACAAACGAACAGCGAAATATACCTAATGCTGTCAAGGTTTAAACTGCTTTCTGAGGTTAAATCTTTAAATGATGCAAAGTTCTTTAATGCATTAAAGCTACTCGAAGTGTTCATATAGTTTAAAAAAAATTTGGAATAAAAAACGTAATGTTATAGTGTTAAGTAAATTCTATGGTGTAGGTGTTGTTATTTCTGTCAGTAATTAACTATTATTTTGCTGCTTATAATGTTGTATTAATTTAATAGGTTTTATAGGTTATCAGTTATAGGTTTTTTATTTTTATTTTTATTTTTTTATTTTTTTGTCATCAGTTAAGTGTTTGCGGATCTTTAATTCACAAAGGAGACATATATCAATTACTTCTTTTGATGCATACAATAGGCCACCACGACTTTTTTGGTATGTTAAACTTTTGTCATTTTGCTCCCCACATAAACCATTTATGCATGTACTGCGTTTAATTTTTTAGTAGAAAATACTACGAAGCCCGCTTTACATTTCCTACCGCTACCTTTTCTCCAAATGGAGATAAGTATATTATTATTTTCCTTTTATAGCCAGAATAAACATTATGATAAAGTCGATATCAATATTTTGTTTTTGTACTGTCGCAGCTCTAACTTTGTTGCAGTGTGGCTAATGTAATTATTTATTATATTATGGATCCTTCCCTATGGATAAAGAAAATTAAAATTTCCTATTTTCGGGATAAGTGACGGGACGTAAATATTATATATTAATGAAGTAGACCGATCATAAACATACAGTTTCATAGTATTGAGAATTTTTAATGCAATTAAGTTGAAAAAAAATCTGGGAAAACAAAATAAGTTACAATTTATAAGTGATCTATCATTAATAAAATAAGCATTTATAGTAAAAATACAGTTTTAACTTTATAGAACGTGAAATATAAATTGTAATTCAATGTTGGCTCATTCAACTTTAAAAGTTACGCAAAGTTGCAACTTGACGTTTTAGTGGCAACACTTATTGATTAACAATATTTTTTCAGTTTTTTGCAAATGCACAAAGCATTATTCAATAATATTAAGATAAAAATAGTTACAGATGAAAAGTAACGTTATCATTTTGTACAATCGACGTTTCTGATCGCTTTTTACGTGAAAACACGCTGCAATTTGGCATTTTTTGCTCAGGTCTTATCGCGTGCACCGTGATTTGCAAATGACGCTGGAACACGCTGGAACTAGTTTTATATAACGGATATGATCGGCGGTCATATACTTTTGGCAGAGGGGAACGCCTGACAGTGGCGTCTCCAGTTGGTTTAATGCTCTAAGTTGATGATCGACAAAATCTGGGTCATCTGTCAGTGACATTTTATTTCACATCCTCCTGGGTACCATGTACTCCCAAAGCCACACACTACACACTTATGTACGATTTTTCTTGATGCCTACCAATAACTAGTGTAGGTCTATTACAAAATTATCAATACTAGTGGTCGCCCAGCTTAGAGCATTAAACTAACCGGAGACGCCACTGACAGGCGTGCCCCTTTGCCAAAAGTATATGACCGCCGATCATATCGGTTATAAAAAACTAGTTCCGATCTTTGTTGTCTGAGAAATAAAAACATTTAATTTAATTTAATTTAGTTAATTTAATTTAATTTACACAGTATGAAATTGAAATTGAAAAAAATTAAATTACATGTGCCCTGAAAAAGAGTAGGTAAGTACATATTTTAAGTATATAAGTTTAGTGAGGATACATCTCATAAGTTGGTATGCTAACCAGGGAATAAACAGTAATGTTAAACCATTCATTCATTATCTGGGATAAAACAATTTTGTTTTATGGAGGTCATATTACTGATTAGACCAATATTATTTTAAACTTGAAATAAAACGTTTTTGAAAGTTGATGGTAGGCCTACTGGAGTATTTTCTTCAGTATTACCAATACGAGTCAGAGGTAGGCGCGCTGAGCGTATCCGGAATCACCTTAAAAAAATATTAGTTTACTATCAAAATACATAGTTAAGGTTTGATTTTAACTTGTGTTCTTCTTTTAACAAATAATATGTTAATATAATTTGTTAGTAATAGGCCGATGCTTGTACAGACTTGACGACGATAGTTCTACTAATTTTGCTTGGGATCCGTCCGTCCCGTCCTTCAATAGATATTTTATGTAAGTAATATCTTAAGTATATATATAAAATGTAGCTACTAGTTTTAACTTCAAAATTAACGGCTTTTAAAAGTGAAAAAAATTGGGTTCTCATAAATAGTTTTTTTCTATTTCACTACAAAAATGATATTTCATTTATTCAGCTCTGCCGTTGGATTAAAATCAGTGTTATGCCTTAAGTAGCATCACTCGAACGGTATTTCCCAGAGAACTCTGCATTTTTGAGAGATGTTGGCATAGTAAAACTTTATCAACTTACTGAGATGTTGTGACTCCGATATAAATTTCAAATCTGTTGGTTTAGGGGGACGTTTTGCTGTTATGGTAGGTAACATTATCAATTTGAAAAGGATTTTGAACCCAATACTTACAAAGCAAAACCACTTCTTTACCAGCATTAGTCAATGCCTCTAAGTGATCCCTTATAACACTGTAATTGAAGATAAAACTGTCATAGGTTGCACCACCATAATGTTTGTTCAGCATGTAACGTGTTAAGAATCGCACCAGAAGTCAGTAATCTAAAAAATAAAATTAAGAAGTAGAAAGCTTGTTCATAATAAGTATTTTTTTGCACAATTTTAGTTAATTTTACCAATTGGACATTTGTTGCATGGTAGACTTTGTGACAGTAAAACCGCTCTTCGTGTTCTGCTAGTCTCTTCATGGCTACAAGAGTGCAATCTATGCAACTAACTACTGCAGAAATCTTAAACTTTTCATAAAACCTGTAATTTAACATTTATTGCACAGTGATTAACGCGCCCGGCGAGAGCTGAGGTTAAGCAACTTTCGCAAAGGCCGGTCATCGGATGGGTGACCAAAAATGTCTGAGCCTGCATGGTTGTTCATGGCCCGTTCTCCCTATCCGGATGGATAGGGAAGACTCGTACCCCAGCAGAGTGGACATAAAATGAGCTAATGATGATGATGATATTATTTACTAAATTTTATGCCAACACTTCACATTTAAATAAAACAACTTTTACGCATCTATTTGCGTTTATTTTACACACTGACTTTATATTTTTTACCCTGACGTTACGAACCCTTTGCAGGGTCGTGGTCATAGAGAGACTGATGTGCAGATTTGCCAATATTTTTGCTTTTGAAAGTGTTTTATTTTTTGAAATTCACACTTTTGTCTAATAAGATTCCTGAAAACTTCTAAAGTTTTGGAAAGTTACGGGAATTTTCATTGTACCTAAAAACTGGTCTTTGTCGATACTTGAAGCCAGGAAGAGTACTCCTTCACTACCCTTGACACTTAGATACTCGATTTTCATGATTTTTTACCAGACTCACTCAAAATCAAATAAACTACCAATGCAATAGAAAGGTACAAAATGGGAATGCTTGCTCACCTTTATACGAGTTGAAAGCCCTTTACCCCGTCGATGGATATGAGTAGCCTTTAAAAGAGGCAGCAGTTCAAGCTCTAGTTGGTTAAATAGCTCCTCAGATAACCTGTAGACTCGTACATAGTCGTCATCTCTAGTTTACAGAGATGACGATAAAGTCCGAATTTGGTTGGCTTGTTCACGTTTTTAATTTTTGTGTAAAGCATGAGCTTCTTCCAATAAAGACAGTAACAAAACCGATCGAGACATCTTCGAAAGTAATATTGAAATTTTTATTAAATATGCGTCACTTTATAATTGACTGGTGCAATGACAAAACGTCAATACAGCAACAGCATCGGCGTAAAGACTATTTGGCTACAAATCTTAAATTTTAATTTTAAATACTGTAATTAACGTTTAAACTTAAAGAATAATGTTTAATTCACAATTTTTTTTATGTATATCTTAATGCCAAACCTCTGTTTAATGTAGTTTCTTGGTTAAAAGCAAAACGAAATATAATCAATTTTATTGATTCATATTTGTCCTAAAAAAACATCCTTGACTCGAAACGTTTTCGCACTCGAATGTGCCATGTCTCCGGAATCCCACTGCAGTGCGGATTGGCGGTTGTTAATGTCTGCTAATACAGCCGGGACCAAGGGCTTTACGTGACTTCTGAAGCACGGAGGAGCTCGAGATGGTAATGTTTTATTATTAAAAAAAATAGATATATAAAAATAAAATTTAGATAAAAAAAATAGATAAATTTACTAAAAAAATCAAGCAGTCTCGGGAAGCTCGAGTGGAAATTGAACCCAACATTTGGATAACCGGTTCAATGCTCTTAGCACTGAGCTACCGAGACCCCGTGGGTTCGATTCCCACTCGAGTTCCTGAGACTGATTGATTTTTTCTAGTAATAAAGTTTTTGATCACCCATCCGATGACCGGCATTTGCGAAAGTTGCCAACCACTGCGCTAGCGAGCTCCTTACTACTAACTTACTTACAGATACAAAACAGATCGAAGTGAAATGCGGTAAGGCATTTCCTTTTAAAATAAATTTATTACTCAGCAAATGTTTGACTGAACTGCCGGAGAAATAGACATATACAAGTCGACTTCTTTATCACCATCCAAACCTTCTGAGATGACTCCCGTGATACAAACGAACAACTTTTACTATAGGACTAACTTCCTAACTCGAAAAAAAATCAGCTGTTCCATACAAAACATCAATATTCATTCGACCAAAATGTATGGAACAGCTGATTTTTTTTTTCGAGTTAGGGAGTTGGTCCAATAGAAAGAGTTGTTCGTTTGTATCACGGGAGCCATCTCAGAAGGTTTAGATGGTGATAAAAAAGTCGACCTGTATAAGATATAAATTTAATCATCATCTCAGCCAAAAAGACGTCCATTGCTGGACATAGGCCTCCCTCAAAGATAAATCATTTTGAGGAGAATTTGCCATTATGGCCACGCTTGGCAGGCGGGTTGGCGATCGCAGTAAGGTGAGAATAATCACATAGAGACGCTGCTGCCCATCCTCTGGAATGGTCCCATAGTCGCCTTCTACGACACCCACGGGAAGAGTTGGGGTGGTGCAATTCTTTACCCCCGGCACCACACGGGGTATAAATTTAATATCGTTTGAAAATTATTTAATTTATTAGAGCAAAACCAAATATGCTCTTGTTTCACCTGATGATATGTAGGCAAACTGTTCTCGAAGTACAAAATATGAGTCAACCTAAAATTTTTTTTTTATCTATCTATACCAATATCTATATATATATATATATCTATCTATCTATAAGTACATATAATAAAGTTAAAGAGGGTCGAAAGTCTGTACATGGAAGATATTCGAAAAAAAGTTGGCTGGGGATACTTAGAATCGATAAAAGAGTTTTTAGAATTTTTGTCTGTTTATCTGTTTATTTGACCGCGCATCACGTGAAAATGGCTCAACGGATTTGGATGAAACTTTGCACATAGACAGACCGTGACCCGGACTAGCATATAGGATACTTTATATCCCGGTAACAGGTTCCTGTGGGATATTGTAGTCTTCGCAAACGAAGTATCGGGCGACAACTAGTATAATAATAATAGTTTATTTCCTTTGAAATCAAAATACATAAAATAAAATTTTATTTTGACGACATTCGTAGCCTTATCCGTAGCTTACACGCGGGACTTTGGGTGGCGCTAACTCTGAGGTCCCGCGTTCGATTCCTGAGACCTCAGAGTTAGTTTAATAACGCCTGCAATTCCGGAGGCAGCTACCAGCGGCGGATCGCAACACCCGGATCATATCCCACCGGCGCAGTCGACGGCACGTGTTTAGGCTGACTTAGACGCCGAAATGCGCACTTGAAGCTAAAAATCGCGCGACAACACTGAGCACTACAGCGACCGAGAGACACCCACCCTGAGCAAATAAATTTGGTTACACCAGATTTTTACCTTTTATTTATCATTATTATATTATTATTATATATCATTATTATTATTATAATTTATTTACGTGCTAATGCTTGTCATGCTGTGTGAACACGCTTTTGGGTTTCAATCTAGATTAGAAAATTGTATAGGCTACTATTTAGCATAAGCTACGATTGTTACCTGTTGTGTACACCATATATATAAATAAATAAATAAATAAATAAATAAATTATTTTCGGGAACTGGTGGTGCCTTGTTAGGGGTGTTCCCCAGCGTTTCAAAGGTATAATATACATACATAAATAATAATGCTAATTTTATACCCCCGTATTAATAAACAAAGTGTAAGCTTGGCGTATTTACTCCGTGTTTTTTTCCCGTCATGTAAACTTCATTTCATATTAGAATAAAAGTGACAAAACACGGAGTAACTACAGGAAGCTTACACTTTGTTTATTAATAAGCCCCTTATAGTATAATAGTGTCTGTGAAGGCGTATTTGTTTCGATAAAATATCAAAATCCTTTAAGTCACAATGAACAGATTTTTGAAAAATTTCTATTTTTTTGTAATTTGATTTTTGCCTTTAAAAAAATCTGTGAATAATATTCAGTGCCACGAATATTTAACTTAACTATCTACACATTTAAAGGTGAGTCCACGTTAAGTAACATGTTACAAACAATAAGTATAAGGTTGTTTTATTGACACTTATCGTCCACACTAATACAACATGCTTCATAACTATGCTTTAAATAACATGTTTTGTCATATAGTCTGGACTCACCTTTATAAACGATTTGAATTTGAATATGGAAGCTTTGGAGATCCTTGGGGGAGGCCTTTGTCCAGCAGTGGACGTCCTTTGGCTGAGATGATGATGATGATGATGATGGAAGCTCTTATTCGGAATCAAAATATTCGTCAAACTTTCTTTACATCTTCATTACTGACTGTCAATAACTGGACCAACTTTTTAATAGAAATGACAGCTCTAGAGTACACCCGAAGAAGAATTAAAAAATAAATTTTAACGTAAGGTGGGTTTTTATACAATTTTTGATATACAACAACAATAGTTCATGATGTCAGTACTGTGTCTATATGATTTAATAATTTGTTTAATAAACGTTAACACAAGACTCGTAAGCGTTAAATTTGTTTGTTTAAAAAAATTAAAATACGCAAAATCAAGTGACTTGTGCAGCCTTAAGAAATTTCAATGGAGTAATCAACGTTTTGTTTTAACTGAATATAATAATTATGTTATTCTGTACTAGAATTTGAACAGCTGAGGAAAGTATCTTTAATGAGGTTCTGATGTGTTATACAGGTTGATTTGATGTTATTTTTTTAAACTTGTTCAACAGGGTGTTCCGCTATAGATTTATAAACAAATATAGGAGCTGTATAAAACATTGAGAAATCATTATATAAGATGCGGACCAAAAATGAAACGGAGAAAATACTTACCCAATGGAAAAGATGAATTCCATAATAATGAAAAATGCAGTTATAAATGCAAAATTCAAAATTCAAAATCATTTATTCAGTTTAGGCTACAAATAGCTTATATGAACGTCATTATGCCATCGGTTCGTAAGTCTACTCTGGGCGGGAGACCTTGTACTGAGAAGAACCGGCAAGAAACTCAGCAAGTGTCAAGCTCTTTTCTCCCTTACAGCGTCAAAAATATTGGAAAATGCCCCTTATAAAAGGACACTTTCCATCACAAACAAACACACAAAAAAAAGGACAATCACAACACCCAAAAATACAACAAAATAAAAAAAAATCGAAGTTTGCAAAAATTACATCAGGTACCTACCAATTTCACAATTCACAATGTCATACAGTACTAATAGAAGTCAAAAATTATCTAAGAAAAACAAAGTTAAAGTATACGAGTATAATAATAATAAAAATTAAGATAAGTAAGCAAGACCTGCCTCCACAAGAGGCACCCATTCACGAGTATGACATATGAATCAGCCATCGCTTCACTCAACCATATCTTAGGGAATGTAACGACCCGACGCATATGCCACCACCGCAGAAACAATAAAGAGAGCATGCCACACGCCAAAACGAAACATGGGTTTTATTAATATCAAATACAACAAATTCTACCACTACAGCAAATGACAAGGAAAACAATAAATCAATAAAAAACTTCAAAGTAAATTGTGACAAATGAAAAAGAAAAATATTTAAAACTATACAAAATATCATAAAAAAGGCGGCTCAAAATGAGTCGGCAACATCTGTTTATAAATCTTCTTAGCGTGTGTATGTTATTAAACTCCTTCTAAACGGCTGGACCGGTTTGGATGAAATTTTCTGTATGTGTTCAAGTGAATTCGAGAATGGTTTAGATTTACAATTGGACTCGGTAGGTGGCGCTGCTATAGGGTCCATCATGAGATACGGGTGTTCTTAAGCGGACGAATGATTTGTTTGTTTGTTGTCATGGAAACTGTCAAAGCGGTACGAAGTCCGCCGGTCAGCTAGTGTAATATAAATAAAATAATGGAGCTAAATAAAGTTGGGTACAGGTCTTCACATCAACTTATACGAAACTGTCAAAATTTTTCACTACTATTATTCCACATCAATATTCGACAACGTCTTTTACCGCTTATACCACGGCGAGTGCTCCGAAGAACTCTTTCACCTTATCCCACCTCCTTCCTCCATTGGAGTACACGTACTGCTCTCCGGAGTCACCGCTGTACTGTCTCGAACATTCCATCGCGCACAAAGAAACTTGGTGACTCATTTCTTTGTCGCCCAAAAGATGGAATAGTCTACCAGCACACGTTTTCCCTCCTTTCTATGACATGGGGTCCTTCAAACGAGGCGTGAAGAGGTACCTTGTGGGACGGCAGGGCGAGGGTGACTGATGCTGCGTTGTTTTCACGCTGCACCGGTTGACCATGCGTCTGGACTCCGTTTCCACTTAACATCAGGTGGAGATGACAATCACAATGACTCCATCATTTGCCGAGCTAGGCATTAAAAAAAAAAAAACACAAATGTTGAAAAAAATTTTCACGAGCAGGATTTGAACCTGCACCCTTCTGACATACCGGGTCAGGTGCTCTTCCAATTGAGCTTTCGTGGTTCTAACCAGCCCGCCGAAATTATTCAACACTTTTTACTTTGAAAGCCAAAGGCGCCCATTCAATGTCAACAACTACCGTCACTAACATCCGATCATATTTTTTTACAAATATTAAAGATCAGTTAAGAAGTAGGCAAGCTATTTATAAAATGTTCAAAATTATTTTCAACGCAAATTTTGTTGCGCACAAATTACAAAAACACAAATGTTGAAAAAATTTCCACGAGCAGGATTTGAACCTGCACCCTTCTGATATACCGGGTCAGGTGCTCTTCCAATTGAGCTATCGTGGTTCTAACCAGCCCGCCGAAATTATTCAACACTTTTTACTTTTACTTTAAGTTTCCAGTTTCGAGAAAATAGATCGCAATGTCAGCACCTCAATTATCATAATCACAAACACAGTAAGCGTTCATAAATTGTCCGGCAGTATCACAATGTTATGATCACATTTCTACGAAATCACTCCCACAAATATTACTACCTACAATGGACTTTGGGCTTAAAGTGTCGATCACTGGTGGCTTGACAGCCATTTACGGATCACACTGTTACGTCTTACTTCCGTCCCTTTTCCACGAAATCACTTCCACAAATTGTATGTATAGAAGGCGAGCGGAAAGATGTTACACATCAAAAAAATGTCCACCCGTGCGAAGCAGGGACAGGCCGCTAGTGTAATATAATTTTGACACTGGCTAAATGTGATAACCGCAATAAGAAGGGAAAAAAGAGCTTCTTGGCGGGAAAGTGAAGAGTCATGTCTGCGGTTTTGTTTTATTTTCTAGAATTTGTGTTACGTCGAATTTTAATGTGATGTGATGTTTTGACGACCTCCGAAGTCGAGTGGCTTGCACGCCGGACTTTGGGCGGCAATAACTCTGAGGTCCCGGGTTCGATTCGCGGTCGGGTCAATGTCGAAAACGATATTTTCGATGTTGTGTCGGGTCTGGGTGGTTGTGGCACTGTCGTTGTTTCTGATTTCCATAAAACGAGTGCTTTAGCTACTTACCTTAGGATCACAACAATGTTATGTGATGTTGTCTAATATTAATTTATTTAGAAAAACCTATTTAAAAAATTAAATAAAATAGATTATAAGTAAGGTAAAATTTCGTTAACATACATGAGTGATGGCCAACGAAAAAAAAACAATGCAACGTCACTTTTAAAATGCTCTCAAGATTCCTCCTCCAAAACTGGACCGATTTAATTAATTTTTTCATTAAAAATTAAAGAAAAGCTTTGGCTGTGTCCCTATGTTTGGCTTTTTTTTATATAATCTCGTCAAATTTGTGTGCTGGATGTCTGAACACAGCAAAAATCTGGTAAATTTTTAAGGTTTTTAAAAGTTTATATATTTCTTAATAACTAATTTATGAAAAAAAGCAAAGGGACATAGCCAAAACCTTCCTTTAATTTTAAATGAAAAAAGTGATTAAATCGGTTCAGTTTTGGAGGAGGAAACAGGGGATTACGAAACGTTGATTTTTTCTACTTTTCATAAAATCAGTCGACCTTAGTGTTTCCTCTTAAGTCTTACATTTGATAACTAGTTGCTATCTAAGGATAAAGAAAGATAGGTCTTTGACATTAGGTAATACAGAGACATGCTTTAGCTGATTGCATTAGCAGTCGTGTACAACCAACAATCCGCACTGGGCCCGCGTGGTGGTTAATGGCCCGTACTCCTTACGGTTTTTCCAACCATCGAGAAGGCTTGTGCCCCAGCAGTGGGGACAAAATATGAGCTAGTGAAAACTAAGAATACAGAGGAGAGCAGAGAATTTTGATTTTTAGTTTTTTGCATTATGTATTTATTTCTGATTTAATTAAATGATCATTATCGTCACCATTTTTGGGCCTTTTCATAATTAACAATACAGTATTATGTGCTCGTTTTCTATAGCTATTATATAGCTATAGAGAACTTACTTATGTAACTTTGACAGTAGTTAAAAAAAAATTTAATGACTATACTCTACAACACTTAATATATTCAATTCAATGTTCAAATCATTTTTAACGCCAATTTTGTTGCGAATAAATTACAATTGGAAAAGCAGCTGTCCCGGAATGTCAGAAGGGTGCAGGTTCAAATCCTTCTCGTGGAATTTTATAAATAGCTTGCTTACTTTTTAACTGATCTTTAATATTTGTAAAAAATTATGATCGGATGTTAGTGACGGTAGTTGTTGACATTGAATGGGCGTCTTTGGCTTTCAAAGTAAAAAGTCTTGAGTAATTTCGGCGGGCTGGTTAGAACCACGATAGCTCAATTGGAAGAGCACCTGACCCGGTAAGTCAGAAGGGTGCAGGTTCAAATCCTACTCGTGGAATTTTTTTCATCATTTGTGATTTTGTAATATTCAATTCAATTCAATTCAAACATTTATTACTCTCCCTAAGTATACATTTTTTTGGAGAGAGTTTGTTGATTGCCTCAAGCGGCATTTTCAGCTTCACCGGGCTTTTTTGGGGCGGCAAGAAACTTAAAGAGTTCCTCAAGCCGTGTGAAACGAATCACCTTTGGAGTTTTCTAGAGGGAACGGCATCACGCACTAAGGCCTGTGCCCTACTAGTTTCTTCGAGGGGTTCGGATCGGATCGGGGAGCGGAACAACCCGAGGACCCCGGCTCGGGTTGATCGGGCCAATAAGTACACAACAACAACATAAATAAGTACCACGATCGAAATTCGGTTGTGATTAAAATACGTAAGTACTGATTAATTAATTATTGCAATTAATAATTTTTGGAATTTGAATTTGTCAATTGAGTGTTAATTGATGAAAGAATAATCATGCTTAGGGCAAATTAAACAAAGTCAATGTTCTATAGGGATGTGATTTCATTCATACGATTAATTATTATTATTATTGTTTATCTATCCTAATATTATAAAGAGGAAAGCTTTGTGTTTTTGTATGTATGTATGTATGTTTGCAACGAATTAACTCAAAAACTACTGGACCGATTTAAACAATTCTTTCACCATTAGAATGCTACATTAGCTGTTTTGTCGCATCATTGTTTTTAGTGTTTTATATATATATATTTTCAATATAGCCTGTTTTACTCAGCGCTAATGTAGCATTCTAATGGTAAAAGATTTCTGTAAATCGGTCCAGTAGATTTTGAGTTTATTCGTTGTATAAATTTATTATTATTATTGTTAGTACTTATATTTATTTTAAATCTTAGTTTTAGGTTTTATAAAAATTATATAAAAAGTAAAATATAAACAAATATCATACAAAAATATAACTTTTATAAAAACCTAAACCTGGAACGCCGCCAGCAGCGGAGCAGGATTCAAGCTACCGGTGATTAAGGCTGCAGAGAAAGAAACCTCCAGACAATGCGTGCCGTGTCCAGGAGTGTTGCCTTCTGTCTGACACTTGATCCAGCCATCCTTGCGAGACCCTCTTGAGATGTTGGTCGAGACTCTTCGCTATAAGGCCGTTTGCAGATACGACTATGGGGACAATGGTCGTCGAATCCACATCTCACATAGCGGTCACCTTATTATTAATTAAATTTTATATTTTTTAACAGAGGTATTTTTTTTAAATAATATAATATATAGTAATTCCGTAAAAAACACAAATGTTGAAAAAAATTCCACGAGCAGGATTTGAATCTGTACCCTTCTGACATACCGGGTCAGGTGCTCTCCTAATTGAGCTATCGTGGTTCTAACCAGCCTGCCGAAATTATTCAACACTATTTACTTTTTACTTTGAAAGCCAAAGGCGCCCATTCAATGTCAACAACTACCGTCATTAAAATCCGATCATAATATTTTTACAAATACTAAAGATCAGTTAAGAAGTAGGCAAGCTATTATAAAATGTTTAAATAATTTTAACGCAAATTTTGTTGCGAAACAAATTACAAAAACACAAATGTTAATTTTTTTTTAAATAGTGTTGTAATTTTAAAAATTTGTGTTATTGTAATTTGTTTAAAAATTTGCGTTAAAATGATTCCGTGTTACGGCTGTCGTCGGATTTTTATTTATTACAAAGTACAGACGCGTGCACGTCAACCTATTCAAAACTGTCAAATTTTTTCAATAAATGTTGAACCATATGCCATAACTCCGCCGTTGATGGTCCCAAGCCCGTATGAAAAAGGAGAAGGGTTAATTGCTATAGAAGAGACCGAAGCAACCGTAAAAGGTCCACGTCGAGCCTCGAGCGACGGTTAACTAACCCGGTCGAGGTTTAGCAGAGGTAGGAAATGACCACTGCAACCCGCAAATTCGCATCCGCAGTCACTCATGCGAAATCGGAGACTCGGCTTAGCCGTCTGCCCGGGCCAAGAGGTAGAAAGCTGCAATAAAAATTCACCCCAATCCTACGGTGGGATACGCGCCAATAGGATGAATGGACTGATGGGCAATCAGCCGTTAGCGCCAACCTCAATGGACCTGGCGCATATTGTTGTACAGTGCCTTCACATGGGAATGGGCGTAACCCTGTGTGTGACCTGTTCTAATCGACCCTACTCGTGGGAACACTATAGAAAATAAAGTAAATAAAGAACAATCGAACACTCTCTCTCAACCTGAAAAACCTCAAAACAGAATACTAGCCCAACAAGTTTTTCACAAATCTTTCTTTGCTAGGACAAGAACTCTGTCACTGAACAATCTTGTAAACCTAACACCAGCCGATCCGGAAATATGCACACTCACAACTAACAGCGACCGATGGACAAAAGTATCTGAAAGAAAAAGGCAACGTGAAAGCCCTGAAACAAATAAGGCCCAAAAACAAAAAATAACTTGATACCTACTGGCTTAGCCAACCTACACCAACTTCAAATAGATTCTCCGAGCTAGTTAGTAATACGGAAGACACACAAACAAATGAAATCGTTGAAAAACTTGCTAAGACTCCGCCATTATATGTAGACCGAGTCAGTAATATTGAACCATTACTTAAAATGCTAGATGAGGTAGCTGCAGACAACTATGAAGTGAAAGTTCTGCGTAATGAACAAGTTAGAATACAACCTAAATCTACAGAATTATATACAATAATAGTCAAAAACTTGCAAGAAAAAAATACAGAATTTTATACCTACAAGCCCAAACAAGATCGCTGTTTCAAAGTAGTCCTCAAAAACCTCCACCCCACCACTGTCATAGAAGAAATAAAAACTGCAAAAGAAATGCAAGGACATAACGTCGCTAAATATTTGGAATGCCAAACAAAGGAATACCAAAATTCTTCATAGAAATAGAATCCAACAGCAAGAATAAATATATCTATAACATCGAAAGTTTACTGCACTGTAGTTATTTTTGAACCTCTAAGATCTAAACGGGAAATCTACAATGCGGCAATTGCCAACAATATGGGCATACAAAAAAATACTGTTTTAGGAGGCCCAAATGCATAAAATGTGCTGGAGACCATGCATTGCATCGTCCCAATGCGAACGTACAGAAAGGTCGGACTCAGTCAAATGTATACTTTGCGACGGTAAACCTCCCGCAAACTATAAAGGTTGCTTAATATACAAGGAGCTCTAGAAAGTCAAATATCCTCCTCAACCAGCAAAACACCGACAGACAACAAACATCAAACATCAACCAGACAAGGTGGATGGATAATGCAAGGCTAGTAACATAGGCTATATTAAAAAATAAAGAAATGCGGTACGAAGTCCGCCGGGTCAGCTAGTTTATACTAATATTTTAAAGAGGAAAGCTTTGTATTTTTGTATGTATGTTTGCAACGAATAAACTCAAAAACTACTGGACCGATTTAAAAAATTCTTTTTCCATTAGAATGGTACACTAGCGTTGAGTAACTTAGGCTATATTAAAAAAAAGAAAAAAAGAAATGTTTAAAAATAAAAGTACACCCGTGCGAGGCCGGGGCGGGCCGCTAGTTATTATATAACTAGCTGACCTGGCGGACTTCGTACCGCATCTCTTTTTTTAATATAGCCTATGTTACTCAGCGCTAATGTATGCATCTAATGTAATGCATTCTAATGGTGGAAGAATTTTTTAAATCCTGTAATTTTTGAGTTTATTCGTTGTAAACATACATACAAAAATACAAACCTCAAGGTTGATGTCGGGGTTCTTCAAATTCCCAGAAGAGGCTAGACTGCCTGATTGATAAAAAAAAACAAAAAAAAGTTTGTCACTTAATCCATTTTGATTGACATCTTGCAAATTTGTATGAAAATTATTCCGCTTTGAACAAAAACGCGCTCGCTTATTTAATGCTGTTGAAACTTTATTGTAATTATACCGTTATTCAAAATTAAAAAAAAAATCAAAATTCATAATCATTTATTCAGTTTAGGCTACAAACAGCTCTTATGAACGTCATTATGCCATCGGTTCGTAAGTCTACTCTGGGCGGGAGACCTTGTACTGAGAAGAACCGACATCATCATCATCATCGGCCTATCTTAGTCCACTGCTGGACATAGGCGCCAATGCGACATGGCGCAATGAGCGCCATAGCGCCCTATCCTCAGCTTGACGCATCCAGCATCTGCCTGCAGTTTTTCGCAATTCATCATCCCACCTGGCCGGAGGTCGTCCTACACTACGTTTACCGAGTCGTGGTCTCCGCTCAAGAACACGTTTACCCCAGCGGTTGTCGGTTCTTCGCCAGATATGACCGGCCCACTGCCACTTCAACTTGCTAATTATTAGAGCTATGTCAATGACTTTGGTTCTCTGTCGGATGTATTCGTTACGAATCCTATCTTTCAGAGAAACTCCGAGCATAGCTCTTTCCATAGCTCGCTGAGCGTCTTTAAGTGACTTTAAACTGGTGGATCAGGGGGTCGACCGCCTAACACTCTCGCTTTCGATCGCTTTGAAGGCGAGGCGAGGAGGAGGCGTCATCTTGTCATTTCGAAAGCAATATGAAAGCAATATCAAAAGCTATAGGCTATAGGTTTCGATATTATTCGATATTATATTAGAAAGCGAGGCGAGGGCCTCGCTTTCAAAGCGATCGAAAGCGAGAGTGTTAGGCGGTTGGGGGGCTGTCCTACCGTGAGTGTCCACGTCTCAGCTCCGTAGGTCATGACGGGTTTGATAGCATTGCGGTATGGATGACGAGAAGACTCGGCGTAGTTTTCCAAACGCTGCCCAGCCCAACTGGATCCTCCTCTTGGCCTCCCTCTCAAAATTGTTTTTACCTAATTGCAGAATCTACCCGAGGTGGGTGTATTCGGAAACGATTTCAAGAAGGTGACCATGTACGACGACCGGTATTGGATCAATGTGGCCATTGATTGGTTTTATCCAAATTCATGCCAAGACCGATGCGTCGCGAGGCTGAAGCTAAAAATACAAAAATACAACAAAATAAAAAATATCTAAGTTTGCAAAAATTACATCAGATATCTACCAATTTCAATTTTCACAATGTCATACAGAGTACTGTATGACGTTTTATATGATATTTTATTCTTAATTTTGACTTCTATTAGTAAATAGAAGTCAAAATTGTCTAAGAAAAACAAAGTATACGAGTATAATAATAATAAAAAAAAAGATAAGTAAGCAAGAGCAGACCTGCTTCCATAGGAGGCACCCGTTCACGAGTATGACATATGAATCAGCCATCGCTTCATTCAACCATATCTTAGGGAAGATGATAAACCATGAACTTTGGATGCAGTTTTAACACTGTTTGAGGCGGTTTTGATTGAAAATTAGTTGAGATTCAGCGGGCCCAAAACCTCCGGACTGTAAAAAAAGTATGAAGATGCGTATTTATACCGTTTTGTTGGCCAGCTCCTCAAATTATTTTTTAGAGCACTCTTCTATTCTTCTATCACAAATTTATAATTTTAACATTGTGAAAAAACAGGCAAATTTATTTTGTGCTCAGTATTTACTCAATAAAAGGTACATAATATTATATTTAGTGACGTACAATCACAATTATCCGCAACGTTACAATGTATTAATCAACGTGCAATTAATTGATATTGTTCAAATGGCGAGTGACGACTTTATTGTTCACAATGAAAATGCTATTTCGTTTCTATATAATTTTGTCAATATTTGTATAATTATTACAATTGTAAAAATTATGTACATGATAATCCATTGTTACGTGCGTCACTGAAGTCTAGCTGGCTGAGTATAAAAAGGAAGAAGATTTTGGTACTATCATCAGTTCGGTTCCTACTCTCGGAAAGATGAGAGCTATAGCCTTCGTGATCCTGTGCTGCGCTCTGCAGGTGAGTAAAACAATTATATCAACCTAAATCTTTCTTTACATCTAGTCAAGCTATCAGCAGAACTATAGCGTTATGTTATCAAATTTGGGGTGTTTCATCTGTAAAAATGAATCTATTTAATTCAGCTTCAGTGCAGCAATTAGCACTTAAAAATAAAAAGTAAAATTTATCAGCAGAAGTAATAAAACTTCGGTTCATAGTACCTAGTATGCACCAATCTATATTGTGAAGTAAATTCGAGATCTATAATATTCGCGAATGCCAATCTTTCTGGTCATCTTTCCTTAAAGAACTTTGACATGCAAAGTTTGTACTGTAATTTGCAGTACTTGTAATGAATTTATTATGACGGTTTTAGAAAATTGATATATAAAACTGGCACTCAGCACTCTGAAATGAAATTTTATATTATAATATATTGTAAAAAAATTTTCTTAAGATATATATTTAATAAAGAGAATAATAATAATAGCCCCAATCACCGGTAACTTGGACCCTGGTCCCGATGCCGGCGGACCCCTATTTTTTAATATTTTTAAATGTTTTATTTATTTTGTTTTTAAAAAATATTTAAAAATGTAAATTTATATAAATGTGAGAAAAAATAAATAAAGAGGTAAAAATAATAATTCATTTATTCAGGTAACTTAAGCCCATACAAATTATAATAAAGTATCACATTAACAAAATAAAATAAAAATCGGAAAAATATTTAAATTAAAATTTAAAATTAAATCAAAATAGAAATTCAAAAATAAATTAAAATCGTTAAATCTAAATTCAATAAAATAATTAATAAAATGTCACAGAGATTAAAAATATGAATGCTTAAAATAATGAATCAATAATATTAATATTAATTGATTCATTATGGTTCGAAACGTCAGAAAAAAAATTAAAGTAAATTAATGAGTCCAATGACGAGAGCGATTCTTAAAAGTAGTTTTATTTCTATTTGTCACAAAACATATTTATTGTCATGATATAAAATAGCTAAGTACCCAGTAAACACTAAATATAATCTTGATTGTAATTAATTAATACAATACAAATAATATCAATGCAATAATAAAGTTATTTAAATACTGTACAAATTTAAAGCTGTACAAATAAACAGAGAATAGGCTTGGTATACATATTCCGTGTTTTGTTCCCGTCATGTAAATTTCCTATTTTCAGATTAGAATAAAAAAGACAAAATACGGAATAACAATTCGAGCTTATACTCTGTTTATTTGTTAGGCTCCTGTTTAATTTATTTTAATTAAAATGAAATTAAAAATAAATTTAAAAATGAGTTGTTTTAAAAAGAAAATTTTTGTTTTGGCAGTATATTGCTGCAGATTCAGTAGCAGACAGTTTTTCGAGGATTGAAAAAGGATTCCATGAACTGGGAGAAACAACAACCGATGAATTTGATGTCGACCAAAATGGGACAGTAATCGAACGATCGACGACGCGAAAGAAATTCGAAAGAGACTCTGCTAAACCAACGCAAAATATATCAGGCGAAGAAAAGATAGTACGAACCTTCGTCATTGAGACTGATGCCTACGGTCACGAAACGATCTACGAAGAAGATGTTGTAATTAAAAAGGTTCCAGGAAGCTCAGCACACAGTGCAGCTTCCGCATCAAGTGCATCAAGATCAACTTCACCTGCATCAAGAAGACCAGTTCGACCATACGGACCAGGATCTGCTGCTTCCACTGGAGCTGCTGCCTCATCTGCCGCTCAAGGACCAGTTGTTGTCATTGAAGAAAATGGATCATCTGCTGCTGCTGCTGCTGCTTCATCAGCTGGACAACAAGAAGCATATGGACCAGGAAGTTTTTACGGACCATACGGACCAAATGGCCCATACGGACCAGGATCTGCTGCTTCAGCCGAAGCTGCTGCCTCATCTAGATCACAAGAACTCAACAGAAACAACGGTGCAGGATCTGCTGCTTCTGCCGCTGCGGCTGCCGCTTCATCTGCTGCTCAAGGACCAGTTGTTGTCATTAAAGAAAATGGATCATCTGCCGCCACCGCTGCTGCTGCTGCTGCTGCTGCTGCTGCATCATCAGCTGAACAACGAAGAGCTTATGGACCAGGAGGCCTTTACGGACCATACGGACCATATGGCCCATACGGACCAGAATCTGCTGCTTCCGCTGGAGCTGCTGCCTCATCTGGATCACAGGGACTAAACGGAGCCAATGGTGCAGGATCTGCTGCTTCAGCCGGAGCTGCTGCTTCATCTGGCTCACAAGGACTTAACGAAGCCAATGGTGCAGGATCTGCTGCTTCTGCCGCTGCGGCTGCCGCTTCATCTGCTGCTCAGGGACCAGTTGTTGTCATTGAAGAAAATGGATCATCTGCCGCCGCCGCTGCTGCTGCTGCTGCTGCTGTATCATCAGCTGAACAACGAAGAGCTTATGGACCAGGAGGCCTTTACGGACCATACGGACCATATGGCCCATACGGACCAGGATCTGCTGCTTCCGCTGGAGCAGCCGCCTCATCTGGATCACAGGGACTAAACGGAGCCAATGGTGCAGGATCTGCTGCTTCAGCCGGAGCTGCTGCTTCATCTGGCTCACAAAGACTTAACGAAGCCAATGGTGCAGGATCTGCTGCTTCTGCCGCTGCGGCTGCCGCTTCATCTGCTGCTCAGGGACCAGTTGTTGTCATTGAAGAAAATGGATCTTCTGCCGCCGCCGCCGCTGCTGCTGCTGCTGCTGCATCATCAGCTGAACAACGAAGAGCTTATGGACCAGGAGGCCTTCACGGACCATACGGACCATATGGCCCATACGGACCAGGATCTGCTGCTTCCGCTGGAGCAGCCGCCTCATCTGGATCACAGGGACTAAACGGAGCCAATGGTGCAGGATCTGCTGCTTCAGCCGGAGCTGCTGCTTCATCTGGTTCACAAGGACTTAACGGAGCCAATGGTGCAGGATCTGCTGCTTCTGCCGCTGCAGCTGCCGCTTCATCTGCTGCTCGGGGACCAGTTGTTGTCATTGAAGAAAATGGATCATCTGCCGCCGCTGCTGCTGCCGCTGCTGCTGCTGCTTCATCAGCTGGACAACGAGGAGCTTATGGACCAAGAGAACTTTACGGACCATACAGACCATACGGGCAAGGATCTGCTGCTTCCGCTGGAACAGCCGCCTCATCTGGATCACAAGGAGTTTACGAAGGCAACGGTGCGGGACCTGCTGCTTCTGCCGCTGCGGCTGCCGCTTCATCTGCTGCTCAGGGACCAGTTGTTGTCATTGAAGAAAATGGATCATCTGCCGCCGCCGCTGCTGCTGCTGCTGCTGCTGCATCATCAGCTGAACAACGAAGAGCTTATGGACCAGGAGGCCTTTACGGACCATACGGACCATATGGCCCATACGGACCAGGATCTGCTGCTTCCGCTGGAGCAGCCGCCTCATCTGGATCACAAGGACTTAACCGAGCCAATGGTGCAGGATCTGCTGCTTCAGCCGGTTCTACTGCTTCATCTGGCTCACAAGGACTAAACGGAGCCAATGGTGCAGGATCTGCTGCTTCTGCCGCTGCGGCTGCCGCTTCATCTGCTGCTCAGGGACCAGTTGTTGTCATTGAAGAAAATGGATCATCTGCCGCTGCTGCTGCTGCTGCTGCTGCTGCTTCATCATCAGCTGGACAACAAAGTGCTTATGGACCAGGAGGCCTTTACGGACCATACGGGCCATACGGCCCATACGGACCAGGATCTGCTGCTTCCGCTGCAGCTGCTGCCTCATCTGGATCACAAGGACTTAATGGAGCTAACGGTGCAGGATCTGCTGCTTCAGCCGGAAGTGCTGCTTCATCTGGATCACAAGGACTTTACGGAGCCAACGGTGCAGGATCTGCTGCTTCTGCCGCTGCGGCTGCCGCTTCATCTGCTGCTCAGGGACCAGTTGTTGTCATTGAAGAAAATGGATCATCTGCCGCTGCTGCTGCTGCTGCTGCTGCATCATCAGCCGGACAACGAGGAGCATATGGACCAGGCGGTCTTTGGGGAGAAAATGAATCATCTGCCGCTGCTGCCGCTGCTGCTGCTGCTTCATCAGCCGGACAACAAGGAACTTATGGACCAGGAGGTCTTTACGGACCATACGGACCATACGGACAAGGATCTGCTGCTTCCTCTGGAGCTGCTGCTTCATCTGGCTCACAAGGACTTAACGGAGCCAATGGTGCAGGATCTGCTGCTTCTGCTGCTGCGGCTGCCGCTTCATCTGCTGCTCAGGGACCAGTTGTTGTCATTGAAGAAAATGGATCATCTGCCGCCGCCGCTGCTGCTGCTGCTGCTGCTGCTGCATCATCAGCTGAACAACGAAAAGCTTATGGACCAGGAGGCCTTTACGGACCATACGGACCATATGGCCCATACGGACCAGGATCTGCTGCTTCCGCTGGAGCTGCTGCCTCATCTGGATCACAGGGACTAAACGGAGCCAATGGTGCAGGATCTGCTGCTTCAGCCGGAGCTGCTGCTTTATCTGGTTCACAAGGACTTAACGGAGCCAATGGTGCAGGATCTGCTGCTTCTGCCGCTGCGGCTGCCGCTTCATCTGCTGCTCAGGGACCAGTTGTTGTCATTGAAGAAAATGGATCATCTGCCGCCGCTGCTGCTGCCGCTGCTGCTGCTGCTTCATCAGCCGGAAAACAAGGAGCTTATGGACCAGGAGGTTATTACGGACCATACGGACCATACGGACAAGGATCTGCTGCTTCCTCTGGAGCTGCTGCTTCATCTGGCTCACAAGCACTTAACGGAGACAATGGTGCAGGATCTGCTGCTTCTGCCGCTGCGGCTGCCGCTTCATCTGCTGCTCAGGGACCAGTTGTTGTCATTGAAGAAAATGGATCATCCGCCGCTTCCGCTGCTGCTGCTGCTGCTGCTTCATCATCAGCTGGACAACAAGGTGCTTATGGACCAGGAGGCTTTTACGGACCATACGGGCCATACGGCCCATACGGACCAGGATCTGCTGCTTCCGCTGCAGCTGCTGCCTCATCTAGATCACAAGGACTGTATGGAGCTAACGGTGCAGGATCTGCTGCTTCAGCCGGAAGTGCTGCTTCATCTGGATCACAAGGACTTTACGGAGCCAACGGTGCAGGATCTGCTGCTTCTGCCGCTGCGGCTGCCGCTTCATCTGCTGCTCAGGGACCAGTTGTTGTCATTGAAGAAAATGGATCATCTGCCGCTGCTGCTGCTGCTGCTGCATCATCAGCCGGACAACGAGGAGCATATGGACCAGGCGGTCTTTGGAGAGAAAATGAATCATCTGCCGCTGCTGCCGCTGCTGCTGCTGCTTCATCAGCCGGACAACAAGGAACTTATGGACCAGGAGGTTTTTACGGACCATACGGACCATACGGACAAGGATCTGCTGCTTCCTCTGGAGCTGCTGCTTCATCTGGCTCACAAGGACTTAACGGAGCCAATGGTGCAGGATCTGCTGCTTCTGCTGCTGCGGCTGCCGCTTCATCTGCTGCTCAGGGACCAGTTGTTGTCATTGAAGAAAATGGATCATCTGCCGCCGCCGCTGCTGCTGCTGCTGCTGCTGCTGCATCATCAGCTGAACAACGAAGAGCTTATAGACCAGTAGGCTTTTACGGACCATACGGACCATATGGCCCATACGGACCAGGATCTGCTGCTTCCGCTGGAGCTGCTGCCTCATCTGGATCACAGGGACTAAACGGAGCCAATGGTGCAGGATCTGCTGCTTCAGCCGGAGCTGCTGCTTCATCTGGTTCACAAGGACTTAACGGAGCCAATGGTGCAGGATCTGCTGCTTCTGCCGCTGCGGCTGCCGCTTCATCTGCAGCTCAGGGACCAGTTGTTGTCATTGAAGAAAATGGATCATCTGCCGCCGCTGCTGCTGCCGCTGCTGTTGCTGCTTCATCAGCCGGACAACAAGGAGCTTATGGACCAGGAGGTTATTACGGACCATACGGACCATACGGACAAGGATCTGCTGCTTCCTCTGGAGCTGCTGCTTCATCTGGCTCACAAGGACTTAACGGAGACAATGGTGCAGGATCTGCTGCTTCTGCCGCTGCGGCTGCCGCTTCATCTGCTGCTCAGGGACCAGTTGTTGTCATTGAAGAAAATGGATCATCCGCCGCTTCCGCTGCTGCTGCTGCTGCTGCTTCATCATCAGCTGGACAACAAGGTGCTTATGGACCAGAAGGCCTTTACGGACCATACGGGCCATACGGCCCATACGGACCAGGATCTGCTGCTTCCGCTGCAGCTGCTGCCTCATCTGGATCACAAGGACTGTATGGAGCTAACGGTGCAGGATCTGCTGCTTCAGCCGGAAGTGCTGCTTCATCTGGATCACAAGGACTTTACGGAGCCAACGTTGCAGGATCTGCTGCTTCTGCCGCTGCGGCTGCCGCTTCATCTGCTGCTCAGGGACCAGTTGTTGTCATTGAAGAAAATGGATCATCTGCCGCTGCTGCTGCTGCTGCTGCATCATCAGCCGGACAACGAGGAGCATATGGACCAGGCGGCCTTTGGGGAGAAAGTGAATCATCTGCCGCTGCTGCCGCTGCTGCTGCTGCTTCATCAGCCGGACAACAAGGAGCTTATGGACCAGGAGGTCTTTACGGACCATACGGACCATACGGACAAGGTTCTGCTGCTTCAGCCGGAGCTGCTGCTTCATCTGGATCACAAGGACTTAACGGAGCCAAAAGTGCAGGATCTGCTGCTTCTGCCGCTGCGGCTGCCGCTTCATCTGCTGCTCAGGGACCAGTTGTTGTCATTGAAGAAAATGGATCATCTGCCGCTGCTGCTGCTGCTGCTGCATCATCAGCCGGACAACGAGGAGCATATGGACCAGGCGGCCTTTGGGGAGAAAGTGAATCATCTGCCGCTGCTGCCGCTGCTGCTGCTGCTTCATCAGCCGGACAACAAGGAGCTTATGGACCAGGAGGTCTTTACGGACCATACGGACCATACGGACAAGGTTCTGCTGCTTCAGCCGGAGCTGCTGCTTCATCTGGATCACAAGGACTTAACGGAGCCAAAAGTGCAGGATCTGCTGCTTCTGCCGCTGCGGCTGCCGCTTCATCTGCTGCTCAGGGACCAGTTGTTGTCATTGAAGAAAATGGATCATCTGCCGCCGCCGCTGCTGCTGCTGCTGCTGCTGCATCATCAGCTGAACAACGAAGAGCTTATGGACCAGGAGGCCTTTACGGACCATACGGACCATATGGCCCATACGGACCAGGATCTGCTGCTTCCGCTGGAGCAGCCGCCTCATCTGGATCACAGGGACTTAACGGAGCCAATGGTGCAGGATCTGCTGCTTCAGCCGGAGCTGCTGCTTCATCTGGCTCACAAGGAGTTTACGGAGGCAACGGTGCAGGATCTGCTGCTTCTGCCGCTGCGGCTGCCGCTTCATCTGCTGCTCAGGGACCAGTTGTTGTCATTGAAGAAAATGGATCATCTGCCGCCGCCGCTGCTGCTGCTGCTGCTGCTTCATCATCAGCTGGACAACAAGGTGCTTATGGACCAGGAGGCCTTTACGGACCATACGGGCCATACGGCCCATACGGACCAGGTTCTGCTGCTTCCGCTGCAGCTGCTGCCTCATCTGGATCACAAGGACTTAATGGAGCTAACGGTGCAGGATCTGCTGCTTTAACCGGAAGTGCTGCTTCATCTGGATCACAAGGACTTTACGGAGCCAACGGTGCAGGATCTGCTGCTTCTGCCGCTGCGGCTGCCGCTTCATCTGCTGCTCAGGGACCAGGTGTTGTCATTGAAGAAAATGGATCATCTGCCGCTGCTGCTGCTGCTGCTGCATCATCAGCCGGACAACGAGGAGCATATGGACCAGGCGGCCTTTGGGGAGAAAATGAATCATCTGCCGCTGCTGCCGCTGCTGCTGCTGCTTCATCAGCCGGACAACAAGAAGCTTATGGACCAGGAGGTCTTTACGGACCATACGGACCATACGGACAAGGTTCTGCTGCTTCAGCCGGAGCTGCTGCTTCATCTGGCTCACAAGGACTTAACGGAGCCAATGGTGCAGGATCTGCTGCTTCTGCTGCTGCGGCTGCCGCTTCATCTGCTGCTCAGGGACCAGTTGTTGTCATTGAAGAAAATGGATCATCTGCTGCTGCTGCTGCTGCTGCTGCATCATCAGCCGGACAACGAGGAGCATATGGACCAGGCGGCCTTTGGGGAGAAAATGAATCATCTGCCGCTGCTGCCGCTGCTGCTGCTGCTTCATCAGCCGGACAACAAGGAGCTTATGGACCAGGAGGTCTTTACGGACCATACGGACCATACGGACAAGGTTCTGCTGCTTCAGCCGGAGCTGCTGCTTCATCTGGCTCTCGAGGACTTAACGGAGCCAATGGTGCAGGATCTGCTGCTTCTGCCGCTGCGGCTGCCGCTTCATCTGCTGCTCAGGGACCAGTTGTTGTCATTGAAGAAAATGGATCATCTGCCGCCGCCGCTGCTGCCGCTGCTGCTGCTGCTTCATCAGCCGGACAACAAGGAGCTTATGGACCAGGAGGTTATTACGGACCATACGGACCATACGGACAAGGATCTGCTGCTTCCTCTGGAGCTGCTGCTTCATCTGGCTCACAAGGACTTAACGGAGCCAATGGTGCAGGATCTGCTGCTTCTGCCGCTGCGGCTGCCGCTTCATCTGCTGCTCAGGGACCAGTTGTTGTCATTGAAGAAAATGGATCATCTGCCGCCGCCGCTGCTGCTGCTGCTGCTGCTGCATCATCAGCTGAACAACGAAGAGCTTATGGACCAGGAGGCCTTTACGGACCATACGGACCATATGGCCCATACGGACCAGGATCTGCTGCTTCCGCTGGAGCAGCCGCCTCATCTGGATCACAGGGACTTAACGGAGCCAATGGTGCAGGATCTGCTGCTTCAGCCGGAGCTGCTGCTTCATCTGGCTCACAAGGAGTTTACGGAGGCAACGGTGCAGGATCTGCTGCTTCTGCCGCTGCGGCTGCCGCTTCATCTGCTGCTCAGGGACCAGTTGTTGTCATTGAAGAAAATGGATCATCTGCCGCCGCCGCTGCTGCTGCTGCTGCTGCTTCATCATCAGCTGGACAACAAGGTGCTTATGGACCAGGAGGCCTTTACGGACCATACGGGCCATACGGCCCATACGGACCAGGTTCTGCTGCTTCCGCTGCAGCTGCTGCCTCATCTGGATCACAAGGACTTAATGGAGCTAACGGTGCAGGATCTGCTGCTTCAGCCGGAAGTGCTGCTTCATCTGGATCACAAGGACTTTACGGAGCCAACGGTGCAGGATCTGCTGCTTCTGCCGCTGCGGCTGCCGCTTCATCTGCTGCTCAGGGACCAGTTGTTGTCATTGAAGAAAATGGATCATCTGCCGCTGCTGCTGCTGCTGCTGCATCATCAGCCGGACAACGAGGAGCATATGGACCAGGCGGCCTTTGGGGAGAAAATGAATCATCTGCCGCTGCTGCCGCTGCTGCTGCTGCTTCATCAGCCGGACAACAAGGAGCTTATGGACCAGGAGGTCTTTACGGACCATACGGACCATACGGACAAGGTTCTGCTGCTTCAGCCGGAGCTGCTGCTTCATCTGGCTCACAAGGACTTAACGGAGCCAATGGTGCAGGATCTGCTGCTTCGGCCGCTGCGGCTGCCGCTTCATCTGCTGCTCAGGGACCAGTTGTTGTCATTGAAGAAAATGGATCATCTGCTGCTGCTGCTGCTGCTGCTGCATCATCAGCCGGACAACGAGGAGCATATGGACCAGGCGGCCTTTGGGGAGAAAATGAATCATCTGCCGCTGCTGCCGCTGCTGCTGCTGCTTCATCAGCCGGACAACAAGGAGCTTATGGACCAGGAGGTCTTTACGGACCATACGGACCATACGGACAAGGTTCTGCTGCTTCAGCCGGAGCTGCTGCTTCATCTGGCTCTCGAGGACTTAACGGAGCCAATGGTGCAGGATCTGCTGCTTCTGCCGCTGCGGCTGCCGCTTCATCTGCTGCTCAGGGACCAGTTGTTGTCATTGAAGAAAATGGATCATCTGCCGCCGCCGCTGCTGCCGCTGCTGCTGCTGCTTCATCAGCCGGACAACAAGGAGCTTATGGACCAGGAGGTTATTACGGACCATACGGACCATACGGACAAGGATCTGCTGCTTCCTCTGGAGCTGCTGCTTCATCTGGCTCACAAGGACTTAACGGAGCCAATGGTGCAGGATCTGCTGCTTCTGCCGCTGCGGCTGCCGCTTCATCTGCTGCTCAGGGACCAGTTGTTGTCATTGAAGAAAATGGATCATCTGCCGCCGCCGCTGCTGCTGCTGCTGCTGCTGCATCATCAGCTGAACAACGAAGAGCTTATGGACCAGGAGGCCTTTACGGACCATACGGACCATATGGCCCATACGGACCAGGATCTGCTGCTTCCGCTGGAGCAGCCGCCTCATCTGGATCACAGGGACTTAACGGAGCCAATGGTGCAGGATCTGCTGCTTCAGCCGGAGCTGCTGCTTCATCTGGCTCACAAGGAGTTTACGGAGGCAACGGTGCAGGATCTGCTGCTTCTGCCGCTGCGGCTGCCGCTTCATCTGCTGCTCAGGGACCAGTTGTTGTCATTGAAGAAAATGGATCATCTGCCGCCGCCGCTGCTGCTGCTGCTGCTGCTTCATCATCAGCTGGACAACAAGGTGCTTATGGACCAGGAGGCCTTTACGGACCATACGGGCCATACGGCCCATACGGACCAGGTTCTGCTGCTTCCGCTGCAGCTGCTGCCTCATCTGGATCACAAGGACTTAATGGAGCTAACGGTGCAGGATCTGCTGCTTCAGCCGGAAGTGCTGCTTCATCTGGATCACAAGGACTTTACGGAGCCAACGGTGCAGGATCTGCTGCTTCTGCCGCTGCGGCTGCCGCTTCATCTGCTGCTCAGGGACCAGTTGTTGTCATTGAAGAAAATGGATCATCTGCCGCTGCTGCTGCTGCTGCTGCATCATCAGCCGGACAACGAGGAGCATATGGACCAGGCGGCCTTTGGGGAGAAAATGAATCATCTGCCGCTGCTGCCGCTGCTGCTGCTGCTTCATCAGCCGGACAACAAGGAGCTTATGGACCAGGAGGTCTTTACGGACCATACGGACCATACGGACAAGGTTCTGCTGCTTCAGCCGGAGCTGCTGCTTCATCTGGCTCACAAGGACTTAACGGAGCCAATGGTGCAGGATCTGCTGCTTCGGCCGCTGCGGCTGCCGCTTCATCTGCTGCTCAGGGACCAGTTGTTGTCATTGAAGAAAATGGATCATCTGCTGCTGCTGCTGCTGCTGCTGCATCATCAGCCGGACAACGAGGAGCATATGGACCAGGCGGCCTTTGGGGAGAAAATGAATCATCTGCCGCTGCTGCCGCTGCTGCTGCTGCTTCATCAGCCGGACAACAAGGAGCTTATGGACCAGGAGGTCTTTACGGACCATACGGACCATACGGACAAGGTTCTGCTGCTTCAGCCGGAGCTGCTGCTTCATCTGGCTCTCGAGGACTTAACGGAGCCAATGGTGCAGGATCTGCTGCTTCTGCCGCTGCGGCTGCCGCTTCATCTGCTGCTCAGGGACCAGTTGTTGTCATTGAAGAAAATGGATCATCTGCCGCCGCCGCTGCTGCCGCTGCTGCTGCTGCTTCATCAGCCGGACAACAAGGAGCTTATGGACCAGGAGGTTATTACGGACCATACGGACCATACGGACAAGGATCTGCTGCTTCCTCTGGAGCTGCTGCTTCATCTGGCTCACAAGGACTTAACGGAGCCAATGGTGCAGGATCTGCTGCTTCTGCCGCTGCGGCTGCCGCTTCATCTGCTGCTCAGGGACCAGTTGTTGTCATTGAAGAAAATGGATCATCTGCCGCCGCCGCTGCTGCTGCTGCTGCTGCTTCATCATCAGCTGGACAACAAGGTGCTTATGGACCAGGAGGCATTTACGGACCATACGGGCCATACGGCCCATACGGACCAGGATCTGCTGCTTCCGCTGGAGCAGCCGCCTCATCTAGATCACAGGGACTTAACGGAGCCAATGGTGCAGGATCTGCTGCTTCAGCCGGAGCTGCTGCTTCATCTGGCTCACAAGGAGTTTACGGAGGCAACGGTGCAGGATCTGCTGCTTCTGCCGCTGCGGCTGCCGCTTCATCTGCTGCTCAAGGACCAGTTGTTGTCATTGAAGAAAATGGATCATCTGCCGCCGCCGCTGCTGCTGCTGCTGCTGCTTCATCATCAGCTGGACAACAAGGTGCTTATGGACCAGGAGGCCTTTACGGACCATACGGGCCATACGGCCCATACGGACCAGGGTCTGCTGCTTCCGCTGCAGCTGCTGCCTCATCTGGATCACAAGGACTTAATGGAGCTAACGGTGCAGGATCTGCTGCTTCAGCCGGATTTGCTGCTTCATCTGGATCACAAGGACTTTACGGAGCCAACGGTGCAGGATCTGCTGCTTCTGCCGCTGCGGCTGCCGCTTCATCTGCTGCTCAGGGACCAGTTGTTGTCATTGAAGAAAATGGATCATCTGCCGCCGCCGCTGCTGCTGCTGCTGCTGCTTCATCATCAGCTGGACAACAAAGTGCTTATGGACCAGGAGGCCTTTACGGACCATACGGGCCATACGGCCCATACGGACCAGGATCTGCTGCTTCCGCTGCAGCTGCTGCCTCATCTGGATCACAAGGACTTAATGGAGCTAACGGTGCAGGATCTGCTGCTTCAGCCGGAGCTGCTGCTTCATCTGGCTCACAAGGAGTTTACGGAGGCAACGGTGCAGGATCTGCTGCTTCTGCCGCTGCGGCTGCCGCTTCATCTGCTGCTCAGGGACCAGTTGTTGTCATTGAAGAAAATGGATCATCTGCCGCTGCTGCTGCTGCTGCTGCATCATCAGCCGGACAACGAGGAGCATATGGACCAGGCGGCCTTTGGGGAGAAAATGAATCATCTGCCGCTGCTGCCGCTGCTGCTGCTGCTTCATCAGCCGGACAACGAGGAGCTTATGGACCAGGAGGTCTTTACGGACCATACGGACCATACGGACAAGGTTCTGCTGCTTCAGCCGGAGCTGCTGCTTCATCTGGCTCACAAGGACTTAACGGAGCCAATGGTGCAGGATCTGCTGCTTCTGCCGCTGCGGCTGCCGCTTCATCTGCTGCTCAGGGACCAGTTGTTGTCATTGAAGAAAATGGATCATCTGCTGCTGCTGCTGCTGCTGCTGCATCAGCAGCCGGACAACGAGGAGCATATGGACCAGGCGGCCTTTGGGGAGAAAATGAATCATCTGCCGCTGCTGCCGCTGCTGCCGCTGCTGCTGCTGCTTCATCAGCCGGACAACAAGGAGCTTATGGACCAGGAGGTCTTTACGGACCATACGGACCATACGGACAAGGTTCTGCTGCTTCAGCTGGAGCTGCTGCTTCATCTGGCTCTCGAGGACTTAACGGAGCCAATGGTGCAGGATCTGCTGCTTCTGCCGCTGCGGCTGCCGCTTCATCTGCTGCTCAGGGACCAGTTGTTGTCATTGAAGAAAATGGATCATCTGCCGCCGCCGCTGCTGCCGCTGCTGCTGCTGCTTCATCAGCCGGACAACAAGGAGCTTATGGACCAGGAGGTTATTACGGACCATACGGACCATACGGACAAGGTTCTGCTGCTTCAGCCGGAGCTGCTGCTTCATCTGGCTCACAAGGACTTAACGGAGACAATGGTGCAGGATCTGCTGCTTCTGCCGCTGCGGCTGCCGCTTCATCTGCTGCTCAGGGACCAGTTGTTGTCATTGAAGAAAATGGATCATCTGCCGCCGCCGCTGCTGCTGCTGCTGCTGCTTCATCATCAGCTGGACAACAAGGTGCTTATGGACCAGGAGGCATTTACGGACCATACGGGCCATACGGCCCATACGGACCAGGATCTGCTGCTTCCGCTGGAGCAGCCGCCTCATCTGGATCACAGGGACTTAACGGAGCCAATAGTGCAGGATCTGCTGCTTCTGCCGCTGCTGCCGCCGCTTCATCTGCTGCTCAGGGACCAGTTGTTGTCATTGAAGAAAATGGATCATCTGCCGCCGCCGCTGCTGCTGCTGCTGCTGCTGCTGCATCATCAGCTAAACAACGAAGAGCTTATGGACCAGGAGGCCTTAACGGACCATACGGACCATATGGTCCATACGGACCAGGATCTGCTGCTTCCGCTGGAGCAGCCGCCTCATCTGGATCACAGGGACTTAACGGAGCCAATAGTGCAGGATCTGCTGCTTCAGCCGGAGCTGCTGCTTCATCTGGCTCACAAGGAGTTTACGGAGACAACGGTGCAGGATCTGCTGCTTCTGCCGCTGCGGCTGCCGCTTCATCTGCTGCTCAGGGACCAGTTGTTGTCATTGAAGAAAATGGATCATCTGCCGCCGCCGCTGCTGCTGCTGCTGCTGCTTCATCATCAGCTGGACAACAAGGTGCTTATGGACCAGGAGGCCCTTACGGACCATACGGGCCATACGGCCCATACGGACCAGGATCTGCTGCTTCCGCTGCAGCTGCTGCCTCATCTGGATCACAAGGACTTAATGGAGCTAACGGTGCAGGATCTGCTGCTTCAGCCGGAAGTGCTGCTTCATCTGGATCACAAGGACTTTACGGAGCCAACGGTGCAGGATCTGCTGCTTCTGCCGCTGCGGCTGCCGCTTCATCTGCTGCTCAGGGACCAGTTGTTGTCATTGAAGAAAATGGATCATCTGCCGCTGCTGCTGCTGCTGCTGCATCATCAGCCGGACAACGAGGAGCATATGGACCAGGCGGCCTTTGGGGAGAAAATGAATCATCTGCCGCTGCTGCCGCTGCTGCTGCTGCTTCATCAGCCGGACAACAAGGAGCTTATGGACCAGGAGGTCTTTACGGACCATACGGACCATACGGACAAGGTTCTGCTGCTTCAGCCGGAGCTGCTGCTTCATCTGGCTCACAAGGACTTAACGGAGCCAATGGTGCAGGATCTGCTGCTTCTGCCGCTGCGGCTGCCGCTTCATCTGCTGCTCAGGGACCAGTTGTTGTCATTGAAGAAAATGGATCATCTGCCGCCGCCGCTGCTGCTGCTGCTGCTGCTGCATCATCAGCTGAACAACGAAGAGCTTATGGACCAGGAGGCCTTTACGGACCATACGGGCCATACGGCCCATACGGACCAGGGTCTGCTGCTTCCGCTGCAGCTGCTGCCTCATCTGGATCACAAGGACTTAATGGAGCTAACGGTGCAGGATCTGCTGCTTCAGCCGGAAGTGCTGCTTCATCTGGATCACAAGGACTTTACGGAGCCAACGGTGCAGGATCTGCTGCTTCTGCCGCTGCGGCTGCCGCTTCATCTGCTGCTCAGGGACCAGTTGTTGTCATTGAAGAAAATGGATCATCTGCCGCCGCCGCTGCTGCTGCTGCTGCTGCTTCATCATCAGCTGGACAACAAAGTGCTTATGGACCAGGAGGCCTTTACGGACCATACGGGCCATACGGCCCATACGGACCAGGATCTGCTGCTTCCGCTGCAGCTGCTGCCTCATCTGGATCACAAGGACTTAATGGAGCTAACGGTGCAGGATCTGCTGCTTCAGCCGGAGCTGCTGCTTCATCTGGCTCACAAGGAGTTTACGGAGGCAACGGTGCAGGATCTGCTGCTTCTGCCGCTGCGGCTGCCGCTTCATCTGCTGCTCAGGGACCAGTTGTTGTCATTGAAGAAAATGGATCATCTGCCGCTGCTGCTGCTGCTGCTGCATCATCAGCCGGACAACGAGGAGCATATGGACCAGGCGGCCTTTGGGGAGAAAATGAATCATCTGCCGCTGCTGCCGCTGCTGCTGCTGCTTCATCAGCCGGACAACGAGGAGCTTATGGACCAGGAGGTCTTTACGGACCATACGGACCATACGGACAAGGTTCTGCTGCTTCAGCCGGAGCTGCTGCTTCATCTGGCTCACAAGGACTTAACGGAGCCAATGGTGCAGGATCTGCTGCTTCTGCCGCTGCGGCTGCCGCTTCATCTGCTGCTCAGGGACCAGTTGTTGTCATTGAAGAAAATGGATCATCTGCTGCTGCTGCTGCTGCTGCTGCATCAGCAGCCGGACAACGAGGAGCATATGGACCAGGCGGCCTTTGGGGAGAAAATGAATCATCTGCCGCTGCTGCCGCTGCTGCCGCTGCTGCTGCTGCTTCATCAGCCGGACAACAAGGAGCTTATGGACCAGGAGGTCTTTACGGACCATACGGACCATACGGACAAGGTTCTGCTGCTTCAGCTGGAGCTGCTGCTTCATCTGGCTCTCGAGGACTTAACGGAGCCAATGGTGCAGGATCTGCTGCTTCTGCCGCTGCGGCTGCCGCTTCATCTGCTGCTCAGGGACCAGTTGTTGTCATTGAAGAAAATGGATCATCTGCCGCCGCCGCTGCTGCCGCTGCTGCTGCTGCTTCATCAGCCGGACAACAAGGAGCTTATGGACCAGGAGGTTATTACGGACCATACGGACCATACGGACAAGGTTCTGCTGCTTCAGCCGGAGCTGCTGCTTCATCTGGCTCACAAGGACTTAACGGAGCCAATGGTGCAGGATCTGCTGCTTCTGCCGCTGCGGCTGCCGCTTCATCTGCTGCTCAGGGACCAGTTGTTGTCATTGAAGAAAATGGATCATCTGCCGCCGCCGCTGCTGCTGCTGCTGCTGCTTCATCATCAGCTGGACAACAAGGTGCTTATGGACCAGGAGGCATTTACGGACCATACGGGCCATACGGCCCATACGGACCAGGATCTGCTGCTTCCGCTGGAGCAGCCGCCTCATCTGGATCACAGGGACTTAACGGAGCCAATAGTGCAGGATCTGCTGCTTCTGCCGCTGCGGCTGCCGCTTCATCTGCTGCTCAGGGACCAGTTGTTGTCATTGAAGAAAATGGATCATCTGCCGCCGCCGCTGCTGCTGCTGCTGCTGCTGCTGCATCATCAGCTGAACAACGAAGAGCTTATGGACCAGGAGGCCTTTACGGACCATACGGACCATATGGTCCATACGGACCAGGATCTGCTGCTTCCGCTGGAGCAGCCGCCTCATCTGGATCACAGGGACTTAACGGAGCCAATAGTGCAGGATCTGCTGCTTCAGCCGGAGCTGCTGCTTCATCTGGCTCACAAGGAGTTTACGGAGACAACGGTGCAGGATCTGCTGCTTCTGCCGCTGCGGCTGCCGCTTCATCTGCTGCTCAGGGACCAGTTGTTGTCATTGAAGAAAATGGATCATCTGCCGCCGCCGCTGCTGCTGCTGCTGCTGCTTCATCATCAGCTGGACAACAAGGTGCTTATGGACCAGGAGGCCCTTACGGACCATACGGGCCATACGGCCCATACGGACCAGGATCTGCTGCTTCCGCTGCAGCTGCTGCCTCATCTGGATCACAAGGACTTAATGGAGCTAACGGTGCAGGATCTGCTGCTTCAGCCGGAAGTGCTGCTTCATCTGGATCACAAGGACTTTACGGAGCCAACGGTGCAGGATCTGCTGCTTCTGCCGCTGCGGCTGCCGCTTCATCTGCTGCTCAGGGACCAGTTGTTGTCATTGAAGAAAATGGATCATCTGCCGCTGCTGCTGCTGCTGCTGCATCATCAGCCGGACAACGAGGAGCATATGGACCAGGCGGCCTTTGGGGAGAAAATGAATCATCTGCCGCTGCTGCCGCTGCTGCTGCTGCTTCATCAGCCGGACAACAAGGAGCTTATGGACCAGGAGGTCTTTACGGACCATACGGACCATACGGACAAGGTTCTGCTGCTTCAGCCGGAGCTGCTGCTTCATCTGGCTCACAAGGACTTAACGGAGCCAATGGTGCAGGATCTGCTGCTTCTGCCGCTGCGGCTGCCGCTTCATCTGCTGCTCAGGGACCAGTTGTTGTCATTGAAGAAAATGGATCATCTGCCGCCGCCGCTGCTGCTGCTGCTGCTGCTGCTGCATCATCAGCTGAACAACGAAGAGCTTATGGACTAGGAGGCCTTTACGGACCATACGGACCATATGGTCCATACGGACCAGGATCTGCTGCTTCCGCTGGAGCAGCCGCCTCATCTGGATCACAGGGACTTAACGGAGCCAATAGTGCAGGATCTGCTGCTTCAGCCGGAGCTGCTGCTTCATCTGGCTCACAAGGAGTTTACGGAGACAACGGTGCAGGATCTGCTGCTTCTGCCGCTGCGGCTGCCGCTTCATCTGCTGCTCAGGGACCAGTTGTTGTCATTGAAGAAAATGGATCATCTGCCGCCGCCGCTGCTGCTGCTGCTGCTGCTTCATCATCAGCTGGACAACAAGGTGCTTATGGACCAGGAGGCCCTTACGGACCATACGGGCCATACGGCCCATACGGACCAGGATCTGCTGCTTCCGCTGCAGCTGCTGCCTCATCTGGATCACAAGGACTTAATGGAGCTAACGGTGCAGGATCTGCTGCTTCAGCCGGAAGTGCTGCTTCATCTGGATCACAAGGACTTTACGGAGCCAACGGTGCAGGAGCTGCTGCTTCTGCCGCTGCGGCTGCCGCTTCATCTGCTGCTCAGGGACCAGTTGTTGTCATTGAAGAAAATGGATCATCTGCCGCCGCCGCTGCTGCTGCTGCTGCTGCTGCATCATCAGCTGAACAACGAAGAGCTTATGGACCAGGAGGCCTTTACGGACCATACGGACCATATGGCCCATACGGACCAGGATCTGCTGCTTCCGCTGGAGCAGCCGCCTCATCTGGATCACAGGGACTTAACGGAGCCAATGGTGCAGGATCTGCTGCTTCAGCCGGAGCTGCTGCTTCATCTGGCTCACAAGGAGTTTACGGAGGCAACGGTGCAGGATCTGCTGCTTCTGCCGCTGCGGCTGCCGCTTCATCTGCTGCTCAGGGACCAGTTGTTGTCATTGAAGAAAATGGATCATCTGCCGCCGCCGCTGCTGCTGCTGCTGCTGCTTCATCATCAGCTGGACAACAAGGTGCTTATGGACCAGAAGGCCTTTACGGACCAAACGGGCCATACGGCTTATACGGACCAGGGTCTGCTGCTTCCGCTGCAGCTGCTGCCTCATCTGGATCACAAGGACGTAATGGAGCTAACGGTGCAGGATCTGCTGCTTCTGCCGCTGCGGCTGCCGCTTCATCTGCTGCTCAGGGACCAGTTGTTGTCATTGAAGAAAATGGATCATCTGCCGCTGCTTCTGCTGCTGCTGCATCATCAGCCGGACAACGAGGAGCATATGGACCAGGCGGCCTTTGGGGAGAAAATGAATCATCTGCCGCTGCTGCCGCTGCTGCTGCTGCTTCATCAGCCGGACAACAAGGAGCTTATGGACCAGGAGGTCTTTACGGACCATACGGACCATACGGACAAGGTTCTGCTGCTTCAGCCGGAGCTGCTGCTTCATCTGGCTCTCGAGGACTTAACGGAGCCAATGGTGCAGGATCTGCTGCTTCTGCCGCTGCGGCTGCCGCTTCATCTGCTGCTCAGGGACCAGTTGTTGTCATTGAAGAAAATGGATCATCTGCCGCTGCTTCTGCTGCTGCTGCATCATCAGCCGGACAACGAGGAGCATATGGACCAGGCGGCCTTTGGGGAGAAAATGAATCATCTGCCGCTGCTGCCGCTGCTGCTGCTGCTTCATCAGCCGGACAACAAGGAGCTTATGGACTAGGAGGTCTTTACGGACCAAACGGACCATACGGACAAGGTTCTGCTGCTTCAGCCGGAGCTGCTGCTTCATCTGGCTCTCGAGGACTTAACGGAGCCAATGGTGCAGGATCTGCTGCTTCTGCCGCTGCGGCTGCCGCTTCATCTGCTGCTCAGGGACCAGTTGTTGTCATTGAAGAAAATGGATCATCTGCCGCCGCCGCTGCTGCCGCTGCTGCTGCTGCTTCATCAGCCGGACAACAAGGAGCTTATGGACCAGGAGGTTATTACGGACCATACGGACCATACGGACAAGGATCTGCAGCTTCCTCTGGAGCTGCTGCTTCATCTGGCTCACAAGGACTTAACGGAGCCAATGGTGCAGGATCTGCTGCTTCTGCCGCTGCGGCTGCCGCTTCATCTGCTGCTCAGGGACCAGTTGTTGTCATTGAAGAAAATGGATCATCTGCCGCCGCCGCTGCTGCTGCTGCTGCTGCTTCATCATCAGCTGGACAACAAGGTGCTTATGGACCAGGAGGCATTTACGGACCATACGGGCTATACGGCCCATACGGACCAGGATCTGCTGCTTCCGCTGGAGCAGCCGCCTCATCTGGATCACAGGGACTTAACGGAGCCAATGGTGCAGGATCTGCTGCTTCAGCCGGAGCTGCTGCTTCATCTGGCTCACAAGGAGTTTACGGAGGCAACGGTGCAGGATCTGCTGCTTCTGCCGCTGCGGCTGCCGCTTCATCTGCTGCTCAGGGACCAGTTGTTGTCATTGAAGAAAATGGATCATCTGCCGCCGCCGCTGCTGCTGCTGCTGCTGCTTCATCATCAGCTGGTCAACAAGGTGCTTATGGACCAGGAGGCCTTTACGGACCATACGGGCCATACGGCCCATACGGACCAGGGTCTGCTGCTTCCGCTGCAGCTGCTGCCTCATCTGGATCACAAGGACTTAATGGAGCTAACGGTGCAGGATCTGCTGCTTCAGCCGGAAGTGCTGCTTCATCTGGATCACAAGGACTTTACGGAGCCAACGGTGCAGGATCTGCTGCTTCTGCCGCTGCGGCTGCCGCTTCATCTGCTGCTCAGGGACCAGTTGTTGTCATTGAAGAAAATGGATCATCTGCCGCTGCTTCTGCTGCTGCTGCATCATCAGCCGGACAACGAGGAGCATATGGACCAGGCGGCCTTTGGGGAGAAAATGAATCATCTGCCGCTGCTGCCGCTGCTGCTGCTGCTTCATCAGCCGGACAACAAGGAGCTTATGGACCAGGAGGTCTTTACGGACCATACGGACCATACGGACAAGGTTCTGCTGCTTCAGCCGGAGCTGCTGCTTCATCTGGCTCTCGAGGACTTAACGGAGCCAATGGTGCAGGATCTGCTGCTTCTGCCGCTGCGGCTGCCGCTTCATCTGCTGCTCAGGGACCAGTTGTTGTCATTGAAGAAAATGGATCATCTGCCGCCGCCGCTGCTGCCGCTGCTGCTGCTGCTTCATCAGCCGGACAACAAGGAGCTTATGGACCAGGAGGTTATTACGGACCATACGGACCATACGGACAAGGATCTGCTGCTTCCTCTGGAGCTGCTGCTTCATCTGGCTCACAAGGACTTAACGGAGACAATGGTGCAGGATCTGCTGCTTCTGCCGCTGTGGCTGCCGCTTCATCTGCTGCTCAGGGACCAGTTGTTGTCATTGAAGAAAATGGATCATCTGCCGCCGCCGCTGCTGCTGCTGCTGCTGCTTCATCATCAGCTGGACAACAAGGTGCTTATGGACCAGGAGGCATTTACGGACCATACGGGCCATACGGCCCATACGGACCAGGATCTGCTGCTTCCGCTGGAGCAGCCGCCTCATCTGGATCACAGGGACTTAACGGAGCCAATGGTGCAGGATCTGCTGCTTCTGCCGCTGCGGCTGCCGCTTCATCTGCTGCTCAGGGACCAGTTGTTGTCATTGAAGAAAATGGATCATCTGCCGCCGCCGCTGCTGCTGCTGCTGCTGCTGCATCATCAGCTGAACAACGAAGAGCTTATGGACCAGGAGGCCTTTACGGACCATACGGACCATATGGTCCATACGGACCAAGATCTGCTGCTTCCGCTGGAGCAGCCGCCTCATCTGGATCACAGGGACTTAACGGAGCCAATGGTGCAGGATCTGCTGCTTCAGCCGGAGCTGCTGCTTCATCTGGCTCACAAGGAGTTTACGGAGGCAACGGTGCAGGATCTGCTGCTTCTGCCGCTGCGGCTGCCGCTTCATCTGCTGCTCAGGGACCAGTTGTTGTCATTGAAGAAAATGGATCATCTGCCGCCGCCGCTGCTGCTGCTGCTGCTGCTTCATCATCAGCTGGACAACAAAGTGCTTATGGACCAGGAGGCCTTTACGGACCATACGGGCCATACGGCCCATACGGACCAGGATCTGCTGCTT
This sequence comes from Eudonia mercurella, assembly GCA_963082485.1. NCBI lineage: Eukaryota > Metazoa > Arthropoda > Insecta > Lepidoptera > Crambidae > Eudonia > Eudonia mercurella. The sequence continues at coordinate 4,790,472 of OY720041.1, read as the reverse complement.
CCGCTGCAGCTGCTGCCTCATCTGGATCACAAGGACTTAATGGAGCTAACAGTGCAGGATCTGCTGCTTCAGCCGGAGCTGCTGCTTCATCTGGCTCACAAGGAGTTTACGGAGGCAACGGTGCAGGATCTGCTGCTTCTGCCGCTGCGGCTGCCGCTTCATCTGCTGCTCAGGGACCAGTTGTTGTCATTGAAGAAAATGGATCATCTGCCGCTGCTGCTGCTGCTGCTGCATCATCAGCCGGACAACGAGGAGCATATGGACCAGGCGGCCTATGGGGAGAAAATGAATCATCTGCCGCTGCTGCCGCTGCTGCTGCTGCTTCATCAGCCGGACAACGAGGAGCTTATGGACCAGGAGGTCTTTACGGACCATACGGACCATACGGACAAGGTTCTGCTGCTTCAGCCGGAGCTGCTGCTTCATCTGGCTCACAAGGACTTAACGGAGCCAATGGTGCAGGATCTGCTGCTTCTGCTGCTGCGGCTGCCGCTTCATCTGCTGCTCAGGGACCAGTTGTTGTCATTGAAGAAAATGGATCATCTGCCGCTGCTGCTGCTGCTGCTGCATCATCAGCCGGACAACGAGAAGCATATGGACCAGGCGGCCTTTGGGGAGAAAATGAATCATCTGCCGCTGCTGCCGCTGCTGCTGCTGCTTCATCAGCCGGACAACAAGGAGCTTATGGACCAGGAGGTCTTTACGGACCATACGGACCATACGGACAAGGTTCTGCTGCTTCAGCCGGAGCTGCTGCTTCATCTGGCTCACAAGGACTTAACGGAGCCAATGGTGCAGGATCTGCTGCTTCTGCCGCTGCGGCTGCCGCTTCATCTGCTGCTCAGGGACCAGTTGTTGTCATTGAAGAAAATGGATCATCTGCCGCCGCCGCTGCTGCCGCTGCTGCTGCTGCTTCATCAGCCGGACAACAAGGAGCTTATGGACCAGGAGGTTATTACGGACCATACGGACCATACGGACAAGGATCTGCTGCTTCCTCTGGAGCTGCTGCTTCATCTGGCTCACAAGGACTTAACGGAGACAATGGTGCAGGATCTGCTGCTTCTGCCGCTGCGGCTGCCGCTTCATCTGCTGCTCAGGGACCAGTTGTTGTCATTGAAGAAAATGGATCATCTGCCGCCGCCGCTGCTGCTGCTGCTGCTGCTTCATCATCAGCTGGACAACAAGGTGCTTATGGACCAGGAAGCATTTACGGACCATATGGGCCATACGGCCCATACGGACCAGGATCTGCTGCTTCCGCTGGAGCAGCCGCCTCATCTGGATCACAGGGACTTAACGGAGCCAATGGTGCAGGATCTGCTGCTTCAGCCGGAGCTGCTGCTTCATCTGGCTCACAAGGAGTTTACGGAGCCAACGGTGCAGGATCTGCTGCTTCTGCCGCTGCGGCTGCCGCTTCATCTGCTGCTCAGGGACCAGTTGTTGTCATTGAAGAAAATGGATCATCTGCCGCTGCTGCTACTGCTGCTGCATCATCAGCCGGACAACGAGGAGCATATGGACCAGGCGGCCTTTGGGGAGAAAATGAATCATCTGCCGCTGCTGCCGCTGCTGCTGCTGCTTCATCAGCCGGACAACAAGGAGCTTATGGACCAGGAGGTCTTTACGGACCATACGGACCATACGGACAAGGTTCTGCTGCTTCAGCCGGAGCTGCTGCTTCATCTGGCTCACAAGGACTTAACGGAGCCAATGGTGCAGGATCTGCTGCTTCTGCTGCTGCGGCTGCCGCTTCATCTGCTGCTCAGGGACCAGTTGTTGTCATTGAAGAAAATGGATCATCTGCCGCTGCTGCTGCTGCTGCTGCATCATCAGCCGGACAACGAGGAGCATATAGACCAGGCGGCCTTTGGGGAGAAAATGAATCATCTGCCGCTGCTGCCGCTGCTGCTGCTGCTTCATCAGCCGGACAACAAGGAGCTTATGGACCAGAAGGTCTTTACGGACCATACGGACCATACGGACAAGGTTCTGCTGCTTCAGCTAGAGCTGCTGCTTCATCTGGCTCACAAAAACTTAACGGAGCCAATGGTGCAGGATCTGCTGCTTCTGCCGCTGCGGCTGCCGCTTCATCTGCTGCTCAGGGACCAGTTGTTGTCATTGAAGAAAATGGATCATCTGCCGCCGCCGCTGCTGCTGCTGCTGCTGCTTCATCATCAGCTGGACAACAAAGTGCTTATGGACCAGGAGGCCTTTACGGACCATACGGGCCATACGGCCCATACGGACCAGGATCTGCTGCTTCCGCTGCAGCTGCTGCCTCATCTGGATCACAAGGACTTAATGGAGCTAACAGTGCAGGATCTGCTGCTTCAGCCGGAGCTGCTGCTTCATCTGGCTCACAAGGAGTTTACGGAGGCAACGGTGCAGGATCTGCTGCTTCTGCCGCTGCGGCTGCCGCTTCATCTGCTGCTCAGGGACCAGTTGTTGTCATTGAAGAAAATGGATCATCTGCCGCTGCTGCTGCTGCTGCTGCATCATCAGCCGGACAACGAGGAGCATATGGACCAGGCGGCCTATGGGGAGAAAATGAATCATCTGCCGCTGCTGCCGCTGCTGCTGCTGCTTCATCAGCCGGACAACGAGGAGCTTATGGACCAGGAGGTCTTTACGGACCATACGGACCATACGGACAAGGTTCTGCTGCTTCAGCCGGAGCTGCTGCTTCATCTGGCTCACAAGGACTTAACGGAGCCAATGGTGCAGGATCTGCTGCTTCTGCTGCTGCGGCTGCCGCTTCATCTGCTGCTCAGGGACCAGTTGTTGTCATTGAAGAAAATGGATCATCTGCCGCTGCTGCTGCTGCTGCTGCATCATCAGCCGGACAACGAGAAGCATATGGACCAGGCGGCCTTTGGGGAGAAAATGAATCATCTGCCGCTGCTGCCGCTGCTGCTGCTGCTTCATCAGCCGGACAACAAGGAGCTTATGGACCAGGAGGTCTTTACGGACCATACGGACCATACGGACAAGGTTCTGCTGCTTCAGCCGGAGCTGCTGCTTCATCTGGCTCACAAGGACTTAACGGAGCCAATGGTGCAGGATCTGCTGCTTCTGCCGCTGCGGCTGCCGCTTCATCTGCTGCTCAGGGACCAGTTGTTGTCATTGAAGAAAATGGATCATCTGCCGCCGCCGCTGCTGCCGCTGCTGCTGCTGCTTCATCAGCCGGACAACAAGGAGCTTATGGACCAGGAGGTTATTACGGACCATACGGACCATACGGACAAGGATCTGCTGCTTCCTCTGGAGCTGCTGCTTCATCTGGCTCACAAGGACTTAACGGAGACAATGGTGCAGGATCTGCTGCTTCTGCCGCTGCGGCTGCCGCTTCATCTGCTGCTCAGGGACCAGTTGTTGTCATTGAAGAAAATGGATCATCTGCCGCCGCCGCTGCTGCTGCTGCTGCTGCTTCATCATCAGCTGGACAACAAGGTGCTTATGGACCAGGAGGCATTTACGGACCATATGGGCCATACGGCCCATACGGACCAGGATCTGCTGCTTCCGCTGGAGCAGCCGCCTCATCTGGATCACAGGGACTTAACGGAGCCAATGGTGCAGGATCTGCTGCTTCAGCCGGAGCTGCTGCTTCATCTGGCTCACAAGGAGTTTACGGAGCCAACGGTGCAGGATCTGCTGCTTCTGCCGCTGCGGCTGCCGCTTCATCTGCTGCTCAGGGACCAGTTGTTGTCATTGAAGAAAATGGATCATCTGCCGCTGCTGCTACTGCTGCTGCATCATCAGCCGGACAACGAGGAGCATATGGACCAGGCGGCCTTTGGGGAGAAAATGAATCATCTGCCGCTGCTGCCGCTGCTGCTGCTGCTTCATCAGCCGGACAACAAGGAGCTTATGGACCAGGAGGTCTTTACGGACCATACGGACCATACGGACAAGGTTCTGCTGCTTCAGCCGGAGCTGCTGCTTCATCTGGCTCACAAGGACTTAACGGAGCCAATGGTGCAGGATCTGCTGCTTCTGCTGCTGCGGCTGCCGCTTCATCTGCTGCTCAGGGACCAGTTGTTGTCATTGAAGAAAATGGATCATCTGCCGCTGCTGCTGCTGCTGCTGCATCATCAGCCGGACAACGAGGAGCATATAGACCAGGCGGCCTTTGGGGAGAAAATGAATCATCTGCCGCTGCTGCCGCTGCTGCTGCTGCTTCATCAGCCGGACAACAAGGAGCTTATGGACCAGAAGGTCTTTACGGACCATACGGACCATACGGACAAGGTTCTGCTGCTTCAGCTAGAGCTGCTGCTTCATCTGGCTCACAAAAACTTAACGGAGCCAATGGTGCAGGATCTGCTGCTTCTGCCGCTGCGGCTGCCGCTTCATCTGCTGCTCAGGGACCAGTTGTTGTCATTGAAGAAAATGGATCATCTGCCGCCGCCGCTGCTGCTGCTGCTGCTGCTTCATCATCAGCTGGACAACAAGGTGCTTATGGACCAGGAGGCCTTTACGGACCATACGGGCCATACGGCCCATATGGACCAGGATCTGCTGCTTCCGCTGCAGCTGCTGCCTCATCTGGATCACAAGGACTTAATGGAGCTAACGGTGCAGAATCTGCTGCTTCAGCCGGAAGTGCTGCTTTATCTGGATCACAAGGACTTTACGGAGTCAACGGTGCAGGATCTGCTGCTTCTGCCGCTGCGGCTGCCGCTTCATCTGCTGCTCAGGGACCAGTTGTTGTCATTGAAGAAAATGGATCATCTGCCGCCGCCGCTGCTGCTGCTGCTGCTGCTGCATCATCAGCTGAACAACGAAGAGCTTATGGACCAGGAGGCCTTTACGGACCATACGGTCCATATGGCCCATACGGACCAGGATCTGCTGCTTCCGCTGGAGCAGCCGCCTCATCTGGATCACAGGGACTTAACGGAGCCAATGGTGCAGGATCTGCTGCTTCAGCCGGAGCTGCTGCTTCATCTGG